>CM053769.1:315910528-315967017 GCA_028658325.1 Potorous gilbertii
TGTATGGATATAGGAAGTCTTCTGTTTTCTATTCCAGGAAAGTCACTATGATAAAGCTCTCTTTATTACCACCTTGACCCAAGCTTCTTGGAATAGTAGCTATGTGACCCTTCTTCTAGACAGGTAGGTAGGGATTTAGGGGCCCTGAAATTAGATTCACAATAAGGTCAGATCTAGATGAGCAGCAACAATGTGACCTTAGCCTTATACTCATGGGAGTAAGTCCCCTTGGCATTACCCCGTCAAGCTTTTACCAGGAAACAATCCATCAATACCCATGCCAAATGTAGCTACTCAGGGCCAAAGCACCTTTCTAAAGGCTGCTCAGAGTCTCTACTCCCATCGTTAAAGTTTAAAAGTGCATAGATAGCAGCATATCCGAAACCAAATCTCTTCCCAGCTGGACAGAGTGGTAGAAAGACTATCCATCACCAAGGATGGATCTGTCTCTCAGATTTCCTGTTGCAATTTCAAGTTCATTAAGCTTCTTTGATCTTTATTCATCTTTACAACCACTGGTGGAAAACTCCCCTTCCGTTGGGGGAATGGGAGGAAAAAGAAGATTCACAAAGAAGGATAGCAATTACTCACCCTTCATAAGGTGCTAGTTTGAGTGTCCTGTTCCCAAACCATTTGTTCACTCACAAACAACAGCAGGAGACAATTTTAGAAAGACTCTTTTTAATTCATTTGGAAAGTCAGAAAAAGAATAATTTATGAAGTTAAGGACTCAATTTTCCCATTAATTAATGGTATCACTCATTCATCTACTTCATTCATTTTTTCACTCACTTCTTTTTCATTCTTTCATTCATTCAAAAATCAGCTACTAATTGAGTACTGTGTTCTTTTACTGTAGGTAGAATACTATTTAAGATGACAGACTTCATACTGTTACAAAACCTCCAACCTAAATGATTGTACACAAGTAAGTATGATAAGAACTACAAAAATGATATAAAGTATTTGGAGTTGTTCAGAGTGGAGACAGATGACCATCAAATGAAAGAATCTGTGAAGACTTCATGGTTGATCTGGGCTTTGAAAAGTAGGTAGAATTTTAACAGGGAGGGATCAAGGGGAAGGGCTTTACTGGGAGAGGCTACTGAATGATCAAATACAAAGAAGCTGAAATGCAAGGAACATTTTTAGAGAAGAGTGAGTAGTCCAGTTTGGCAACTTTGAGTGCATCTAGGAAAATAAAAGGAGATGATATTGGAGATCTTCATAGGGTCCAGTTTGGATTGTATCCTGTAGGTAATAAGAATCTCTTGAGTATTTTTGTTTTCTGATCACAAGTATGGCCTTATCAGAGAGTGTGTCACGGCCTCATATTGTCATAGGATCTAAAACTGGAAGGAACTTTAGAGGTCATCTAGAGCTCAGGCAGCTAGGTGGTGGAGTGGATAGAGCACTGGGCTTGGAGTCAGGAAGACCTGCATTCAAATCCAGCATCAGATCTTCACTGTCTCTGTGACCTTGGGCAAGTCACTTGATCTTCTCAGCCTCAATTTCCTCAGTTGTAAAATGGGGGTGATAATAGCATCCATCTCTCGGGGTTCTTGTGAGAAGAAAATAGAATTGTGGTTGTAAAGAACTCTGCAAGCCTTAAAGCACTATGTAAGTGATGACTTCCTTCTTCTCTTCTTTCTCCTCCTTCCCTTTCTTCTGCTGCTTCTTTCTCCTCTTTCTTTTCCTTTTCCTTCTCTTCTTCCTCTTCTTTTACTTCCTTCTCTTTCTTTTTTACCTCCTCTTCTTCCTCCTTCTCTTTTACCACCTCCTCTTCTATCTTTCCTTCCTTTTCACCTTCCTTCCTTTCTTTTCTTTCCTCCTCTTCCTCCTTCTCCTTTATGTCCCTCTCATTCACTCCCTGTCCTGTCAGATATGTTTAAGGAGGAAGGTTAATCTGGCAGCAGGCTGTGTTAGAATGGTGAGACATAGATAGGGAGAGATCAGATAATCATCCAGGTAAGTGGCTATGAGAACTGGAACTACAAGTAGTAGCCATAAGAATAACAAAGGAGGTGAAATCTATGCTTATAAAAATTGAATAACAGAATAAAGTTTCAATATAGTCATATGCAGAACCATCACTAGGATGGGGCAGCCAGGGCTTTGAGGAGGTGACTTTTAGGGAGATAAAGCTTCTTCCTTGCTCTTATCTAGAGACCAAAATCCTCATGCCTTTCATCCATTGATCCTTTAGAGATCTATGCCCCTGCAGAGCCTGGGGGTGAAGGTAGCCTGAAGTCATGTGACAGAGTGGTGTTGTCAGCAGAAAAGGGGGAAAGATTGGAATAATAAGCTTTGTCCAAGACAGGAAAGACAGGTGCCTAAGGTGCAGCTGATTAAACCTATATCTTCTATCTTTTGACTTCAATTCCTTTCAATATGGTTTCAGGAACAAGTCTATATTCCATTGTTTCCTTTTAAATGTTTGATATAATCATACTGTTTATACAAGTGGTGAGTAGAGGTGGTGTGGCATAATGAACAGAATGCTCAACTTGTCTTTAAGGAGGCATAGATTCAAATTCTGCCACTGGCACTTACTAGTTATATAACACTAAGCATGTTATCTACCCTCCATGTGTCTCAAACATTTCCCCAGGACTTCCCTCCTGAGTCATAGTTGGATTTCAGAATTTCCTACGCTGGGAATTTCTCATGCTAATGAAATAATAGATCTTTCATGTATTTTCATATTTGTGTTGATTGCACAACTGCCTCCTTCTATGCCTAATGTCCCTTCTAATGTTGGAAACATTCTCCCTATGATCCCTGAAGTGCTTTGTACAGTATTATTCAGTGTGCACATCTTCATCGCGGCTTTTTATTCTCACTACTACTATTCTCATCACTACCATTACCAAGAATAATCCTCATAATGTTGATAATTATAAGAATTTGGAAGGATTCAGAATGTCATAATACTTAAATAATATTGTTACTTAGAAGAAAAAGTGTCTCTAGATTGTAGCATTGAAACAACAACAAGCTTTCAAAAAAACCCAGAGAATTAGTAAAAGAAATGAAACCATGAACAAGTGGATGTACATGTCATCCCCATCACCCTTCCTGTTTGCTACTGGAACTGTCCTAAAGATATTTTCCATGAGCTTGCAGAAGATTAGTTTATATCCCAATATTTTTATTCAATTATAAAAAATAGTCATTCTTCTCTCTTGTGCAATAGTCCACAGAAAATTAAATATAAAGGAATAATAGCAGAAGAATACTTCTCTCGTCATTTTCACTTGAACTGTATCAAAAAAAGAAATGTGAGATGTGCAAATTTAGAGACATCTTGATCCCAAGTGTTCGTACAGTCGATTTGTGCTCAGCCTACAGTAGTCTTACAAGCTCATGTTGGTCTAATCAGTCACAGCTGGACATACCGTACATCAACCCTTGAATAATGATGTCATTTTTGAAGGATAACACTTGACAACTATTAATAGGCAAATAGAATAATTCAACCAACCATTATCCATGGGAAAGAAACAGGAATGAATTCCTATTACAAGAAATTGAGGTCAACATGCAGTTATTGTTGTTTTTGATACAGCAGATCATATGACCACAAATAATCAAACAAGCTCTCTAAAACACTTTGAGGTGTTTTACCTCAAAGAAGTTAAGCTTTATATTGTGACTGAGACTATAGCACTTTCCACTCCTTAGCTTACTTGAGGAAGGTGTGTTTTAACTTTAATGATTTTGTAATAGAATTATCTGTTTGAAATGTTAATTAGAGAGTTAAAGATCTTCCCTACTCATTAATGGGCTGACCCACTAAGGGAAGCCTGATTAGGGGAGGCCCAAACCTTTTGTTTATTTCTAATGAGGCACTGGTTCTCAAGGGTTGTGATGCCCTCTGACCCTGAAAAGTGCATGAATACTCAGAGGTGAGGTTTTACTTTGGGGTTTAGTTTTTAGAAGAAGGTGTGTGTCCTAGAAGAGACTCTGGGAAGCCCCTAAGGAGCCCCCCCCACTACTTTGAAAACCTAGATTCCAGTGCTTCCCTCTCTCTCTGATAACAATGCATGTATGTTGGATCTGTCTGTTGATGTGTGATGTATATGTTGGTTATGGTCAGACAGTTGGAAGCCCTGTCTGTTGATTTTTGTTTCTGTTTCTATTTTCTCTGAAGTGCAAGGTTCTGACATTCTTCCCTGAACTGAATAATGATATATGCACTTGATTAAAGTGATTGTTGACCCCTTAAAAGTTACTTCCTTTTAGAAAAGCCAATCCAAGAACCAGTACATCAGGCACTCCTGTGTATGCCAAGCTCCTTGCTGTTACATTGTTGTATTTGATTTTTTCCCTTCTTTTAGTGTTTTCTTCATTTACATTAGAGTTTACTATTCCTTTGCCTCTACTTCACTCTGTATCATTTGCAACCTATCTTCTCATGTTTCTCTGTAACCTTTATATTCATCATTCCTTGAGAACAATAGTATTGCATTATATTTATCTAGGTCAATGTTTAGCCATTCCCCAAATACTAGGTGCATATTAAGTTTCTTTTTCCCAAATATACTACAATTGATATTTTTATTCTTATGAATCTTTTCTTGAGGTATAAACCCTAAATAGCTGCAGCTCTGTTTCAGAGGGTATGGACAATTTCATTGCTTTTCTTGTGTAATTTAGAATTGTTTTACAAAATAGTTGTATCAAGTCACACCCTAACAGGAGTAGATGAGTATGTCTTTTTACGCTAATCAATTAATCAGCCTTTTTTCATACCTATTATTTGCCAGGCACTCTCCTGGGGATTTGTAGCCAAAAATAAAACAGCAATTGGTCTCAAGGAGTTTGTGGTCTGTTAAGGGAGACAACATGTGCACATGTATGAATACACAAAATCATATAAAACAAATCCAGCATAATTTGGGATAGAGGCCCTAGAAACCAGGGTGATCATGAAAGGCCTCATGTAGGAGAGATCCTTTCCAACACTGAATTTTCCAACTTTTATTCTGTTTGCCAATTTAGCACTTAAAGTCATTGCAAGATGGTTCATGACAATGCCATTAGGATGGTTTTATGACATGGTAAAAGCTCCTTCTTACTGAGGTGCATCCTAAAGCAACTATCCAATAACAAACAACCATTCTTTTACCACCATTAAAACCTGGGGTGAGAGAATATAATCTAGACAAAAATGTACAAAAAAACACAATAGAAAACTCACACATGAGTGTAAAAAAAGCTCTCTTGTAGCCGCCCACATCTGTTTGGCAAAGATTGTGCAGCTAATGTTGTCTAATTTATGATGCAAGGCATATTTTTGTGTGAGCTTGGAAGTCTTCCCCTCACTCCACATAACCATCCAGTTGCCAAATCTTGGTGATGCTACCACTGCAACATGCCTCACATCCGTAACCTTTTTTTCCCTTAACATGGCCATCACCCAGGTTGTAACCCAGGGGTGGGGAACCTGTGGCCTCAAGGCCACATGTAGCCTTCTAGGTCATTGGGTGTGGCCTTTTGACTGAGTCCAAGTTTTCCAGAACAAATCCTTTTATTAAGGGGATTTGTTCTGTGAAGTTTGGATTCAGTTAAAGGGTGACCTTTGAGGATCTAGAAGGCCACATGTGGCCTTGAGTCAGCAGGTTCCCCATTCCTGTAATCTAACCCTTATCACCTATCTCTGGTCTATTGCAATAGTGCCTTAATTAGTGCATCTTCCTCCTTTCGTCCCCTTCTCCATTCCATCCTCCACACAGCTGTGAAAGCAATAACCCTAAAGCATATGTCTGACTATATCACTCCTTTGCTCAATAAACTACACTGCTTCCTTATTACTTCTAGGATCACATATAGCCTCCTTATTTGGCACAGATTTCAACTTACTTTTCCAGGTTCATCACACATTTTTAGCATCTTTATGTATTCTATAGTTCAGCCAAACTTGCCTAGTTTCTATCCCTCACACACACAATGGCCCATCTTTGTGCTTTTGTACAAGTTGTCCCCCATGCTGAGAATGCCCTCATTCCACAGACCATTCTCTTAGAATCCCTACTACTTAAGTACTAACTTCTAGAAAGGGTTTTTTCCTATTTCCCTCTGTCCTCAGCTGTTGATGACACCTTTCTTGAAATTACCTTGTATTAATTTGTATGGGTTTTGCATATGTCCAAAATCTATGTGTCACCTTACCCCATAGAATATAAGCTTTTTAAGGATAGGGACTATCTCATTGTTGTCTGTGTATCCCCAGTCCTGAGCATAGTACATATCAAATAGTAGGCACTGAAAAAATGCTTGTTGGTTGATTCGCAACTCAAGAGAGCATGTGTGACTCAAAATTATGCCAAATATTTCCTAAAAGAGAAATTGGTGGTTGACCAATGTAGTAACTTGTGAAGCCATGGAGTATGTTATTCATTCAACAAACATTTATTCTTTAATTTGTAGCTGGTACTAAGACATCTGGAATTTTACTCAGGACATAAAACTTAGAAGGGACAAAATTTATCATATTCTTTCCCTTCAACAGAAGGAGATGTGGGGCAATGAACACAGATCAAGGAGTGAGGGAGAGGGAACTAGAGGGCTAGGGGGTACAGTCTTGCTCTCTTTAGTGTCTCATAAAGGAATCTGTAAAACCAACTTCCCCTGATTCCCCACGGCTTTCTTTTGGCTCTCCTTTGTACTGGCAGATCAGCATCACTGCATTCCTCTCAGGACAAATGGCCATGCTCCCTAAAGCCTCTGTAGGGATTGCTCTTGATGACCTCTGAGGTCCCTCCCAACCCTTAGATTCTGTCCCCTAAGGCCTGAGTCACTATAGTCACAGATTCTTTGTCCTGCTCCACAGGATTTGTCTTCATTACTTGGTATTATCCTTCCATCCTTAATTACAGTGTTGATTTGAAGGCACAGTTCAGAGATGCTTGCCCAAAGAATTGGTTACCCATAGGCACTCAGATATTGATGTTTGATACTATTGATTTTGCTGTTCCATTGTTTTTTCAGTCCTGTCGGACTTCTTGACCCCATTTGGGGCTGGCTTAGTAGAGATATTGGAATGGTTTGACTTTTACTTCTCCAGCTCATTTTGCAGATCAGAAAACTGAGACAAACATGGTTAAGTGACTTGCCCAAGGTCACACAGCTAGTACATGTCTGAGGCCAGATTTGAACTTAGGAAGATGAGTCTTCGAAATTCCAGGTCAGATGCTCTATCCACTTTATCACCTACCTGCCTTAATTTGATTGATAGTTAAAGGCTCTGATCTATTGAAATCAATCAACCAACCACCAGATACCTATTATGTGTCTCCAGAAATCAAATTAATGTTTAGAATACAACGATCGAAAGTGATTCAGTCTCTTCCCTATGCTCTTCAGGAACTCAAACTAGGTAGGAGAGAAAACAACATTTAAAGATATAAGCAAACTAGATACAAGGTGATTTTTTTGAGGGTGGTCAGGAAACATCTTTTAGAGAAGGTGGAAAGAGGCACTTTATCTGTCTCTTTAAGGAGACATCTAGTGATTTTAAGAGGGAGAAAGACTGCATTCTAGACTTGGGGGACAGCCAATGCCAAGACTCTGAAATGGGAATTGGAGACGTGTAAGGAAGAGTTTAGATCCTAGTTTGCCTGGACCTTAGTGTAAATGAAGGAGAATAATATATAATGAGACTCAAAGATACTGTAGCTGTCTCTAGGCTACAAACATAGATGTGTTACAGTCTCTGATCTGAAGAAGCTTAAATCTAATGAGTGGAAAAGTCATATACAAGTAAGTATGGTACAAGAGAAAGTGAGATAAGTTCAAAGGAGTGTGGTCTGGGCAAAGAGATAGGATAAATAGCATTCCTGATCAAAAAAGCAGCCTCTTTGCTTTATTATAGCAGATCTAATATGATCTTAGCCCCAGTAATCAGTCTGCAAACGCGTTTCATAAGTCAATCAGCACAATGTTAGAAATCTGAGGAAAGTCTTAGGAATTAGAGGCTACGTGTGAGAGAGACTAAGGGAGAGTCACAGTGGTAAGCCGATAGACCGGACATTTTACTGTTTGAACAGCGGACCTTCTTAACATTGCTGTCCCGCATAGTCGAAACATCTGAAAACCCTTGTAGACAAAATAAACAAGCATGTAGTGCTGGCTCAGGAGCAAAAACAAATGTGGAAACTGAGGAGCATCAAAGTGAGAGCAAGTCATCTGGGTGAGTGGAACAGGGTCCTGCTGTACACCAGTTGGACAGCGAACCAGCTGGGGGACCTGTCATCCACTGGTGACGGACAGTGCTTCTACCACTTGTAAAACTGCCAGATTTCTCTCCCAACAATAGATTATTGTGATGTGTTCAGACCATATGGCTTGTTCTGCTATAAGGTATTTGTATCAAATTCATCTGACTTATAAATATTAAATGATAACATTACAATAGCATTGTACTGCTTTGGTCATCTAACTTTCATTTCCAAATTAAAATTAATTTTGATTCCATTTTCAGTGCTTTTAGACATGTGCCAGTTGTATTTTTCATGGGTTCTCATTTTGCCATTCCACTCCTCTGACACTGCTTAATAAAGAATTGTAATTTGTTTTCTGATGACTTTAACAGAGAAAGAAAACGACCAATAGCTCCCAACATCTGGGCTAAGCTAGCTCTTTTTTCTTAGAAAATATTGAAATTGTCGTTGAAGCTTGATTGGCTCAGAGGAATAAGGCTCAAGGTGTTGTCTCTTTAGTCACATAAGGTCATAAAAGACGCCTGGTACATTTACTCAGTAAGAATAAGCTCCCTAATGTCAGGACCTGTTTCCTTGTTGTCAATCTATCCCTAGCACTCACTGCACACTGTTGTTGTTTAGCTGTTTTTCAGTTATATCCAAGTTTTTGTGACCCCATTTGGGATTTTCTTGGCCAAGATATAGGAGTGTTTTGCCATTTCCTTCTCCAGTTCATTTTACAGATGAGGAAAATGAGGCAGAGTTAAGTGACTTGCCCAAGATCATGCAGCTAGTAAGTTGGGTTTGAACTCAAGTCTTCCTGACTCCAGGCCTGGTATGCTATCCACTGTACCATTTAGCAGTCCTGCAGCTGAATATAGTGAGCCCAGTATTTATCAAATAGTAATCAGTTAATAAAGTGGTATAATAAATAGAGGTGGCATGTAAATACAGGGCTGGGACTGGAGTCAGGAATACTTACCTTCCTGAGTTCAAATCTGGAGATTTCTCTAGAGAAAGAAATGATAAACCATTCCAGTATCTTCACCAAGAAAATACCAAATGGGATCAGAAGACTTGGCCATGACTGAGAAATGACTGAATACCATAACAACAATAAATGCTTGTTGATTGACAACTTGAGATAACATGTATGACGATATCTATCTATATCTATATCTATGTATAGTATGGATGACTAAAACTGATCCCAAGTATTTCCTAAAAGAAAAACTGGTAGTTGAGCAATGCAGAAGACATAGGTAACTACAGAAGCCATGGAATTATGACATTCATTCAACAAACATTCATTAAGTACATATTCATAGCTAGTGCTATATCTTCGTATAGTGTCCATTCTATGCTATGGCTAAATAAGTCTCCTTTTGTTTCATGGACTTGTATTAGTTAATTTACCTGTATCTTATTTTATTTCTAGTTCCAACCCTAAAGCAGCAGACCTTCCAGAATTAGGCAAAATCCATGACTCATGGGCAGGTGAAAAGATCACCCAAATTTTAGAATCAGCCTCTGGATTCAAATCCTAGCCACTGTTCCTCTTAAGCTTCATGACCATGGAAATCACACAACCTCAGAATTTGGGATTTAGAGATGATATCTATATGCATCACTGGATTTTTTGCCTTTCACACTCTGGATATTCTGACTGTCATGCAGAAGCAGCATAATATGATAGAAAGAACACTCTATAGACAGCATCAGAAATAGCTGAGTTTAAATCCCACCTTGGATACTTACTAGCTCTGCGACCTTAGGCAAGTCATTTGATATCTCTTCTTTTCAGTTCCTTCATCTATGAAAAGGGAATACTTTCTGCCATACTTACCTTATTGGCTTGTTATGAGGATGAAATGAGATAATGTATGTAAATGTACATAAAATGCTCTGCAATTCTTAGATGTAGATTTAGCAGTAGATGAATGATGATGATGCTAATGACCAACTCCAAAGGAAATAACTTGAGTTTAATCCATTGGAATTAAAGGTGATACTGTTTATTAGACAAAGAATCTTGAGAAGGGGGACATCAAATCTAAATGTCTAAGTTGATAATTGGAGAGCAAATTAAAGTGAGAATTTAGAGAGTCTATGTTGGTTTATCACACTAGGCCAAAAAATGAATTTTTAGATATTTTAATTTGTTTTATTTTCATTCTTGGCTTGTGAAATATATGGGAAGCAATACATTGAACCAAAGTAAAAAATAAAAATCTTACAAAGCAAAAAAAATCAACCAATCAAACAGAAACCACTTGCTTGAGAGTCAAAGAAATGGACTTTAGTTCCATGTTGACCATTAACAACTCATCTTTTTATATCTCTTTAAGTTTTAAAAATATTTTCCTTATAAGAACATTACAAAGTGGGCAATCTATGATGAGGAAACTGAAACTCAGATAAATTAAGTGAACCACCTGTTTTTACACATGTCATAAGTGCTGAAGGTAACTCTTCTTGGTTATGCACCACATTGCCTCCCTTGTGACCTTGGGTAAGTCAGTTCTGCTTTCTAGGCTCTTTTTAGTTTCCTCATTGCAAGCAAGGAGTAAGACTTAGACAATCTCCAGGGTCTTTCCCATCTCTAAGAACCTTTAATTCTACCTAACTAGGGGTGACATCATAACCTCTGATAGATCCTGGGAAATTTTAAAAAACAACTATCCACTCTAGGGGGCAGTCATAAAGAATAATAAGGAAACAGTTCACTTTCAGAATTTCATGGGGTTTTGACCTCACAGAGGAAGAAATAGCTACATATGGCAATACTAGTGAAGGAAGGCGTAGGGAGAAGAGAGTGGAAGGGAATTCTTTTTTGAAAGTTGATATTCCCCTCAAGGGAAAAGTCAAACCTAGTTATGCTGGAGATGTGAGAACCTGAAATTAAATTTGACTAAACTCCAAAGGGAAACTCACTGGTTTCATTTCACTGTTTTTTTCTGAATGAAATGCAAAGAACATAAAAAAGATTGGAAGAAATAAAGATTTTAAAAATGTTCCCAGATTCAGGGACACCCATCTCATTCTTGTAGAGTGCCTCTCACTAAAGAACTCTCAAACTCAGCCCTGGTTTTGTCACTTAACTTGCTGTGTGACTTCAGGCAATCTACTTTCCCCATCTGGGCTTAAATTTCTCCATCTATGATAAAAAGGTTTAAGATGAGATGATCTTTAAGGTCATGCATGTTTCTAGTCCATGGATGATACTTGAAATGTCCACCTGTATTAGATGAAATATTAGAAAAGGCCAAAGGTAAATATTAAAATCCTCCATGTGAGAAGCCTGCTGAAGGATGAAGACTTTGACTGATGGACAAAGTAACCAGCAGTAGACAAAAGATTAAAAGAAAAAAAAAGGTGACATAGCACTGGGGATTTTTATCATTGGTGACTACTTGATTGCACATCAATCTTTTATTCCCCAAGGACTTTGGGTGCAATAATGAGGTCTGGAATGAACCACTTGGGATAGAGTTCTTATTAAACCATGCCTCAAACTCCAAACTACAAGATTTTGAAAACAAGTTTCAGAAGGGTCATGTGTCTTTCCTATTTTTCCCACTTGCATTGGTGGAAATCCAGAAGCCCAAGTGACAGTATCTATGCATTTTTTTCAACCTTGAAGTGTGTTAAAGATGAATTTTATTCCTAAATGGTGAATCAGCCTGGAGGTTCTTCCTGTGAGTTCTCATGTGATCTTGAGCAAGTTATTTTAGTCCTTCAAGTCTCAGTTTCCACCTCTATAACTTATGAAGAAGGGGTAGATTCAGTGGTCTCTCAGGCTTCTTTTAGTTCTTACATTCTAAGAAAGGTAGTGTGCCATAATAAAAAGGGCACTAGACTTGGACCCAGGAAGACCTGGGTTCAAATCTCACCTTTAGATACTTCTTGGCTGTATAACTGGGAAAGTAATATAACCTCTCTGTGGTTCATTTTTCTTACCTACAAAATGAGAGGATTGAATGTGATAGTTTCTAAGGTCCCTTTGATCTCTAAATCTAGGATCTTATGAAAAAATTGTCTTATTACTATCAAGTAATGGTTATTGATTGGAATGATTCAACTTGGGATTCTTCCAACTCTATTGAAAAAAGGGAGAAGACGCTTCTTACAAAAGGCATCATTTTGCAGCTGATTATGGGAGTGGAGGGGAGAACTGGTCATTTTATAATTTTTAACAATGGCAGGCTCTCTAGGTGCTAGAAATTCATGAATTTGATAGGACCACTGAGTCCAAGCCCTTCAGGAGCAAAGCAATTCCATGTTTTTATTTATTCTCAAAGAAATAAATAGATTTATGAGCAATGGAAAGTAACATAATTTAGAGGAGAAATATGAGGAAATTCACATGGCCTTATGGGAAGGATACCATGTTGGTCTAGAAACCCTTTTGGCTTATAATTTTATAAATGGAGTCAGTAGCCTGTCACATTGTGGGCTTTGAAGGAGGGTCAGTGATAAATAACTAACTTCTCCTCTCACTTTTATCAACAAATGTCTGCAGAAGCAAACAACAGGCACGACATCCTGCCCACATGGGCTTAGGGGTCCTTTGCACTTTTGTTTCCTCTTCTCCTTTAATCAAGGCTGGCCAAGGTAATTGCTCAGTCCAGGCACAGCTTTAGGCCTGCTGTGCAACTAACAATTAGTTTAGAGACCATGATCTATAAATTTTGAGGAGAGAGAAAGAGGATTTGGTGTGCTTGAGTTATCCTTTCTAATGAAGAAAAATATCACACCGGAAGGGATCCGCAACTTAATATCATCTCCTCATGATTTGTAGGCCCTGATAATACATTGTGATCCTGAGGAAAGAGAAAGGAGGGGGTGGGGTGAGAGTGGGTTTTCTTTAGAGGAAAAAAAAGTTGCTTTCTCTGTGTTTGTAAGATTTACAACATGATGGCCGCCATCTGTGCAAACCCAACTTAATCTCCTGCCACTGGCTCCCTGGCTCCACGGACTGGGCTGGGCTAATCAGGACACCATAGGAATGCTGGTCTATTTATTGTTTATAAAAATAAACTGTCCGGCCAGAGATGTATGCAAGGAATTTATATCAAGCAGCTGCATAAGCAAGTGTCTGAATGATGGGCAATGGGGGGAGGGGAAGGAGGGAGAGGAGTGAAGGAGTAAAGTGGTGAGTGACGAAATATTGGGGGGAAGGTGATGTGACCTCAGCACCCCCAACATCACACTGCCCATTCATCTTCAGTCCAAGGACCCTGGCAGGGAGCAGGGAGCAGAGAGAGTACCACTTTGGGAGATGAAAGGGAAGGAGGAAGGGACGGGGCCACATTTAATACTCAACCAGGTCAAACCCCTTTTCTCTTTGGTCAAACCCGTAAGTCACAGCTTTTGGAAACCTCACTTAGAGATCTGGTCCCCAGTGTGACAGATAATGATTGCCCCAGAGTGGAATCCATGAGAGTGCTAGGGGAAATCAAGAGAGAAATAAGAAGGGAAAAGGATCACAAGAATCCCCTGTGATTTGTGGTTTTAAACACTGGGGGTCGTCTTTCTTTTACGTTCGATGAGGAGGACGTGTCTACATTTGACGGCTTCACATTCCAGTCTCTTCTTCCCACTCCACTCAGTGGCTGCATGTCCCCTTTGAGGAAGACTCTGTGGGAGGAGAACAGAATGACAGATGAAAACTGAGTAGGTCAAATCAGCAAGATTACTTTGCCCAGTACTCACCAAATACTTTAACTGAATTGACTGAATGGCTGGATACCCTTGTGCACAAAAGCTGTAATCCTAAGAGTATAAGCTCCATGAGGGCCAGAGATGGAGCTTCTCTTTGATTAGTTTCTATCTAAATGCCTATTATAGGACCATGGATAAAGTTGGGGCTCAGTGGCTGTCTGATGATGATGAGGAGGAGGATGTATGGCTTATACTCCAAAGAGCAAAACTAGAACCAAGGAGATGACATTACAGGGAGGAAAATTTAGGCTCAATTTAAGAAAAAAACATTTTTCCCCAGTTAGAACTGTCCAACAAGAGAATGGTCCAACCATAGAATTGCTCACATTTCCATGAATTTTCTCTCATTTGGGGTATTCGGGAATAGGTTGGACAATATTCGGGAATCACACCAGAGAATGACCATTCAATAGACCTTGAAAGGTATGCCTCCGCTCTCTGACATTCTCCTGTCTCTCTTGAAGATGGGGTCTGGACCTTTCTTTCTCAGGGACTTCCTGTGGGACAAGGGATAGCAGAAGGGCTCATCTTTTCACCCTCCTGTGCCTGGTTCAAGTACCTCATTTTATGGATGAGGAAACTGAGACCCAGAGAGAGAAACTGACAGCTAGAGTCACACAGTATGCAGCAGAGGGTGAATTTGAATCCAAGTCCTTTTACTCCAGGGCCGCTATTGTTTCCAGTGTACCATCCTGCCACAGGAGAGAGTTGGGTGACAATTAGACACCAAAGATGGAGGAGCAACCCTGAAAAGGGCTCAGCAAGGCCTCCCACCAGAACTACTGGTCCTCCATGGTATCCTGGGCCATTACCAATTGTCTGAACCTTTGTCCTGCCTCTGGACTTTGACTGTGCAACTCTGCCTCACTTCACCCTAGGTCCTCACTGGTCCTCTTTGAAAATGAACAATGGGACTATTCTTTTATTTCTTTCCCTTCTTCTTCCCATCATTTCCAGAAAATTCAGAGGGAGTCACATTGACCAAAACTTAAAATGCCTGAAATCGTGCCTGACTTTACTGAAGAGGATGGCAAGTCCTATCCAAGAATCATAACCACACTTGCACCTTGAGAAGTCTGAGAAGGATTCCACAATACTGTGACATAATTTCTAGTGAAACTGCATCATTTATCCTCCACTCATCCTTTCCTCTACTGTTTTTCTTTCTTTGTCCATGCCCAGATTGGATTCCCCAACAGTTATGTCTTTTAAAATCCTTCTCTTAAGGTCTAACTTAGAAGCCACCAGTTCCATGAAGCATTCTGTGACCTTCTAGTTAAGCGTGATCTTTTGTTTCTTAAAATTGTCACAACAGCTTATTTGGATCTTCTCTTTACAGAAATCTCACTCTCACTTGCCTCTTAGTCATTTTTTTTCTGTCCACTCTACCATTAGATTCCTTGATAGAAGACTCTTTGTACTATGTGTCACTGACTCCCTAGACAGCCTAGCATTGTGCCTTGCATATTGTAAAGGTTTCATAAATATTTGTTGAATTGATTTCAGTTTGTCAAGTTGAACTGACAATGACAATTAATAGTTTCTCTAAAGTAATAGGATATAAAATAAACACTCAAAAGACAGCAGCTTTCCTATATAGCGAAAACAAAATCCAGGAACAAATAACAGGAATATTTAAAACAACTACAGAATGTATAAAATTCCTCATAGCCACTTTACTAATGCACATTAAATAATTATATTAATAAAATCACAAAACACTCTTTCAAGGCATAAAAATGATGTAAACAATTGTCATTGTAAACAATTAGTCATGGTTGAGTCATACGCATTACTATGATATAAATGATACTACCTAAATTAATTCACAGAATTAGTACCATACCAATCAAAATACCAAGGGGATATTTTATAAAGTTAGCAAAAATAATAAAATTCATTGAAGGGATGCAAGGTTCTCAATATCAAGGAAAATTTGAAAAAAGGAATGGAAGTATAATAGCATTTAAAGACTTTAAATTGTAGTATAAAGCAGTAATCAAAATTATTTGGTAATAGTTAAAAATAGAAAAGTTGATGAGTGGAACAGAAAAGATAAGGAAGAATAAGAAATAATTGAACTCAATAACTTAGCGTTATATAAATTCAAGAATATAAACTGCTTGCTTCTTCTACTCTAAGAAGATCCCTTGGGAAAAATGGAAAGCAATTTGGGAAAAATTAGGATTAGACCAATACTTTATACCTTATATCATATTCCCACTCTTACCCCCCCCCGCCCCATTAAAGTTCAAAATGTTTACCTGTATGTAAAAGGGTCACACCATAAAAAAAAAAAAGAATAGTATCAGGTAGCTTTCACAGCTATTGTTATGGGAAGAGTTATTAACCAAACCAGAGAGGTGATCAGAAAAGATTACATAGCTAAGTCTAATTATATGAATTTGAAAAACTTTTGCCCCAAATTGATGCAACTGGGATAAGAAAGGGAACTGTTTCTTGGGGAGATTTGCATCAAATTCTACTAAGAGTTTGATATTCAAGCTATGTCGGTAGCTAACACAAATATGTAAGACCTTGAACTATTAAAGGATATGAATGAGAAGTTCTCAAAAGAATGAAAAACTGTTACCAACCATATGAAAAATTGCCCCACATCACCTATAATAAGAGAAATATGCATAAAAACAACTCTGAGATTTTATTCTTACACTCAGCAAATTGGAGAAGATGTCAAAAGATGAAAATAGTTAATTTTTAATGAGAATGTGGGAAGGTAGGCACACTAATGCACTGTTGTTGGATTTGTTACTTGCCCTATCCACTTAGGGAAGAAATTTGTAATTGTGCTATTAAAAGAATTACTGAAATATACATACCTTTTCATTCTGAAATCCTACTGCTAGGCATACATACACATGTGGGAATGCATATGTGTGTATGTATGTATACATGTATATATGGGTATACGTATATACCTACATACACACATGCATACATAACTATACACACACACACATATATATATTACATATATATGTATA
Organism: Potorous gilbertii; assembly: GCA_028658325.1. NCBI lineage: Eukaryota > Metazoa > Chordata > Mammalia > Diprotodontia > Potoroidae > Potorous > Potorous gilbertii. Next base: position 315,927,462 of record CM053769.1, read on the forward strand.
TATGTAATACACATATAAGGATAGAAAGGTCCCATATTATACCAAAATATTTTTAGTAGCACTTTTTGTAGCCACAGCTACCAGACCGCCCCCCCGCAAAAAAAAAAGTATTTTTTCCATTAAAAGTCCTTGGCATTATGAATAATGCAGCATCTAAAATGGATTCAGTTTTTTATCTAGGAAATGCTAGTAAAGCACTGCATTACCATCAGCCTTGCTGAGGCATTTTTTTCTGCCCTTCAGCTGAGCCTCTTGCCTGTGTTTTCTTCCCCTTTTGGAATGTAAGCCCCTTGAGGGCAGGCAATGTCTTGCTTTTCTATTTGTATACCCAGTGTATAGCATTGTACTTTTCACGTAAGAATGCTTTTAAAAAATTGATTCTTTCATTCATTTGTAATAGTAAAGAACTGGAAACAATGTAGATGCCCCCTCCTCACCTTTTTTTTTTTTTGGTGGGGGAAGGAGATAACTGAAGAAATCATGGCATTTGAATGTCATGGACCATTACTATGTCCTAAAAATGATTACTATGAAGAATTCACAGAAGTCAAGGAAGACATATGAACCTATGCAAGGTGAAGTAAGCAGAGGCAAGAAAAAAATATCCATGATGACTACAATAATATAAATTAAATGAACAAAAAAACACTGAAGGAATACTATAATTTAACAACAAAATTTAGTCCTGAAGAGGATAATAGAAAACCTCCCCCTCAAATTTCTTTGCAGAGATGGGGGCCTATGAGTGTGGCAATATGCTTTCAGACTAGGTTGATGTAATGGCAAAATTTGCTGTATTGCTTTTACTTTTTTTTAAAAAATTCTTTATTGTAAAGTTGGCTTGTTGGATGAGGATAGGGAGTGGGAGGAAAGATCCAGCTTTAGACCTATGACACTGGGACATTTTTGGGAATGAAGGTGATATAATAAAATTTTAAGGCAAAAAATAATTAAGGCTGAATGCCCTTTCCAGGTGTGTGTGTTCATCTGTCGTTGCTGAAGAAGACCATGCCGTCAGAGAAATAATGACATGACTTGCACTTGACTTTGTTTTGAGTGAGGGAGGACTGTGCAGGTCACCAGCCTCACCTCTCCTCCAGAGCCATCTAAATCCAATGACCAGATATTCATCAGGATGACTGGAGATGATTCAGGATGAGGCAATTGGGGTTAAGTGACTTGCCCAAGGTCACACAGCTAGTGAGTGTCAAGTGTCTGAGGTAAGATTTGAACTTAGGTCCTCCTGACTCCTGCATTGGTGCTCTATCCACTGCATCACCTAGCTGCCCTGCCCTTTTCATGTAGGAATCTATTGAAGCCTCACAAATAGGTACCAATGATTTATCAGCCTACAATTTTTTTTAATGATTTCTCCTCCACATAGAAGGTATCTAGAGGGGAAAATATATTAAGTGAAGGAATGTTACTATATTCAACAAAACTTGAGTAATTTGTACATGAATTTACAGTATGAATTTGGATAATTCAGACATGGATTTGATCAAGATTTGCTTTTGAATACTATATAAGAATATGTGACCTAAGGAGATTAATAGTATAAATAAACACAGGGCGATGTTTAATCTATTTAAGGGAATACATTATTTTTCAGGCCTTTAAATTTTTGAGAGATAAGTTAGTATAGTGGAAAAAACCCTGGGCTTGGAATCAGGAAAGAATTGAGTTCAAATTCTGCCTTAGTCTTGTACAAGCTTTGTGAATTTTGGCAAGTCATTAGATGGGAAATTTAGAGCGTGACAGGTCCATAACAACCCCTTAATTATGCAGATAAGGAAATTGAGATTCTATGAGGTCAAGAGACTTGTCCAAGGTCACACAAATAGTATGTAGCCAAAGTTCTTCCTTTAAATTCCTGTAGAAAATGGTCAATGATTTAGATTTTCACTAATTTAGTATGACTTTCCTTCTAATTATTTAGAATTAAGGAGATCTTATTTGTGTATAATATTGCTTCCTTTATGAGGTGCCACTGACAGTAACAGCTGTTTGTGTACATTTATGGGTGTTTTAGAAGATCAGAGATGAGTACTCTTATCTACATTACACACACTGGAAGACTGTATTTTGACTTGTACTTGGAATAGATTCTGACAGAACTGGCTGCTGTTTGGGATGCTGTCTCTTAGGCAGCATTTATGATTGTTCCGAGGACTTTGCTCTAAAACTTTGCTTAAACCAGTAGAACAACACAGACAGCAATAACCATAATGGAAATGAAAACCCTAAAAGATACAGAATTCAGGCTGTCTTTGAAGTCTATTCTTTATTTTGTGAGAGACATAGTGTAGAGTTAAGTCAACAAGCACGTAACAAGTGCCTCCTGTATGCCAGGCATTGTGCTAAATGCTGCAGATGAAAAGGAAAGCAAGAAATGATCCCTGCTCCCCAAGAAGCTCCCAGTCTTCCATTGGATAAATTGGATAATGTGCTAAATCTGGAAGAGCTGAGTTCACATCCAGCCTCTGGAATTAACTAGCTGAGTGGCCCTGGGCAAGGAGTTTCACATCTATAAGCCTCAGTTTCCACATCTGTGAAATAGGCATAATAAAAGCACCTACCTTGTGGAGTTGTGAAGATGAAATGAGACAATATTTTCAAAACACTTATAAAACCCTGAATTACTATAAAAACAGGAGCTTTTTTTGACTGTGTTTTTTGTGGGGAAGGGTAATGGTCTGGATGTTAAGGAGGGTTTTTGGGGGTGGGGGGAGAAGTAATGTATGAAAAACAAAATGCATCTATAAAACTTTCAATAGAAAGGAATGAGTGGGATGGAGCACTTCCAATCTTTATCAGATGTAGTTTTTTCTTCACTTATTCACATTTATTCTTCTATTTACTTTCCCAATTTATAAAACATTTTTAAAAAACAATAGATAGAAAAATAGATATATGAGTAGATAGATCAAGTAAAGAGCTTTACTTTGCAACAGGCATTCTTTAATCATGCTTAAGTTAATTAAGAGGCAATTGTATGGCTGTAGAGGCCATAACAATAGCTAGGCAAGGAAAACTGGACTTGTTTTCCCTTACAAGTGACAACTGTGAGATAGACATATGAGGATCTAGCATGATGCAAGAGATAGAGCATTAGATTTGAGGTCAGGAAAAGCTGTGTTCAAATCCTGCCTTAGACTATTACTAGCCATATGACCTTGGACAAGCCCTACAGTTTAATGAGGGAGGTGGTCTTGATGCCTCTAAGGTCTCTTCCAGCTCTAAATCTCTGAATCTATGAACAATCAATAAGTCAAATTGCTAAAAATGAATGAGACAAAATAGACACAGGTCCAAGGAAAATGGATGGGAAATATGCAAAAACTTTCTCTACACATTGGCAAAGATTTGCTATGCAACTCCTATATACAAGACAGCACACCAGGCACTGGGAAATAAAGGTAGAAAGCATCATTGTGATTCCTTGAACTCAAGGAATTTACATTTTGTGATTAGGCGACACACATGCAAATAAACTACAGCGTAGAGTGCAATAAAGCCCAAAGAGAGAAATAAAGGGCTCAAAGGTCATTTGAGGAGGGAGAGAATTCATTCTGCTGGAGTAATCTGGGAAGGCTTATTTATGGAGGTGTTGCCTGAGTTGAGCCTTGAAGGAGGAGAATGGTTTTGAAAAACTGAGATCAAGAGGTAGTATGTTCCAGACAGAAGGGAGTGACAGGTTTGCATCAACCTGTGGAGGTACAATAAAGCATGTTAAAGTTGAGATACACCTATTTGACCACAACATAGACTGTGAAAAAAGGAGTAATCTTCAGTGAGTCTAGAAAAGTAGATTAGTAAGGGTCAAACTATGGAGTCTGCATTTTATCCAAAAGGTAATAGGAATCTACTAAAGGTTTAAATTGTGAGTAGCAACATATTGGACATACTCAGACCTCTGCATTAGGCAGAATATTTTGGCAGCCAGGGGAAAGATGGATTGGAGAGGTCAGAGAATGAAGACTGGAAGGCCATTTAGGAGGCTTTCACATTAGTGCAGGTGTGAAGTGATAAGGGCTCTGTACTATGGGCTATGTAACTTGAAAGTAGTGGCATCTGATTGGAACTTGGTGACAGGGGAAAGGGAAGAATCAAAGATGTCTTTGAGTTGTTGATCCAAGGCTAGTTGAAGAAGCCTTCCTAGAAGAGTCTGGCTTTCATTTTCCTGGAAAGATATCCTGTCCACCTGAAGGACATAGTCAACCCCACAGAAGATGAGAAAGGCCCAAGTAGTAGCAATCAGCAGAACTGTTTATCCTGTCTTGGAAAAGTGTAGATGCCCAAGTTGGAGAATCCATGTGCAAGTTTCTCATAGTTTTAAGAGTCTAGCCATGAGGCTTGGCTGCCCTTCCAACTTTTGCTTCCCTCTAGAGTGACCCACCTGAGTGACCCACCCAAGTGCCGTGGAGGAAAGTTTACTCAGGATAAGAGACTTGCCACAGAGCAGAATGATTCTTACCCCACTCTGTTTGAGGTTTAAGGAATTTCCTGTCCTCCTGTGGCCTGCATTAGGTAAGTTGGCACTGGTAACATGCCAGAAAGGGAAGACAGAAGATGGGAACTCTGACTTCATGCCTTTGGAAGCTAGTACTCCAGCATCTGCCAGAAGCTTTCTGAGCACTAGAAAACAAGCATCATGGAGCCGAAGGATTCAGGTGCCAAAACAACTCTGGAGCCCTTTGTGGAATGGGGTGAGGTTCCAAAGGAAGAAGATGTGAGGGGATTAGGTGATCTTTAATTTGGATGACCGCATTTTTACCTTATTCCCATCAATATTCATTCTTATAATTACCCTTCCTTGCAGATATCCATAATAGATTTGTTCAGTTAAAAAAATGTCAAACATCATTCCTCTACCTTGTACTTCAGCATTCCCCCAACATCTGTGACAGGGACTCACCCCCCTCTACTTGAATAGTCTCAGTCATGAGGAACTCACTTTCTCAATTCAATTTTTGGGAAATTATAGTTGTTAGAAAGTTCTTCCTACATTGGAAGGGCATGTGCTTCCTTCCCCTTAATCCTCCCACTACCTGGTCCTAGGAGTGTCTTGGGCAGCCACAAAAACTTGTCAAATCCTTCTTCCACATAACTGTTTTGCAGTCTTCAACCTTAGTACTCTATTTGCCTATGAGATATTTGAAAATCATGAGCATGTTTCCCTACGGTTCATAGAATCATATAATATCGATTTAGAGTCGGAAAAGATCTGAGTGATCATGCAACTTGAGAACTTCACTTTATACAGAAGCAAAGGGAGTCTGAAAGACATTTTTTTAGGATTATAAAAGGAATGAGTGGAAGAATCAGATTTTGAACCCATAATCCAAATTCAGCATTTTTTCTTCTATACCAGGGGTGGGGAATCTGTTACCTCAAGGTCACATGTGGCCCTCTAAGACCTCAAGTGCGGCCCTTTGAATCCTCAAAGAGTCACAACAAAGTCAAACAAAGGATAGAGATGATAAAGAAAATGAAATAATTTTCATTACATTATCTAAAAGAAAAGTTTTGAATATACAAAATCAATGCAATTAGGATCTGAAAGGAAACTGTATATTGGGTAAATATTTCCATCAGATATTGTTGATAGGGATCTGATATTCAAGATATGTAGGAAATTAATACAAATATATCACCAAGAGCTATTCTACAATAGATAAGTGGTCAATGGATATGAATAAACAGTTCCCAAAGAAAAATTGAAAGCTATCAGCAATTATATGAAAAATTGTTCCACATCTCCAACAATAAATTAATGAAAATAAACAAATTCAAAATAAATGAAAAATAATGCAAAGAAAAAACAAAAATAAACAAACTCACTCTGAGGTTTTACTTTCTACCCAGCAAACTGGCAAATATGGCAAAAGATTGAGATAAGTAATATTGGAGGGACTGTAAAAAGATAAGCATATTAATACACTGTTTCTGGAGCTATAAATTAATGCAACTATTCAGAAAATAATTATTGTAGTTATTGCAAAATTATGTTAAAATTATAATTATGCTAAAATAAGTAACTGAAATGTTACTTTTGAATTGTAATACCATTGCTAGGCACGTATATCAAGGAAGTTAAAGAAAGCCCTATAAGTAATAAAATATTCATAGAACTTTCTTGGCTGGTGAAGGTCTGAAAAGAAAGCAAGTGCTCATTGGGTGGAGACTCATTAAGCAAATTGTGATACATTAATGTAATGTAATACTATTGAATTAAGAAATAATAATATGACGAATTCAGAGATACATGGGAAAACTTAGATAAACTGATACAATGACAGAATCAAGAAAACAAACATGATACAATATGTGTGTTGGAAGAACAACAAAAAATAAAAACTGAATAATGTATTATCATAATTATTAAACTTCTCCCTCTAATTTCTCTGTCTTTCATCAGCCCCCATGGGCTTAACTATCATCTATCTATCTTTCTAATCTATCTAGTCTGTCTACCTGTCTATCTAATCCATTTGTCTATCTAGCTAATGTATCTGTCTGTCTATCTTATCTATCTGTCTATCCATCTTTTCACTCTGTTTCATGAACTTTAGTGTTAGAATACCAATTGTATTAGGCCATATCAAACTAGATGTCCTAGAGACATCTTAAAGTTAACATGACTAAAGCTGAGCTCATTAAACCCTATCCTTTTCTATATTTCCCTGTTTCTATTTAAGGGACCACCATCCTTCTAGTCTTTCAAGTCTACAACCACAGCATCATCCTGAATGGCTCACTGGTCCTCATCCCACATGTTTGATCAGTTGCCACTCTTGTTGTTTCTATCATCATAACATCTCTCACATCCAGTCCTGTCTGGCCAATCACATAGCTAGCATGTGGCTAAATCTGTCATTACTTCTAGCTTGGATTATTTCAATGGCCTCCTAACTAGTCTTTCTGCCTCCAATCCATCCTGCATACTGTTGCTCAAGTAATTTTCCCTAAGCTGATCATGCGACTCCTGTACTCAATCAACTCTAGTAGCTTCTTATTGCCTCTTGGATAAAATAAAAGGCTCCTCTCTTTGTCTTCTAGAGCTGCCACAACTTGACCCACCCTATCTTTCCAGTTTGTTGGCCATTATTAACCTTCCTACATGTGCTCTTCTATTTACACAAACTGGTCTAATCTATTTCCTATGCAGGTCAAGATTCCCTATCTCCGTAGCTTTGCACTTCCTGTCCCATGTACCTGGAAGGTACTTCCTCCTTATCTCTGCCTCATAGACCCCCTATTTTTCTTTTTAAAATGTGGCTAAAGCACTATCCTGTGCCTAGAACCTTTTCTATTCCCTCAACTACTAGTGCTCTCTCCCAAATTACTGTTTTTCTTATGTTTATATTTATTAACTTTATATTTATGCTACATATATATATATATATATATTCTTATATGTACTTGATATGTCCTCCCCATACATGAGAATGCAAGATCCTTGACAGAAGGAATTGTTTTTTTTTAAGCCATGTATTCCCAGTGCCCAATATGAGTAGATGCTTAAATACTTGTTGGTTGTTGACCCTAAAGAAGAGGTAAGGAAATACACCTACTTTCCTATTTTTGCAGAGGTAGAGACTATGGGTGTACAACACCAAATATATTATCAGCCTCAGCTGATGACTTAATTGGTTTTACTAAATTCATGTTCCTTCCTTCTTTCCTTCCTTTTCTCCCCCCGCCCCACTCTCCCCCCTCATTGTTAGGTAGGAAAAGATAGTTATAAAGATTTAAAAATTAATTTTTAAAAACCTTTGGAACACTAAAACAATCATGCTGTAATTACGAAAGGTGTAGCCAATTCCTGTTGAACACTCATGAACTGTAACGATTAATGCCAATTCCAGAAAACAGATGATGGAAAAGCATTCTTTTCTCCTGGTGCACAGTTAGGGAGGACTGTGGAGGTGGGGTGTCCCATATGCGTGAGGTGTGGTTGTTGTGTTGACTGCTTTTACTTAATAAAGGAGGACTATTAAGAAAGGGCTGTGATTTAAGCAATAAGCACCAATAAACCTTTTTTTTTCTTTTTTAAAGAAATAGTATCTGGCACTGAACTTAATTCTGATGACAATGGAACACTGGGTTTGGCACAAGAGGCCCAGGTCCAAATCCTGCCTCTGAAATTTATTTCCTATATTAATTTTTACAACTCACCTAACCTCTTTGGGTTTCAGTTTCCTCCTCTGAAAAACAATGGGACTCGACGAGGTGATTTCTGAGGTCCCTTGTAGTTCCAAGTCTAGGATCCTATGATCCTATCTGTTCATATTTTGGCAAATGGTTTCTTGCATTAAAATCCATTAATTTTTTCAAAATTAACATTGATATAGATTATAAGTTTCTTGAGGGCAAAGCCTTTATAATTTTTTAGCGTCATTTCCTAAGCACATTCCAAATGCTTACACATGAAGGGAGCCTAACAAATGCTTGCTGAATTGAAAAATGCATTTGTGGCAAGCTAATTGGAATTTATCATGGTAATTATGAAACTTAATTCAATGACTCCAGCATCATTGTATAAGATCAGCAAAAGAATGGCCACCTTGTTTCTTTCTCTAGCTTACCAGGTCAGAGATATGTTTGTAAAAGAAAATAGCAAAAGGAGATGTTGAAAGGATGCTTCCCTTTAGAACAAGGGTCTTAACCTCAGGTTCATGAATTTGTTTTCAAAATATTTTGATAACTATATTTCAATAATTATCTTCCTTAATAATCCTATATATTCTATTTTATTCATTTAAACACATAATTTGGTGGGGGTACAGGTTAGGAGGGAGGGGTGATCCATAGTCTTTACTAGATTGTCAAAGGGACCTTTGACACATCTAGAGGAATGTGGGTTTTGCGTGGCAGGAAAAGGTCCTGTGTCTATGGTCAGGCCTGCTCCCAAAACTGCAGAGCCAAAAGAGAAGGAGGTTGCTTGGGGGAAAATAATCCAAGTTACAGGGAGAATCAACCTCCAAAGGGCCATCAGAAAATAAGTATAGTGGATCTCCTTTCCCTTATTTTGCTAGTAAAGCAGGCATAATGTGTCAAGAAGCTGTAAACACTTTTATGAGACTATTTGCTAGTTAGTTTTGAAAATCTCTCTTGGATTAGAGTACCCTGCCTTGTGAAGTTAGTTGTTAAAGCCTGAAGTGTGAAATCAGCAACACCAAGGTAGCATGACATAATGAAAAAAGTGGAGGGCTTTATGCGGTCCCCATGAAATCTCTCTGTAATATTGTCAAGGAATGCTCTAGAGATTTCTGTTCTGATCAGAGTTCAAGGTGCTGCCAGGTAAGGAGTGTGGGATAGTAGAAAGAAAGGAGACAATGGATTACAGAGGAAATCCTGGTTCTACGGATATAACCTCTGGGCGGTTGTTGTCCTAGCACTGCTACTATCTATAGGTTGTTGTTTAGTCATTCAGTCATGTCAGACTCTGTGATCTTGTAGACTATAGCAAAGCAATACTGTACATGGGTTTTTTTAGGGCAAAATTACTGGAGTGGTTTGTCATTTCCTTCTCCTGTGGATTAAGGCAAACAAGGTTAAATGACTTGGCCAGGGTCACATATCCAGTAAGTATCTGAGGCTGATTTGAACTCAGATCTTCCTGACTCCAGACTCTGAGCTCTATCCATTGAGTTTCCTAGTTGCCTCCACTAGCTGTGGGACTTTGGATAAATCACTTAATCTCTTGAGGGACCTCAATTTCCCTGTCTGTAAAGTGAAGAAAGTTTGACTAGATGATCCCAGAGGTTCCTTCCATTTGTAGATCTGTGATAATATGATAAGTCTGAGTTTCTGGGTTCAGTTTGCAGCTTGGTCTGTATTTCCTTGGACAAAACACTTAATCTATGTTTAAAATGAAAGTGTTGGCATAAATGATCTCTAAAGCCCTTTCTAGTTCTAAATGCTTTGGTCTCTTATCCTTGTTATCTATCCATCCATCTATCTATCTATCTATCTATCTATCATCTCTCTCTATATATATACATATATATAGTTTTTTTTTGTGTATATATATATATATATAAAATAATATATATAATTTATTTTTCAGCTCTTAACATTCACTTCCACAAAAATTTGAATTCAAAATTTTCTCCCTATTCCTTCCCACCCCCACCCCAGGATAGCATGCATTGCATCCACCCCTTCCTCTTGTTTGTCCTCCCTTCTATTACCCACCCTTCTTCCACACCCCCATCCCCTCTATTTTCCCATAGGGAAAAATAGATTTCTATACTCCATTGCCTGTATAGGTTAATTTCCAGTTGCATACTAAAGCAATTTTTAACATTCATTTTTTAAAGCTTTGAGTTCCATATTCTCTTCGTCTCTCTCCACCCTCCCTCACTGAGAAAACAAGCAATTCAATATGGGTCATACGTGTGTAACAATGGAAAGTGCTTCCATAATAGTTATGTTGTAAAAGACTAGCTATATTTCCCTCTGTTCTATCCTGCCCTCCAATTATTCCATTATCTCCCTTGACCCACAATAGTGTTTGCTTCTGATTATCCTTTTCTCCAATTTGCTGTTCCTTCTATTATCTTCCATCTCTTATACTTTTCCCCCTTGCTTTCCTGCAGGGTAAAATAGATTTCCCTATTCAGTTGAGTGTGTGTTATTCCCTCCTTAAATCAAATCCCATAAGAGTAAGGCTCAAGTATTTCCTTTCATCTTCTCCCTCTTCCCCTCCATTGTAAAAGCTCTTTCTTTACTCTTTTATGTGAGATGATTTGCTACATTCTACCTCTCCCTTTCTCTAAATCCTAGTACATTCCATTCAACAGTAAATTTTATTTTATCTAGGTATTCACCCTTCATATTCAGTTCACTTTGTGCTGTCTATGTGTGTGTGTGTGTGTGTGTGTGTGTGTGTGTGTGTATATATATATATGTGCGTGTATGTATATATATCTACACACACATACATGCACATATACACCCATGTATATATATACATACATACACATATATAATACATACATACATACCCATACACACCTACATATATATAGTCCCTCCAACTTCCCTAATACTGAAAAAGATCTCATGAGTTCCAAATAACATCTTTCCATGTAGAAATGTAAGTAGTTCAACTTAATGAGTTCCTTAAAGCTTCTCTTTCCTGTTTACCTTTTCAAGTTTCTCTTGATTCTTGCATTTAAAAGTCAAATTTTCTATTCAGCTCTGGTTTTTTCAACAAGAATGCTTGGAAGTCCTCTATTTCATTGAAATTCTATTTTTTTTCCCCTAAAGCATTATACTTAGTTTTGCTGGGTAGGTGATTCTTCATTTTAATCCTAACTCCTTTGACCTCTGGAATATCATATTCCAAGTCCTTCAATCCCTCAGTGTAGAAGTTGCTAAATCCTGTATTATCCTGATTATATTTCCATCATACTTGAATTATTTCTTTCTGACTGCTTGTAATATTTTCTTCTTGACCTGGGAACTCTGGAATTCGGCTACAATAGTCCTAGGAATTTTTCTTTTGGGATCTCTTTCAGGAGGTGATCAGTGAATTCTTTCCATTTTTATTTTACCCTATGGATCTTGCATATCAGGGCAGTTTTCCTTCGTAATTTCATGAAAAATGATGTCTAGGCTCTTTTCTTGATCATGTCTTTCAGGTAATCCCATAATTTTTAAATTGTCTCTCCTGGATCTATTTTCCAGGTCAGTTGCTTTTCCAAAGAGATTTTCACAGAATTCTATTTTTTCATTCTTTTGTTTTATAATTTCTTAGTTTCTTATAAAGTCATTAGCTTCCATTTGCTTCATTCTAATTTTTAAAGAACTATTTTATTCCATGAGCTTTTGAACCTCCTTTTCCATTTCACTACTTCTACTTTTTAAAGCATTCTTATTTTGATTGGATTTTTAGACCACTTTTGCCATTTGTGTTGATCAATTTTTAAAAGTGTTGTTTTTGTCAGCATTTTTTGGGGTCTCTTTTAGCAAGCTGTTGAGACCATTGCATATTTTTTTTAGAGGTTTTGGATGTAGAAACCTTGACTTTTATGTCTTCCTCTGATGGTATGCTTTGTTCTTCCTCATCCAAAAAGATGAAAGAAAATGCTTGTTCACCAAGAAAATAACCTTCTATAGTCTTATTTTTCCCCCTTTTGGGGGTATTTTCCCAGTCAGTGAGTTACTTGACTTTTGAGTCCTTTGTCAAGTAGAGGGTATATTCTAGGGACCTGTAAGTTCTCAGTGCCTCCAAGGTGGCACAATCAAGGGAGAGGAGTTTGCTTCTTTCTTGACAAACACTCTTTTCTGTTCTGGATCTGTGAGTAATATTTCCTTTCCACAGCCACCACCGACTTTAGCATGCTAGCCCTATTCCTTACCCCAGAACTTCCAGTCAAAACTGAGTCTCATATCAGCTGCTTGATTCCCCCAGGGTCTTTAGGTTGAGGACTCCAAAAGTGGATACTGCTGTCATGGTGGTTGCTGCCACCCTAGGTCCATTGCCAGATGGCACTTTTCTCTCACCCAGGTGAAAGAGCTTTCTTACTGACCTTTTAAGCTGTCTTTGGCCTTTGTGGGTTGAGAAATCTGGAAACCACAGCTGCAACCTGTGATTCTACTCCCTAATGCCTACTCTAGTCCTGTCCCTGCTGCACTCTAAGGCTGAGCTGTGCTTGACTCAGCTCTGAGCCTGATGCAATAGACCTTTCCTGTCAGCCCTCCAGGCTGTCTTGGGCTGGAAATCTTTTTCACTCTGTCCTTTTGTGGCTTCTGATTCTCTAGAATTTGTTTAGAATCATTTTTTACAGGCATTTTAGGTCCATCTTTCTCCTCTGCCATCTTGGCTCTACCCCCTATCCATATTGTCTTAACAATCCCTTCCAAGTTTGTAATGTGACCTGTAACAAAGGTGTCAAACACTGGCCTCTGGCTGACAAGAGGGCCTGTAACATTATGGAGCAAACTGAACCACATTAAAATATAATGGGAAATATTTAACAAAATAAATAAAAATACAATAGAACATAGTTAATGTTAATATGTGATTTCCTAAGTCATGAGTGGCCTGTAGGGATCCTGATGTACAGTTTTATGGAATCTATTTCTATTTGAATTTGACACACATGATCTGGGATATTTGGAGACTTCTTTATATCAATATTTTAAAAGAGGGAAGTCTTAGTAATTTCTACATTCTGTTAATATCCATTGCTTATTATGTAGGATATCATTACCCAACCCTATTTTTGGAGTTGACATGGTATCAGTGTTTTGACTTTATGGTGCTATTTCTCTGTGACCTACCTTTTCTTTTTTGCAAAGTAAAATCTGGACCCAGTGATGCCAGCCCAGATTCTAGCCTTATCAGTCAGCTGTGTGGAGAAATCACTTTATTTCCTGGTGATTAATTTTTCTTACTGAATCCTAGAATTTAAAACACTAGACATGATCTAACCTGACCCCTCATTTTACAAAGGAAGAAACTGAGGGGAAATAGCTTATCTGAAATCATATAACTAATACCTATTCATTTAACTTGGTTAATCTTTCATAAAATTGATGAATAGATGTGAATATGTTTTGAAAATTGTATAATAGCATTTAAAAGTAATTTCTTTATTCCTTCTCAAACTCTCTCCCTGACCTGTACCCACCAAAAAGACTTGCTGAAATTTAAATGTATGTATATATACATATATTTCTATGTGTATAGATAGGCATATATGTGAGACTAAAATTAAATTTGTTTTAGAGAGTTTTTCCAAATAGAAACCCTGATAGATTTTCATTAAGCTGTGGTCAGAAATCACTGTCCATATGAACCTGAGGCAGACCCTGCATCCCCCTTACATTGTCAAAGACTACAGGGATGCTCTTTGAAGGCAATGTTGGATTGGAGGGCAAAATTAGGACCAAATGGTCTTGTATTTAGAGAGGATGGGGTCTGGAAATCTCTGCACCATTTTCCCTTGAAGTCTTTGCTTGTAACAGGGGTTTTTAACATTTTTGTGTGTCCTGGACTCCTTTGGTAGAATGGTGAAGCCAATGAATCCTTTCTCAGAATGTTTTTAAATGCATAAAATAAAATAGGATTACTAAAGAAACAAATTACATTCAGATACAATTATTGAAATATAACAACAAAAACACATTTACTGAATCCAGTTTAAGAAGACCTGGTTTAGAGTTTTTTAGCATCTGGTCATCTCTTAAATTGTGTGTTCTCTGTGTGTGTGTGTGTGTGTGTGTGTGTGTGTGTGTGTGTGTGTGTGTGTGTAAGTGCTGAGCTTTCTCAGATTGGAAGGTACTGCTTGAAACTTTGATGCGCTGAATCATTGACTATCAGTCCAAGAAGGAAAATCTGAAGTAATATCGTTCATTTCTCTGACAGAGGATTACCCAGGGCAAAACAGACCATGGACCATGGTGGTGAGATGATTTGCAACTTGGTATAGCAGATAGAGCATTGGATTTAGAGGGTTGGAGTCAGGAAGACCTTGGTTTGAACCTGTCTTTGACTCTTCCTAGATGTGTGACCCAAGGCAAGGTATTTAATCTCTCTTGGACTTGATTTCCTAACCTGTAAAATGAGATATTTGGATTTGATGAATTCTAAGATCCCTTCCAGCTCCAGATCTATGATCATGTGCCTCAAATCATATGGTTAGTGGTACAACTGAGATTAGAACTGCCCCAGTTCTCAAGACTCTCAGTTCAGTGCCTGTGACATAGTAGGTCCTTAAAGGCTTATTGCCCAAATGACTGAGGTACTTTAATATCTTGGATTGCTATTAGCACTGCCAAGGATAGTTCAATAAATCAAATTTCCTAAATACAAAGTCCTGGTGCCTGATTAATTCAGGACTTGCCCTGTACAAAGATGATGGCAATAGAGTGGCCAGAGGGGCACCCTTGGTTAAAATATTCCTTGGTATGTAACTAAATCCATCAGAGGCTAGAACGAGGAGGGGTCAAATGGGCTGGAGGGGACAGTGAGTTGGCCCTTAGGAGAGTTTTATCAAAGGAATAATACAAGGTGCTATCAGACTGTTTTGCTCATTGGTTCCTTGGGGACATTTGATTGCTTTGAGGAGAGAGAAGGCAAGGCTCTGCTTTTACACTTCAATTTCTTCTTCTATAAAGTGAGAAGGTAAGACTGGATGACCCCTAGATGTCCTCTACCTCTAAGTCTTTGAGTCCATGATCTCTGAGCTCCTCTCCACTGATTGAAGCTTTTGAATTCGCGTGCTCTTCATTAGTTTTGAGATTTAACAATTTTAAAATGATTCGATTGAGTTTATAGACTATTTACGAAGTATCTTTTATGTGCCAGGCTCTGTGACATACGCTGGTGATACAAAACAACAATGGCACATCCAGGGCCTGAAGGAACTTATCTTCCACTAAGGGCAATCACATTTCTGCAGAATTTCTATGATTTACACAACACTTTAAAAAGTTGACAAAGTATTTTTCTCCCAAAAAGCCAATGAAGTAGGGAATAAAGGTATTAAGTATGACCTTTATTTTAGAGATGGTTTGGCCGTACTCACACAGCTGGGAAGTATCAGGGCCTGAATCCAAACCCTTGGATGCCTTAGAGAAAGGGAAGGCCATGTAATTGAATGATCAGTAGATTGTCTGTAGTATATATTAATTCTACTTGGTCTTCTATCTCTCTAACTGTTCCCAAACAGCAATAGGCAGGGGAAACAAAATTCTTTTTTCTAGGGAGACTGTGTGGAGGCAACAATATACTCAACCCTACAATGGCCTCTCTGGTCCTGAGAATTAAATGAATGCTTAAGTTAATGCATATAAAGTATAGCAACTTTAATATACTTTAAATTTAGACCAGAGAGTGTGGTGTTTATTAACAACAGGAATAATATTCACTCAGCAAACACATCCTGAAAATGTGATATGTAACTATGGTGTTATCCTAGGTATTTGGGGAGGGTAACCAAGGTGAATAAAGAGCTGGCCTGGCTCTCCAGAAACTTGACATTTAGTAGGGGACAATAAATAGGGACAAAAAATTCTACCATAAGGCTGGATGTGCACATGAGGGGTACAAATAGATATATAACACTTTTAAGAAGAGAGATTACTTCCAGCTGGGAAAATCAAGGGTTTCCTGGAAAAGGAAACATTGGAAAAGCACCTTAAAGGCAGGCTAGAAATTGGACAAATGGATTTGGGGATGGGCCAAGGAATTCCAGATTTGAGGAATGACAGAAAAATATAGGGATATTTAGAGAAAAATAAATAGCCCAGTTTTCACTAGACATTCTATAGTATTCCATTTTAGCATCTTTAGGCTCCCTTTTCAAAACTGCACTTGAGTAATCTGTGATTTTGTCATTATAGGGAGTTCCTAGGATCCTGACTCATCAGTAACTTAGTAGGTCAGTCCTAAAGAGTTGTTGGAGACATGTGATGATTAAGTGAAATGCAGGATTGTTCAGACA
This sequence comes from Potorous gilbertii, assembly GCA_028658325.1. Classification (NCBI taxonomy): domain Eukaryota; kingdom Metazoa; phylum Chordata; class Mammalia; order Diprotodontia; family Potoroidae; genus Potorous; species Potorous gilbertii. The sequence goes on from CM053769.1 coordinate 315,943,928, forward strand.
AGTGCCTGCAATGGAATTTGAACCCAAATATTCCTGTCATCAAAGGCAGAACTCTATGTTATCTCATGCTTTATTTCACAAGTAAGTGTATGAAGTGAAAATATACTTGTTTCTTTTAAAAAAAAAAAGCAAAGGGGAGAATTTTACTCTTGTTTGTATTCCATCTAATCTTCATTCATGTCCACAGTATAAAGATAGAAAAAAAAATTTAGTTGCTGGATTCCTGTGCCTCTTATGGCATTTCTACTTTTGAGTTTCTATCGGTGATATGTCATCACAACAGTTCTTCTTTGATAAAAGTTTCTATTAACTGTAATATCTATAACAATACCATTCCCTGCATCTGGAATGCCCTTCTCCAATCCAGCTCCATTTGTCCATCTCCTAGCCCAGGTTTTTTTAAGGCCCAGTTCAAATGTAACCTCTTCTATGAATCCTTCTCAGATTCCCCTAGGTTGATGATTTCTTCCTCTTTTAAAGCTTTATCCATCTACCTCTCCCTCCCTCCCTCCCTCCCTCTCTCTCTCTCTCTCTCTCTCTCTCTCTACTTTTTTGGGAGGCAACTGGGGTAAAGTGAATTGCCCAAGGTCACATAGCTATGAAGTGTCTGAGGCCAGATTTGAGCTCAGGTCCGCTTGACTTCAGGGCTGGCACTCTATTCACTGTGCCACCTAGCCACCTTTCATATTTCTATTTTTAGCCTCATATTCACATATCACATTCTTCCTTATGTTAATTACTTGTACCAACAATGTGTGTATCAATGTGTACTTATTGTCTCCCCCAATGGAATGTAAGTTCCTTGAACATAGGGATTGTGTCATTGTTTGTATTTGTACCCCTTGCTTCTAGCATCATGTCTGGCACGTGGGCACTTAACAAATGTTTGATCAATCTGACATTTTTAGAACACTTTAAACTTGATTTTTTTCCCCAAACACCTTTATAGTTATCATCTTACCTTTTCTAGAGTAACTAAGAAAGAAAAGTAAGGCAAGTGATAATGTCCCCTTTTTATAGATAGGGAAACTTGGGGCCAGAGAAATGAGATGACTTGCCTAAGGTCATATACTAGACTCCAGTCTAGTTGGGAGCTGAACTGTCTGAGTTCTCTTACTAGTCTTTTTTCCCTTTACACTTTCATAGTAGTGTTTTTGTCTTGGGTTTTTTCTTGTGTTCTAATATCTTATTCTGAATTTCCTGGCTTTTGTGGGTTCAGTCAAGTTATTTGAACATCTTTTTTTGGTTTAAAATTCTTAAAAATGCCATGTGATTTCACTGATCTTACCAGAAACCAATAAAAACACATTACTTTAAAAATAACTCTCATAAAACCTCTTACTTGTGAAAGCCTTTCATTCTAATAAAATTGCAGCTAACCAAAACCTTTTAAAACTGCTTGCAGGCATACATGAAACTTGGCATGTCCGAATTTTACTACCTCTACTGATGATGATGATACCAGATCTCTAATATGTCTGTATCAAACATGGTCCAAGATAAATTAACTCACTCATTTTACCTTCCTTCTAAAGTTAAATATAAGAATGGTAATACTCTATAGAAGGGAACTCACTAAAAATGATGTCAACTTAGCCATCAGTAATCTATAGTCCTATACTACATTGTGTGAGTCTCTCCCACCCCACCCCCAACCCAGTTTTCTTTTTCCTTTGAGTGACCTATATATAGAACTAATAGGTTATGGAGAAAGTAAATAATTGCTCCTATTTGAGACTGGGCAGCAGAATGAAAAAAAATAATAATACCTGCTTCTTTATACCCCAGATTCCAAAATCCTCTCTCCAAAAAGTGCAGTGCAGAGACCGAGGTGCTAAATTTGTTGTCAGAGAACTTTGGTTTGAATCCTCTCTCTGACAGAACTATTTATGAGGTATTGGACAATTTACATCACCTTTCAGGGACTCGTCTTGCTGACCTATAAAAGAAGGGGGCCAGAATTTGGATTTGAAATGTCTAAGACTCCTTGTATCTTTAGAATGATGACTATGTACTCTTAAGTGATATGTCAGTAGCTAGAAACCTCTGAAGAGGAGAAAGATGAATTTAGTATGACCATCCTTGAGGAAGTACCTGAACTGAGATTAGGATCTATTTAAGCACTGAAGCATCCTCTTCACATTGGAAATAAAGTCGATTTACTTGCGAAACATTTTTGAGGTGTAGAGAATTGCCTATTCTATGAATTCCACAAGCAAGTGGAAGGATAAGTAATTGCATTGCATAGACCAAACAAACTGGAGGAATTACGGGTGAAAAACTTATCTCTTCAACTGTTGAAATTTTTGATTCAAAAAGTTCTGGGTTCAAATTCTGCCTCTAATTGCTGTTATCTGGGTGAATACGGACAAATCATTTAAGTTCTCGGAGTTTCAGTTTTCTCATCGGTGAAAAGGGGATTTTAATCCTCGTAGTAGCTGGAGGCAATGTGGAGAGATGGGTCTTGGACAAAGAAGCCCTAGACACAAGTCTGGCTTATGACACACATTGGCTATATGGAGTGGGCAGGCTGAAGGAGAGCTACAGATCTAAACGGGTAGAAGAAGTTAAATCACCGATTGAGACCTTTAACACGTAAAAAAGCTTATATCCCTTGGTTGTAAGGATGGTGAGTCTCGAAGGAAATCGTTATATTTAAAGCACTTTGCAAACCTTAAAATGATGCCTAAATGTCAACCTGTTATCAAATTAGGAGTATAAATTTAGGGAGTTTCGAGTTAGTCTAGCACAACCCTCTGAATTTACAGGTGAGGACACTGAGACTCGGAGGAGGGAAATGAGTTGTTCAGGATCACAGAGGTAGCAAATCCAGGTTTCAGATCTAGATCCTGTGACTCCAAATAGAGTTCTCATTATTGTTTGTCTTGACCTGGAATTTTATTATGATGGTAAATCTCAAGGTGAGGAAACTCCTTCTACCCATGCTGATGCACAACAGTTTTCAGTGAGTCACTTGTGCCGTATAGTTAGTATGTGTTAGAAACTGGATTTGAATCCAGATCAGCCCTTCATCCTCCATACTATCTTGCCCATTATCATAACTGGATTTGAATCCAGGTCAGCCCTTTATCCTCCATACGATCTTGCCCATTATCATAACTGGATTTGAATCCAGATCAGCCCTTCATCCTCCATACTATCTTGCCCATTATCATGTCATATCATCATTGTCATCACCACCACCATCATCATTATCTTCATACTTATCCTAACTTTTTCGTGGGGTTCAGAGAGATGTGGTCCTGAGACAGACTAATATCCTACTCTTATCTTTTATATTTAATATACTGTGGACTGTTACACAGATAGATAAAATAACTCCTTTTGTAGCAGAATAAAAGTATTTTAAATATTAATCCCAGCCTCATTTTAGTGAGTTATAATAGAAATGTTCCTAAGACAAATATTATTGTTATTACTATTAAAAATTATCTAGAGTTCTAGTTTCCAGCATCTCTAACTTTTACCCATGCAAGTATGGCAACCAGGGCAGGTACCCGCCTCCCTCTAACTCAGATGTTCCAGCTGCAATGACAAAAGAAACAGTGATGAACTATTCTTTCTATTTGCCTTTGGAATAATTGGTTGTTGCGTTTGCTTTTCAAAATTTTTTAACTTCTGGTAAAACCAAATCCCTTTCATGTTTTAAAGGGGAAGACCCTATCCATCAGAGCTAGAAGAGGGTTCTCTGTGTTCCTTAAACAAGAGAAGTTTCATTTTACTAGACTTTTTTTAATGGTAGAACTTGTCAATCAAAGAGCTTCAGAAATGCTGCCTCTTTCACCCCTCCCTTTCCCATCACCCCTCACCCATGAAATTGCAGATGTGGACAGTGTGTACTCACACTACAATTCTGGGGTTTGAAATGGATTCAGGCTCTTTTCCCTCAGCATGTTGAACGTTGGACAGATGGAGATGGAGGCATATTGGAAGATGAGAGTAAATAAACCCCCTGTGCCATATTAAAGCTTCCTTTTCTTAAGTATATGAACAAAATATGTTCTCTGGAGTTCTTCTACTCCCCAAATGATGGAATAGAAGGTTGTTCTTCTAGTTTTTGTCTTTCTTCCTCTTTCCCCCTATATGCACATGCATACATGCACACACACACACACACACACACACACACACACACACACACACATACTTCTCCATATCCTAAAGAGGTTGAATTCAGATGCTCCAGTGACCATAGACACAAAAGATATGACCTATGGGACAAAGCCATTCCTTTTTTCTGGATTTGTTTTAGTTACAGGCAGACCTCTTCTTTTCCTCAAAAAAAAAAAAAAAAGCTTTTCAGTGGTGAACAGAAGTACGTGTGCTTGATATGTATATGAGTCGCAACAGCTTAAAAGGACTTGTCCTTCTAAATCCTTAAATTGACACACAGAACTTATTTGCCTGGCCTTGGAAATGCAAAAAATTAATACAAGAAAGGAATTTTCTTTTTAATTCCCTCTTTGGGTTGCTCTGAATTTCCCCTTTAAGCAACCTACTCCTCCCTTACTGTGTGTACCCAAGTTGAGGTCTGGCCTGGATGTATATTATAAAACCTAATAGTCTACATCTTCTCCAAGACCTTGCTCAGTTCTCCTCCTAGCAGCCCAGCTTCTAGTTGGCATTTTACATGATAAAGGTGTGTTTTGCCAATGGGCAAGGAATAACCTAATCTAATCTCTCTCCTGTCCAATCTGGGGGCAGGGTCTAGATGGGATTAGGAACCTGTGATTCCCCTCCTCTTTGGGGGTCACCCAAAGTTAATTCTCTGTAAGAACAAAGACAGTTTTCAAGGCTGAGTATGATTGCTATTTTGGGAGCCCAATGGCCTCTCTAATTATCTACAGAAACCCCGTGCTACCCTTCTATAATTCATGGTTTTCTAAAGCTCTTGAGAAGGCTGCAAGCTGTTGAGGTAACTTGGTCTATCATTGTGCTCTTCCTTTTTTAACAAATTAATTAAGGAAAAATCCTCAATTTGAAGGAGGGGGGGGCAGTGAAATAGAATTTTTTCCTTTCACCTAAACATGATGTTGAATGAAACTTGAACTAGTCTCTCCAACAACCTTTTCTGGCAGGACCATTGTACATATTGAATGGGCAAATACAGTAGTTTTCTCTTCCCGTTGGGTGTACGTTGGCGAGTAAGCATCCAATGAATTCCACAAACTGAGGTGGGATTCATCTTCTTAGATCCAGATCCCTATAGAAGATCCTTTTCTCTGTTCAAGGTAAGATTCTGGGCAGAAATGCCAACTGCTGGAGAGAGTAGGTTTGGACTCTAAGTGATCTGTCCCTGGTGACGCTTGTAATGTCTATGACATGTTTATTTCACTACTGCTGGGCAACTTTCAAGTGCCTCAGTCGCACTCACGTCTCTTGCCTCTACCTTCCACATGCTTTCCTACATTCTCTCATGTTAGCACAGCATTCAAGGGCCATTAAAAGAATCTAGAATATATTCCTCATTCTCAACAAACAGCTTTTCAAACGACTATATTATTTATTCATTAGTATCACATTCAAAGTGCTGTTCTCCTTGTTACTTTGTGAAATAAAGGAAAGAAAAGCAATATCAGTCTAAATCCCCAATTTACAACTCTCTGGGAAGGGAGCTGGAGCAGCTCTGTCGTAAAGCTGGGTCCCAATGCAGGCTGAGAATGTCTCCCTCCAGTGTTTATCTGTCTCTTTATCTCTCTATCTGCCTTCGATGGACCAACCCAGTCATTTTGTGGGCTCAACAAATATCTTGATCTATTTTGCAAATGTTTTCAGTTTGGCTAAAACCTAAAACACATTTTCCCCAAGCGCTTTTTCCTCTTAATTTTTAAACTCGTATATTTTAAGGAAAATTTAGTCCATATGTTTCTGATTATTTCTGATTCATTTGCACTTAACTCATCAAAATGTTGCTTTGCAAGAGCTGTTTGCTTTCCAAGAAGACTTCTGAACTTTTTTCCTTGTTCTATCCAGTGCCCTGTCCCTCTCTTTTTTCTTTTTAAAGGCACATTTTCTTAGAAACAGGAAGTTGCGTTTTTGATTCCACAGCAGATTCATTGGCATTTGGTTGGAAAAACTCATGTGGGTTCTAAAGTCTGGTCAAGATATGCCTGTCCATCCACTCAAGGTATCTTTTCCAATAGCAGTTTGTGGTTCTCTGAATTAAAGTATCATTCTCCAACTGTCTTCTCCCAACAGACATGTGCCCCACAAATGGAGAGACGAAAGGTGTTTGGACTTTTGATTTTACATTTTACAAAGAAGATAAGTGAGGTTTGGGGGAGGGAAATGACTTTTCCTGATAATTAATAGCAGAATCAAAATTTGAACCCAAGTTTTGATTTCCACATTTGGTGGTCTTTCTAACATGAGGCTGGGATTCCTCTTCTGACGGTCAGTACTAAGTCTTCCTTGGCTGTAAAATGTGTTCAGAAGAGAATAGGCAAAAGAATTAACCTATGGAATACTTGGTGCTAGCTACAAAAGCATACGCTACACATATATATGTTAAGGTTCATAAACAGACATCGGTTCATCTACAAATTGACCAGCAGAATTTATTTAAGAAGACAAAAGTTTAATTTCAGGGTTTTAAAAAGTGCAGTGACTAAAAAGCAAGACAGTATCATTGGTTTAGAAAACAATTTGAAAAGGGAGCATTAATAAAAATTCTCAATCTTTATAAAGCAAACCATTTCATTAATTTCACTCACTGTTTAATTCACTCTGAACTTAAAAATAGGGTTTCTAACCGGTTTTTGAACCACAAATTTTCAAATCATTTTTACTTTGTTTTTATGTTGGTTTCTCTGTCTTTGTCTCTGTACAAGGAGTTTAGCCTGTTCGCAAATGGGTTCATTTTACTGCTGGTCCATAGCCAGTAGATGTCGTAAAATAATTAATAGTAATAGTTAACCTTTATATAATGTTTACTGTATGCCTGACACTGTGCTAAGTATTTTGTAATTTTTATCTGATTTGATTTTCACAACACTATTGGGAGATAAGTGGCTATTGTTATCCCCATTTTATAAATGGGGAAACTGAGACAAACAGAGGTTAAATGACTTGCCTAGGGTCACACAACTAATAAATGTTTTAACCTGAAATAGAACTCAAGTCTTCTTGACTGAAGGTCCAGTGCTCTATCTATTGTGCCACCTAGCTGTCCCAAACACAGATCAAATCTTAGAACAAAGAATGTGAGAGCTGAAAGGGCCCTTAAAGATTATGTAGGCCAATGTCCCATTATACAGTATGGAAAACAGGTGCAGAGTGATCAAGGGAAAGCGACTTGTCCAAGTTCATCAAACTCATAAATGTCTAGAACCAGGACAATGGTCTCCCTATTTCCAGTCTACTGTAATTTCCACTCCACAGGGCTGTGTCCCACGGTCTGTCTGTAGAAGACTGAGTGTTGGTATGGGGGAATACTGTTGGCCCTTACATTGGTTTTCAATGGAATGAGAGAGATATATATATAGTACAGTATTATGCAATGGAATATGATGGACATTATTTGACCAGAAATTAATCAAATCCATGTAGAAGAAGTCATTTTGGGGGGTTATTTTACTATGCTTAATGCTATTCTCAAATCCTAAAGAAATGAAACTGAGTTGAAATCCAGCTTCATACACTTACTAGCTGTGACCCTGGGCAAATCATTTAACCTCTGTGTGCTTCAATTTCCTCAACTGTAAAATGGAAATGTTCATAGCACCCACTTCTTTGGGTTGCTGTGATGAAGAGAGATAAGATTTGTTAAGTGCTTAATACAATGCCTGGCATATAGTAGGTGCTTAATAAATGCTTATTCTCTTCTTTTCCCTTCCCTCCCATTTTCTTACCATAAAATTGTTCTGTGAATGTATGAATCTTGCTGATATACTGAATATTCTGTGTCCATAACAGAATTTCTCTCCCCTCTTTAGTTCCCTTGGAAATACCTAGAACCATAATCTAACCACCATTAGGGATAGCAAACAATAAAGCAAATGAACATAGGCACCATATAGCTTGCCTGAGTATGTGACAGATAATTCCTCTGCCACAGGAACACCGGACTAAAAAGACCAAATTTGGTTAGCATGGATTTTAAGTTATAAGGATGAACCAAAGATCATTTCCCTGTGGACTCCTGGAGATGGAAAGCAATAGATTTAATTTGACCCAAAAGGGAAACATTTCAATCCAGGTAGCTTGAGATATTAGGGGAAAAAAATCATTGTATCTAGAAAAAGACTTTGTCGTAACTAAGGATTGTGTAGTCTTTTCCCTCAAAAACTCTCTGAGTTTAAATTAATTTTTCTTCCACCATCCAGCTAAGATAGATAGTAGAGTATTGTATGATCAAAGAACTAAGGTTGGGAGAGACATTAAAGACCATCTTGTTCCTTCCTCTTATTTCAGAGATGAATAATCCCAAATCTTCTGGCTCCTGACCAATGATCTTTCAACTACATCACATTAGAATGTTCCTACCTGACTTTACATAGACTAAGGTAGACTAAGGTAAAGATGGGGAAGTGATGGTCAAGTTTGCAAAGCAAGTCAGGATTGCTGGACCTCTGTTCTGGTAGACCACACTGCCTGGGTTGTTTGGGTTGAGTTTGAGATTGAGACTTTCACAAGGGTGTTTTCCATTTTAACAGAGCCAAGAACTGATCTGATTAAGCTCCACTGGCAGGCATACTCAATGTTTAAGCACAACTATGGTCTTCCATCCTTTAAAGACAGCTGCCCTGTAGACTTCTCAGAAATATATTCAGAAAACTAGCCAGTCAGTCCATCTGCCCTAATATACATTGACTTTCCATGTCTAAAGCAATGAAAGCTCAAAGGATGAGTGTGGGAGGCAATGGGAGGGGGTGCTTCATATTGGGTACAACTTAGAACTGGAAACATTCCTTCTTGGGTCCATGAAGGGGAGTGTCACTTTAGAACTGGTGATAAGTGGCAACAAGCTGTAGTGAGTGACTGAAATTTGGTAGGCCATTTTTTAAACTTACAAAGTACCAAGGAAATGCACCTTGCTGTTATCAAATTTAGTGTTCCCTTTCTAATGTTCAAGTCCCACTCCTCATCCCTAGCTATGCATAAAAATTAAAGGATGATACATGAGAGCTAGAAGTGTCCTCTGAGGCCTCCTGATCCAATCTCTTCCTTTAACATATGAGAAAACGGAAGCAGAGAAGTTGAATGACTTAGCCAGGGTTATGCAGCTAATTAAGGTAGGATCTGAACCCTGTCTTCTTGACTCATGTTGTCCCATGCCAGCAAATGTAAATCCCCACCCCACCTCCATTCAGCATTCTTCCCAACCCCCAAATTCACAAGGCAGGGATAATGATGGGAATAAAATTTTTTTTAGAAGGTTTGAGGAAATACAACCTCTGAATTCAGAGAGACAGCTGTGTGCGTCTGGGAGTTGCATTAGAGAATATCTCCCTCTTACGCTTATCATTTATTATTGTTGTTTTTTTTTTAGACATCAAATCTGCTGGTCCATTATTGGCCTTGAAAGAATCCCTTCCCAGCAGATGCCAAGATGTCAACTCTGGTTTCAGAGATGAAAAGTCCACTGTGATACAAGCACATTTAGCTCAACTGGGCAGAGCTAGATTAGCTTGAGGTCAAAAGGAACCCCTTTCCCAACCCAGATTCAGACAGCAAACCCCAAATCGCTGCAGGGCTACAAAAAAGGGCAAGTTTATCTCGGAATCTAACATGCGTTCTCTGGCATTGGTATTGTTTCAATTATGAAACCCTTCACATCTCAGCTGACACATGCAATGAAGCTTGCTCCTTGCCTGGTACATAATTTAAGGTAAAAGAAAAGAGGGTGTGTTTCATCATGGTCTATCATATCTTTGTCTTTTGTTCTGCAAGGCATTTGCATACCTAAAGGGGAAATGGCCTCCTTAATTTCTTTTCCCCTCTCCTAATCAGCTGAGGCCTATTAAGAAGTACTCTGTATCCTGTAATCAGACAATTTATACAGCATGCACCCTTAGGCAACAGCTATTATAAACAAGCTGGAAAAATCCTTTACAATAAATGATTAGCATGGGAAGACACCATTCATAATTAATTTTTTTCTGTTTTTGTTGGCAGATGGTCGGAGGCATCCAAGCATGGCCTCCTGCCCACCTCTTTATTCTGAATAGAGTAGGGCAGCCTTGGGAAAAATCTGTCTGCTCTGTTAGCTCACTTAAAGAAAAAAAAATCCATCAACCCTCCCCCAACAGAAATCCTGCAGTTGCCAACAGGGAGTTCAAGGCTTGAGAGAGGCTCTAGGGAAGGAGGTCCTGGTTCTACCCCCTGCTGCTCTGGGACTTGGCTCTCACCCTCCTCACCCTGCTAATTTCAGGCTTATAGAATGAATCCCTATGCTGAATGAAAACCACCCTCAGTAAAGGAAAGAGTCCCCAAAGCCCAGGAAGGAAGACCAAAAAAACTCATGTTTGTGAGTCACCCAGTACATCAATGGAAACCTTCCTCCTTGCTAGAAGACCCCAGCCTTAGAAAGATGGGAGAAGGAAAACACATAAGTTTTAGGGAAGCATTTCTCATTTTCACATTCCTAGTAAGAAATGGAGGAGTTTCAGAAGCAGATAATATAAACGACAACCAAAACATTATCTAGAAATGAATGAGGTAGTATGAAGACCAGTATGTGAGGAATGGGGCCAAGAAGACCCCTGGGTTTAAGTTCCACCTCTGAAATTTCCTAGCTGTGTAACTGTGGACAATTCATTTAAATCCTCAGATTTTCAATTCTTGTATCTATAAAATGGGCACAATAGTCTACTTGCAGTGGTTGCTGTGTCAGGCAAATAAGCTCATCTCTATACACTTGGGAAACTTAAAAGTGCTGCACAAATGTTAGTTTATTATTGCCTTATTCATTTATTTATTCATTCACTTATCTATTATTTGTCTATTATCTACTTTACTAGAAATGGCATGGAGAAAAAAATGGCAAACCACTCTAATATCTTTGCCAAGAAAACTCCAAATGGGGTCACAAAAAATCAGACAGGACTGAAAAAAATGACTCAACACCAACAATATAAACTATTTCAAGTAGATGAGTTTCAACTCTCCTTGTCTTATCTCCAGATATCCATTCTCCTGTTGTTCCTGCTCCTCTTTTCCTTATTTGGAATATTTGATTTCTTCCTCTGGCTTGATTGCATTGGAAAGAGTACTGGTTTTGGAGTCAAAGGATCTTAGTCAAGATATTGACTTTGGGATTTATTGTGTAAGACCTTAGGCAAATCTTGTACATTTTCGGGTTTTTGGGATCCTCACCTCTAAAATGGGCAGTGGGGTGACCAAATGGATGTCTGAGATTCTTTATACTTCTAAATCCGTGATCCTAAATTGTAACAATCTTTTTAAATTTTTTCTTCATTTTTATTATGAATTTGACAAAGTAACAAACAAGAATTTTTCCATGTACAAAAAAAGGAGTATGAAAAAGAGAATTGTATAGGAACACATTACTCTCTATTATGTATGTTTAAGTTCTTAAAGTATTAATACCATGCCCTGTTTATCTACGTTCCCTTGTGAATTTCTTTCTGCTTTCTTCTGTGTATTAAATTTTTTGTCAAAATTCTTTTCTTTCTTTTTTTGTATCACTAATATGCCTCCTTGTTCCCTAATAATACCCCTTCACCCAGTAAGAAACTTCCCTTATAACAAATACGAACCAATAAACAAAACAAATCACACATTGGTCGTATCTGAAAATGTATGGCTCATTCTTCACATCAGGTCTATCGTCCTTCTCCAAGAGGCTGGAAGCTTGCTTCCTTATCAATTTTCTGGAGTCACAATTGGTTATCTTCTCCTATCTATCTTTGTCACTTGTCCATTCTTTAGAATTCCATATCACACGCTCTAGAATGTGATTGTAGGTTAGCCTCTTCTGTTCTTGGTATTTGTCATTGATCTATATATACTGTGAGGGCAGAGACGGTGTTTATTTTCATCTTTGTATGCTAGCACCAAACATAGTGTCTGGCACACAGTAGGTACTGACCATATTTTCTGGACTTCAGTTTTGTCTCCCCTGTGATTTTGTAAATTTCTTGTAAATTTGCAAAAACTGTCTCTGTTTTCTTAATAACATTTATGGTTTTTAATAGATATTTTCCCAACAATTGGAGAGGCTTAGGGGAAGTACTTTGTGACACTGAGCATTCTGTTAAATATTAGGATGGATAATACTTTGGGGTATGAAAAAGTATCTTCTTCTTTATCAAATTTAGGCTTAATTGTCATTGATAGAACTGGCTGAGTTATGGTCCCAAAGACAGGGGGATAACATAGATCAAAGGTGCAAACATTAGCCTTTTGTAGCCTGCAACACTTGAACCAGATTAAAATATCATTGAGAAATATTTAACAAAATAAATAGAATAGAATAGAGATAATGGTTATTTTTATTTATTTATATTTATTTTCTAAGTTAATATGGGGCCCATAGAGATTCTTTTATGGTTTAGGGACTTTCTTTTCTATTTAAATTGGATTCTGGGGCTTTTATACCCCAGTACATGATCAGTTTTTGCATAGTGCCATGTACCTCTGAGAAAAAGTTTTATTCCTTTCTACCCCCATTCAGTTTTCTGTAGAGGTCTATCATATCTAACTTTTCTAAGGTTTAATTCACCTCCTTAACTTCTTTCTTGTTTATTTTGTGGCTAGATTTATCCAGTTCTGAGAGGGAGTGGTTGGGGTTTCCCACTAGTACAGTTTTGCTTTCTATTTCTTCCAGGAACACCCCTAACTTCTTCTCTAATAATTCAGATGCTATCCCACTTGGTCTGGTCCCTCCCAGTGCGTTTTTCTATATATTTTCTTTTCTATTAAAGGGGCCATCCCCATGACTACTTTTAAAGAGGCTTATTTGCTGAATGGGCATTACCTGACTTTAAGTGAGTACTTGAAAAGGCCTTATCCTAAAAGGCCAAGGTCACCCACCGCATCCTAGGCCATCTCCAGTCATCCTGTTGAATATCTAGTCACTGGATCCAGAAGGAGAAAGTGAGACCGGTGACCTTGCACAGCCCTCTCTCACTCAAGACAAAGTCTTGTCATGTCATGTCATCATTTCTCTGATGTCATGGTCCTCTTTGAAAATGAAGGCTGAACACAACAGATTGGATACAACTCACCTAGATGGTATGGGGAGGCAGGGTTTGCAGGAGTTGTAGCCTCAAGATTTTACAGGGAGGTCAAACATTCATTAGAGTAGTCACTACCAATTACAGCCTGCTTTTGTGATGAGCATAGACTAGTTTATTCTGAATATGGAGGCACAACCCCTATAGGTGAACATCTGAGATTCTAGATATTGGGTTATGGGGGTGCTATCTTTGTCTCATCAGGTTGCTCAGTCATTGTCTCTATACTAGAGGGAGGAGGTGCATCAGGATAGGGGAATAGCCTACCCCAAAGTTCATTTCTGCTTCTGGCTACAACATAGACTATTTTGAAAGTCTTTTTACCCAAGATTTGCATTAGTTCAAAAATAGTCCTATTTGCAGATTTGTTTTCTTTTTTCCCCTTCTTTTCATCCTCTACCTCAAACTCCTCTTGACTCCCTTTGTCATTGCTGCATTGTATTTCACATCTCCTGAGATGCTTTTGTCAGCCCTTCAAACTTTTTTCTCCTGACAGATGAGTAGAATTGATGGTCATTCCTATTGCCATTCCAGTGTTAGTATTAAAACCTTTGCTCTTGTGCCTCTCTGCATTTTCTTGATTATAATATATTTCTGTTATGGTAATAATAAATCAATAGTTCAATTCATATAGCACTTAAAGGTTTACAAAATATTTATTCTTTTTACAAAATATTTTATAGGTATTATCTTCTTTGACACCTTCCCCTGCCACCACCCATCTCCAACTACCCCCAAACTTCCAGAGAATAGGAAATTTCACTAAATAGATCTAAGAATTTAAAGACTATTAGATTCAATTAGAGTCTCCAGTAGAAGCAACTCTCTCCTCATTAATCTCTGGGAATAGATTGGTCTGATCCGAGGCAGGCAGGTAGTCAGTATATGAGCATTTATTAAGTACTTTTTATGTGCTAGCAGTTAGGTGCTAACTGCTACGGATATAAAGGCAAAATAATCCCTACCCTCCATAAGCTTATATTCTGATGGAGATAATATATGAATCACTAGGTACATATGATATATTCAGAGAAGATGAAGGGAATTTCAAAGGGGAAGGTACTAGTAGTTTGGGGAACCAAGAAAGGCCTCTTGAAAAAGAAAGTGGAGTTTGAGTCTTGGAGGAATTCAAGGGAGCTAAGTGGAGGAGGAGAGGATAGAGGGCATTCAAGGCATGGGGAACAGCCAAATAAAGGCATGGAGACAGCGGATGAGGTGTCCAGTATGAGGACAAGCAAGTAGACCAATGTAGCTGCATTATGGAGTGTGTAGATGGAAGACAGTATAAGAATACCAGAAAGTTAGAAAGGGGTCAGGATGTAAATAGTGTGACATGCCAGAGGAATTTATATTTGATTCTGAAGATAATAGGGAGTTATCAGAGCAGGTGTCAGATGAGCTGTGATATTATCTGCATTTGAGAGTGAAGAATGAAACAGGGATAACTTGACCTCTCCAAAATTCTACCTAAAGGCTTGCAGCCTCAGAGAATTTCTTCCTAGAGGGCACTTAGTCCATGACGTTTGTACATTTCCTAGGACAACATTGCTCCCTTGATGTTATACAAAACTGGGACACACATAGCAATGAATAGTGATATTTCACCTGACGATGCTGGTTCATAGACCATCTGAATTCAAGATTTTCTTCACTTACTTATTTGACTCTGCTCTAGATAAGATCATTTTGAGGGAGCCACTTAGTGCTTTTATTGATCCCTAACTGCTCCCTGTTGTATAAGCTCATATTTTATTTATATATTTTCTTCAATCAACAAAAATTTGCCTTTTCTCCTGCTTCTGAAAATTCTCCTTCTTATCTAGAGCAAAGGAATAATAAAACCCTTTTTACAAATATGTATATCAAGCAAAATACATTTTTGCATTGGTTGTGTCAAATTTTTTTTTCTCATTCTGCACTCTGAATCCATCTTTCCATAAAGAGATAATTAGCATGTTTCATCATTAATACTTTGTAAATGTGATTGATCAATACACTAATCAGAGTTCCTAATTCTTTTAAAATTGTTTATATTTACCGTATTCTTTACTTCATATGAATTTTTCTCCTGCTTCTGTTTACATCACTCTGTCACAATTCATTTAAGTCTTCTCAGGTTTCTCTGAAACCATCTTCTTAATCATTTCTTACAACACAATAGTATTTGTATACCATAACTTGTTCAGTTATTCCCATATTTATTGGCATCCCCTTCCATTTCTATATTTTACTATCTCCAAAAGAGCTATAAATATTTTCATACATCCTTAGGGTTTTTTCACTTAAGTCTGATATTTCCCTTAATCTACCTTTCCTCTGATTTTCTCTTCCCTCTTCTTTCCTTTCCTCCTATGTTCCTGCTGTTGACATGCATTTTTGTACCTAATTTTGTGTGTATGCATTCTTCCCTCATTTGAGTAGTTTGGATTAGAGTAAGGTTGATTGTTTATTGGTTGATATCTACTTATGAGAGATAATTTTTCTTGATATCTTTCCCCTGTCCACACCCCAGTGTATTTTTCTTCTTCTCCCTTTCCATTCGTCTTTTAAGATCATCAAGACAAAATAGAACCATGCCCAGTTCTTCTATTTTATTAGACTTCTTCTATGACACCTGATAATAGGATTCATAGGGGACATGTATCATCTTGCCATGTTGGATTATAAGCAGTCTATCCTTATTCAGTCTTTTATCATTGTTCTTTCATATTTACATTTTTATACTTTTCCTAATGCTTATATTTGAATTTCAAAGTTTCTATATAGCCCAGATCCTTCCATCAGGATGCTTGAAAGTTCCTTGCATCATTAAAAATTCATCCTCCCACCCCCATCCATGTCCACAACCCCACATCATTATACTCAGTTGTGCTGGATATGTAATTCTTCAAGTGCTTATCCTTTGCTTCAGAAAATATGATATTCCAAGGTCTCCTCTTTTTAATGTAATCACTAATAAATCATGCTTGATTCTCATTGTATCTCCTCAGTACTTGCATTCTTTCTCTCTGGGATGATTGCACAGTATTTTTTCTTTAATCTGGAAGCTCTGGATTTTATCTTAGGCATTTTTAGTTTGGGGTTTTCAGGAAGTGATTGTTAGATTTCTTCTATTTTCATTTTTCCCTTTAAGAGATTTGGATAATTTTCTTTTCCCGAAATATGATGTGGCTCTTTATTTTTTATCATGACATTCAGGTGATCCAACCATTCTTGGTTTTTTTCTCCTCAATTTATTTTCCAGGTATGTTGTTTTTGCTGTGAGGTATCTTCTATTTTCTTCTGGTTTTCTTTTCATCTTTAGTCTTTGAATTGTATTTTCATATTTCCCTTCATCTCATGGAATCATTGACTTCTATTTAGTGCATTCTAGTTTTCAGGGAGTTTATTGGTTGGGCAAGGTTTTATACTTCTTATTCCAAACTGTTAATTTCCTTTCCAATTCTTTTCAGAACTCTCAATTCTTTTTCAATGTTTTTTCTCTTGCACTCTAGTTTATTGACAAAAACATTTCAAACCCATTTTGAAACTCTTCCTTCATCTCTTCCATAAATTCTGATGTGCGAGCTGTGGTTTTCTTTGAAACTTTGTTTGCTGAGATTTTGGAATTATTCTCTTCATCTGGGTTTATGTCTTGAGAATCTCTGTCATCATGATAGCTTTTTATTGTAGAATTATTTTCTTTTTTCCCTGCACATTTTCCCAGCCTACTCCCTGAATTTGGACTTGATGTGACAAGCTTATCTTTAGGGTATGAATATTCAACTATGTCTGTGAATCACAGACCATGAAGATTTTTGAAAGTATTGATATTACAGGTAACTAAAAGGAAAATAAAAAGATGAATTCTGGACATAGATCTAGGCAGGCTGAAACTTGGAGCTGACAAAGACTTGAGTATGAGCAGAGGCCCAAAAAGATAACACCAAGGAAATGTATGAACCAACAAATATGTCATATTGAGTAGTAGTAGCAACTAGCATTTAAATAGCATTGTTCTCCAGAATGGTCAGACTGGTTCACAACTCCACCAACTGTGCATTAGTGTCACAATGTTTTCACATCCCTTTCAGCATTTGCCATTTGTCTTTTCTGTTATTTTAGTCAATCTGATAGGTGTGAGGGGATGTCTCAGAGTTGTTTTAATTCATGTTTCTCTAGTCAGTAATGATTTAGAACATTTTTTTCACCTGATTATTGGTAGTTTCATCTGATTGTATCAATTATTTTTTATCTATAAAACCAGCAGACCAAGAGAGCCGTGATCATACCTCTTCCAGGATCTTATCTCCTTGGAAACACTGAAGACTTGCAGACCTCCAGAACAAGCTCTGAAAACCTGATGCTTGAGACAGTGCCTCCCCCCCGGAAGCTGAGCAGAGCCCAACTTTAACATAAAGTCAAGAAATGGGCCAGAAAAATGAGCAAAAACCACAAACAGAGCTTCACCATAAAAACACTACAATGGGAAGTTCCAGACATAAATTCAGAAGATGACAACAATATGAAACATAGCTACAAACAAAGCCTCAGAAAAAATGCTACTTGGACCCTATCCCAATAAGAATTTTTGGAAGTATTAAAGAAAGAGATATGAGTGATAGAGGAAAAGTTGGGAAAAGGAATGAGAGTGAAACAAGAAAATTATGAAAAAAAAGTAACAGTTGGAAAAAGTGATACAAAAATACTGAAGAAAATAACATCTTAAAAAACAGAACTGGCCTGATGGTAAAAGAGGCATAAAAATTCACTGAAAAAAAAAGAACTCCTTAAAAATCAAATGAGGTACAGAATCTCACTGATGAAAATAATCCCTCAAAAATAAAAATTGGTCAAGTGAAAGCTAATGACTCCATGAGATATCAGGACAATAAAACAGCATCAAAAGACTGAAAAAAATACAAGAAAATGGGAACTATCTCTTCAGAAAAAACAACTGATCTATAAAATAGATTGGGGAGAGATAATTTAAGATTTATTTGACTACATGAAAGCCATGATCAAAGAAAGAACCTAGATATCGTATTTCAAGAAATTACAAAGGAAAACTGCCCTGACATCTTAGATCAAGAGGATAAAATAGAAATTTAAAGAATTCAGCAATTATCTCCTGAAAGAGGTCCCAAAATGAAAACTCCCATGAATATTAAAGTCATATTCCAGGCTCCAAGTTTAAAGAGAAAATACTTGAAGTAGACAGAAATAAACAATTCAAGTATCATGGTGCCACAGACAGGATCACACAAGGTTTAGTGGCTTCCACATTAAAGTTGTGGAGGGATTGGAATATAATATTCTGAAAGGCAAAGAAACTAGAATTACAACCAAGAATAATTTACTCAGCCAAACTGAGTATAAACCTTCAGGGGGGGAAAATGAGTATTTAATGAAACAGAGAACTTTCAAGCCTTCCTGATGAAAATACAAGAACTTAATAGAAAATTTGACCTTCAAACTCAAGACTCAAAAGAAATATAAAAAGGTAAACATGAAAGAGAAATTGTAGGGGAACTAATATAATTAAACTGTTTGTATTCCTATATGGGAAGGTGATACATGTAGCTCTTAAGAACTTTAGCATTACTAGGGAAGTTAAAAAGAGTTTTCATAGAAAGAAGGTATGGGTATGAGTCAATTACTTTGAAACAATCTCCCTCCCCACAAAAAAACTGAAGGGATGAAAAAGAGGGATAAATTGGAGGAGTGGGAAAGGAGAATTAGAATGGAGATTATTTCATATAAAAGAGGCACTTTTATAGTAGACAGGAAAATTGAGGGGTTGATGGGCAATGTTTGGAATTGGTTCAAAGAGGGGAGAATATGTATATACACTCAGTTGTGTATAGAAATTTAACTTAGCTAGGTGGTGCAGTGGATAGAGCACCAGTGTAGGAGTCAGGAGAACCTGAATTCAAATCTCACCTCAGACACTTGACGCTTACTAACTGTGTGACCTTGGGCAAGTCACTTAACCCCAATTGTCTCATCCTGGGTCATCTCTAGTCATCCTGATGAATATCTGGTCACTGGATTCAGATGTCTCTTGAGGAGAAGTGAGGCTGGTGACCTGCACAGCCCTCCCTCATTCCAAACAAAGTCAAGTGCAAGTCATGTCATTATTTCTCTGATGGCATGGTCTTCTTCGTCAATGAAGGACAAAAACACACATCTAATACAGAAAAGTGCAGGGAAATCTAACTTACTTAATAAGGAAATAAAAGGGGAAGGGGAAAATAGAAAGAAGGGTTGACAGAAGGGAGGTCAGATTAAGGGAGATTGTAGTTAGAAGAAAAACAGACTTTTGAGGAGGGAAAAGATAAAAAGAGAGAGAGAAGAAGAAATAGAAGAAAATGGGACAGAGGGACATAAACAGTACTCATAACTGTGAATGTGAATGAATGGGCTCAACAATAAAACAGAAGGGGTTAACAGAAGGAGTTAGAAATCAGAAGCCAAAAATAAGTTGTTCATAAGAGACACACTTGAAACAGAAAGACACACAAAGAATTAAAATAAAGGGTTAGAGCAGAATCTAATAAATTTTAGCTGACGTAAAAAAAAGGTAGGGGTAACAATTATAATATCAGACAGAAGAAAAGTAAAAATAGTCCTAATTAAAAGAGATAATCAGGGAAACTACATTTTACTGAAAGGTACCAAGTAATGTAAAAAATCTTTACAGTAAGTTTCTCTGATAAAGGTCTCATTTCTCAAATATATATTAAATATAGAATTGAGTCAAATTTATAGAAAAAGTAAGCCATTCTTCAATTAATAAGTGATCAAAAATATAAATGAGCAGTTTTCAGATGAAGAAATTAAAGCTTTCCAAAGTCATATTAAAAAAAATTCTTTAAATCACTGATTAGAAAAATGCAAATTAAAACAACTCTGAGGTACCACCTCACATCTATCAGAAATGACAAATGCTAAAGGGAATGAGGGGAAAATAGGTACACTAATGAAGAGGTAGAGTAGTGAAATGGTCCAACTACTCTAGAAAACAATTGGGAACAGTATCCAAAAGGCTATCAAACTCTGCATACCCTTTGACCCAACAATAACACTGCTAGGTCTATATTCCAAAGAAATCAAAGAAAAAGGAAAAGACATATATGTACAAAAGTATTTTTATCAGCACTTTTTATGGTAAACAAAATTGAAAATTGAAGGGATTCTTATCAATTGGGGAATGACTGAAAAGCTGTAGCATATGACTATGATGTCATATTATTGTGCTATGGGAAATGACTGAGGTGGGGGTGGGTTCAGAAAAATCAAACAACCAAAAATCAAAAAATATGGTGAGACCTTATTTGCACTGATGCAAAGTGAAGTGAGGAGAACTGGGAGATCACTGTACATAGTAACAGCAGCGCTGTCATGATGATCAGCTATGAAAGACTTGGCTACTCTGATTGATAAAATGATCCAAGACAACTCCAAAGGACTCATGATGAAAAAATGCTGTCCACCTCCAGAGAGAGAACTGATGAACTCTGAGTGCAAAGTGAAGTATAATTTTTTCCATTTTATTTTTCTTGCTTTTAAAAAATACAGCTAATATGGAAATACGTTTTACATGATTTCATATGTATAATTGATATCACATTGTTTGCCTTCTCAGTGGATGTAGGAGGGTGTAGGAAGGAAGGGGAGAATTCAGAACTAAAAATTTAAAAAGAAAAGAATGTTAAAATAAATAAATAATAGCTTAAAAAAGACTAGCTGGGCTAAAAGTCCATTTCAATTGAGCAGAAATGAAACAGATTCTACCAGGCTGGAAAGACTTTTGAAGATGAAGCAGTGATAAATTTCATGTTTTGTTTGTTTCTAGGAGAAGCCTAGCTAAGTTTGAAAAGGTTTCTTATTACATTAGCTGATGACAGTTTTGTCCATAAGGTCATCTACTAAGTAGTCATGGAATCCCAGAAGTATAGAATTTTAGAGTTGGAAGGAGACTTTTACCATGAAGTCTGTCCTGTCTTTCTAAAAAGTTTCCCTCCATGGCACACCTGACAAATGATCATCCAGTCTCAGGGGAGCTGAGATCTGCATGTATGGGGAGGTTACCCATGCTGTTGAAATCTTGAATTTTTGAAGTACTAAAGTATGAGAAGAAAGAAGACTGTTTTAAACTCTTGGGAAGAGCTAATAGTCCATTCAACATTTTCTGTAATGTAATCAAACCAAACCAAACCAAACCAAACTCAAACTTCTTGTGCAAAAGATGTTATTCCCTATTGCCACAATTTTTTTTGTGAGTTTATCCTTTTCTGTATCAAGTTCTCTTAATGTGGTGCATGTTTAAACTTTAGAATTTTAGAGGGAATTTGGAAAGGGTGCAATGGAACCCATTGGAAATTTTGAGTGCTCAATCAATTGTCCTAAAGTAAAAGTAAAGGACTAGGGATTATTTATATGGAGAAGAGATTTGTGGAGTAATTAATGAGGACATATTGTAAAAGAGAAAGAAAACAACTGGGCTTCTTATTTGTTGTCCAGTTGTTTCAGCTGTGTCTAACTCTTTGTGACCCTATCAGGAATTTTCTTGGCAGAGATAATGGAGTGGTGTGCCATTTCCTTCTCCAGCTTGTTTTACAGATTAGGAATGGAGGCAAACAGGGTTAAGTGATTTGCCCAGGGTCAAACAGCTAGTAAGTGTCTGAGGCTAAATTTGAACTCAAGTCTTCCTGAATCCAGGTATAGATTCTATCAATAAATGAAAAAGCATTTCTTAAATGCCTGCTCTGTGCCAAAAACTGTTGTGGGCACTAGGGATACAAAAGAAAATTGAAAAAAAAAAGATTCCATCTCTTAAGAAATTTGCAAAGGAGATAATGGGTACATATATACATATATTGGGGAGAGCTTGAACCTGTTTTATTAGCATGGAATTGGTATGGAAAATCCTTCTCTCAGTACAGGTTAACACCTTCTCTGAAATGCACAGTTGTACAGAGTTGTCTAAAGTAGGAGGACGTTTGCCCATAGTCACTTCCCAAGGAGGGGGTCACAGCAGAAAAAATACCAAAGAAATAGAAGACCATCCCAGGGTAAGTAGGTAGGGAAATGACTATTAGTTGGGAGAATCAGAGAGAGCCTCTGTGTGCTAATTAGGTCATTATTTTGGGCAAGATATTTCTCCTTTCTGAACATCAATTCCTTTCTTTGTAAAATGAAGAACTGGACTAGAAGGTCTCTAAGAAGTTTATAACAGAAAGTAATTTCTAATTCTAAATCTTCAGATTATGGAGGCATTTATCTCCATTGCCCTTTCTCTTCTTTCCTTTTCTTTCTCCTGTTTGTATGCTTCTGGAAAGATGATCATTTCTGATCCTTCCCTTACAGAGTAGCTCTGAAATGCCTGACTTTTCCAAGTAAAAACACTTTCCACCTGATTACCCACTGGGTGCCAGGTGCCAATCATTTCTGAAGAGCTCAGCCTGAGAATCTCTTTTTGCAGATGGAGGAAGATTTGTGGCTCTTTGAGCATCCACCCACACAAGCAAGCTTTTTTATTAAGAGAAATTAATTTTAAAAATAAAAACCACACTATCATTTAAGTAACCTAAGCCTGGACTTTCTGATCTTTGTAGGGGCAAGATTTTTAAAATTAAATGTTTGGCCCCAAAATGGTTTAAAGGACATGGATAGGTTGGCAATTCGACACTTCCAGGCCTCTCTCTGCTCCTTGATCTCAGTCAAAGCAATAGTGTCTGGCTCTTGCTATCTAACCTCAAAGGTACTTTTTCTTCAAGACAGTTGAGGAGTGAGTAGGCATAGATTCTTCCTAATTCTGCCTCTAACTGACTGACTTGGTGCTGCTGGCAAAGACTACCAAAGGGACCAGATATTGTAGCACTAGAC
>CM053769.1:315967517-315995555 GCA_028658325.1 Potorous gilbertii
CAAATGGGGAGAAAATTTTGGAACCCAAAATCTTGTGAAAATGAATGTAAAAAGTTAAATAAATTTATTTAAAAAAAAAAAGAAAAGCTAGAAAGTAGGTTTCTATCAACTGGAGAATGGTTAAATAAAGTGACTATAACACAATGAATAAATATAATAGAATCTTACTATACTCGACAAATACACAGTACTATACTAATAACCACATTATGAAAACTATGCAAAAATAGAAATTCATGAGGAAAAAAAGATGAAATAGTATTTTATGCTAGTCAGTAGAATACCAATGGAGTTTGAGTGGGAAGGTGACATGGTCAGACCTAAGCTTTAGGAAAATCACTATAGGAGCTTTGTGGAATGTGGATTGGAGTGTGAAGACCTGAGGCAGAGACCAAATAGAAGGTTACTGCAATAGTGCAGGTGCAAAGTGATGATAATCTCGTCTACAATGATGGCAGGGAATGGAGAGAGAGCAGGAAGTACAGGCAAAATGTGAAGGTAGAAGTGTCAAGGTTTATCAACTAATTCAAAGGTTAGATGTGTGGTCAAAGTAAAAAGTTGAAGATGACACCAACATTGTAAACCTGAAGGACTGGAAAGATGGTAGTGCCCTTGACATGAAGAGACAAGTTAGAGTTAGTAGTGGCTTAGGAGGGTTGGGTGTGGGGGGCGGGGAAGGTAATGTAATGAGATCTGTGATGTACATCACAACTTATTCATACTGTACAGTTTACTCTGTCCCAACCACAATGAAAAATAGAGGGGAAGAAATAATCTTACTTACCTAACATCTTTATATTTTTCTGGGGGGAATTTCTCGAACATATTCTCAAGGTTTCATGTATCCAGCTCCCTATGCCACATCTCTCTGTTTCAGTTCAGGCTAAATAGATTCTGTGGTGAGAAAATATAGTAATTGGGTCCCCACGTATCATCCTGGTTGTGTGGTTAAATTCACTGAACATGGTTTTAGAAATCAGTAGACCTTGGTTGGAATCTATCTGACCATGAGTTCATGCTTTCTGAACCTCAGATTCACCATCTGTAAAATGGGAAAATAGTATTTGTTCTATCTACATCACAGAATTGTTTTGAACAATATACAAGTCACAGAGTGCTATATTACTGTGAGTTGTCATTAGCATTAAATTTAGCAGTTTTAAAACCCTTCCCCCTGGTCTTTTCCCAATTATTAGAATCAGACATTAATAGATCCATGATCCTGGGCAAATTACTTAATCTTTTCTTCATCTACAGAATAGGGATAATGACATCTTGCAGCACTTACCTCATAGGATAATTTTGTGAGTCAAATGAAATAGAGTATATCAATTGCTTTTAAAAGATTTAAAATACTACATAAATGTCAGTTATTATTTATTATGTTTTTTGTTATCTGAATGAAAATGGTATAATAGAAAAAGCACAAGCTCTGTAATTGGAGAACCTGGTTTCAAATACTGCCTCTGATCTATGTGACTTGGAAATGGAAGGGGTTGGAAAAATCATAAGTGTCAAACTCATAGCAAGCTGGCAAAACTCTCAAGGAAGGCCTAAATCAGATTATAATAGGATAGAATATTTAAGAAAATAAAAAATTTAAAAATATGTACAACATAGTTGATATTAATCTGTGGTTTTCTAAGTTAATATGACCCAGCACAAATATGTTTCTATCTGAGTCTGATACTACTGGACTAAATGATCTTGAGGTAAGTTTCAGTACTAGATCTATGATCCTATTATCCAACTCTTTTTTTGTCATCTTAAGAAGTTTCTCTCTCTCTCTCTCTCTCTCTCTCTCTCTCTCTCTCTCTCTCTCTCTCTCTCCCTCTCTTTCTCTGTCTCTGTCTCTCCGTCTCCGTCTTGCCCTCCCCCTTTCCCTCCTTCCCCCCCTCCCTTTTTCATAAGTATGTAGCTCAAAGTAACCTGGGAATCCTTCCCCTTTATTTGATAGATTAGGAATTTAAAGTCGGAAGGGTAGAAAGGGTGGATATTGATTTATTTTCTGACCCAATATGACAAGATTCCATGGTTAAAAGACAAGAAACCTCCAAACAAGACTTGTTTTGAGCATCTTGATAAGAACAAAAACACATGAAAAGGAAAACATGGGAGGCCAGTGTGTGAGAGAGAAGCCAGAAAGATCAGATTATTAAATAAGGCACAGATCCATGCCCATACTCACATTGTCACATACTTTTCCTGGCCTAGGATTGAGGTTTATCAGATCAATAAATAAGTTTACGGCTATATGAATTATTCCAATGGGAATTCAACTACTAGGGAAAATAAAATGGAGGCTTCATAGTTAATCCTATTGGCTAGCATCTGATTAAAACACCCGCCTGCAAATTGATTACAGCTGTAATCTCTTCTAAGAAGTCTTCTTTTAAAATTGCAATTATAAAGGATGTTTGTAAAGAGAAGAAATACTTAGATGCAGCTTACAAGGGAGATGGCTCCTGGTTTCAGGAATCATAGAGTCACCGAGCATTCTGTTCTCTTATTTAGGGTATGTTTAGAGTCAGACTGGAAACTTAGGTTAAAACTCTTCACTTTTTCATCATGACATTGTGGATAGAGCACTGGACTTAAAAGTCAGGAAGAATTTAGGTCTAACACCCTTTTAAACACCATGTCACCTTCAGCAGATCTCCTAATGGTTATGAGCCTGTTTCTTCATCTGTAAAATGGAAATTATAGAAATACCTATTTGACAGGATTGTTGTGAAACTCAAATAACATAATGGATGTAAGTTAAATGCTTTATATGTCAGAAAAAAATTTGACATAAATATAACCTAGACATACATTTGTCTCAGTGTTTATTAGTCTAGGGATCTGATCTTGACAGACATTCTGAAACCATCTTGAATGACCTTCTTCCATGCAGGGTGTATTTCTGATGTGCAACCAATTCTCCTTGTGACCTTAGTCAAATTACTTGACCAAATTTGGTGACCACTTTGTGCCTGAGTGTTCTCATTCATAAAATTAGGGCTTTTAGTTTAGAATCAATAGATCTTGGCTCAAATCAACATGACCATGAGCTCATGTTTTCGGAGCCTCAAATTCCGCATCTGTAAAATAGGTAAATAATATTCTATCTATATCACAGGATTGTTTTGAAAAATGTATGAGCCACAAAGTACTACATTAATGTGAACTGTCACTGGCATTAAAGTTTGCAGTATTAAAGTCCTTTCCCCAACCTTTTCCAAATTATTAGAATCCTATCTCAGAATACAATAGCTGTGACTTTGGGGAAGCTACTTAACCTCTTGGATTTCTATAAAATTTGATCAATTCCATTTGGCTGACAAATGTATAAAAATGGGGAAGGGAGGTGAGAAATAGCCCCTTATCATTGGTTTAATTGGGTAATAAGGACCATTCCAGCTCTGACATGCATGCACTTAGAAATGTGAAAACTCATCAGTGTGGGAATAGTAATCCAGGCTGTCAGTGTAGGGGCAGTGGTCTGGACAAAGGCAGATTCAACCCTCATGCCTACAGATGAAGAAGAGAGGTTAAGTAGCTTGTCTAGCAGGGGACAGGGGAGAAAATCTGTACACAAATAACCATATTCCAATTAGAACAAAAGAAAAAGTCAAAGTACCTTCAAGATTTGAAGAAGAAATCAGTCAATCAATGAAGGCTTCACGGAGGAGATAGCGCAGTTAGGTGGTGCAGTGGATAGAGCACCAGGGCCGCAGTCAGGAGGACCTGTGTTCAAATCTTACCTCAGACACTTGACACTCACTAGCTGTGTGACCTTGGGCAAGTCACTTAACCCCAATTGCCTCAACCTGGGTCATCTCCAGTTATCCTGATGAATATCTGGTCATTGAATTCAGATGGCTCTGGAGAAGTGAGGTTGGTGACCTGCACAGCACTTATTCACTCAAAACAAAGTCAAGTGCAAGTCACGTCATCATTTCTCTGATGACATGGTCTTCTTCAGCAACGAAGGACGAACACACATGGAGGACATAGTATGCAGCTGAGCTTCTAAGGAAGAAAAAGCAATCATCCCCAGTCCTAGGTTTGCTTAAAGAACTAAAGGAACAGGCACACCCCAAAAGACTCCAGTTGATCCTTCCCTTGAGACTTACCTTGGTGAACCTATTGGCCAGCTCTTGAGATGGCCATAGAAATGTGATCTCAGGATGCACCAAAATACAAATGGAAATGAATTCCTAGAGTTTATCTTGGTACCTTCTGCTCCATCTTTTTATGTTTACTTACATCCCCTGGTCACCTTGAAGCTATGCCTATTTTGGGGGGGAGGGTTGTCCTCCCCCCCACTTAGGGTGGGAATCCTCCACTGACAAGTAGTATGTTTTGGTTTCTCCCTACTTCTTTCTTGAACTCCATACACACAATTAGTATTTTGAAACAAATTCTTTCTTAAACTCCATACACACAATTAGTATTTTGAAACAAATTCTATTATTTGTTTTATTTCTATTTATTTAATTCTATTATTTATTTTGAAACAAATTTCTATTATTCATATTATTTTGTAATGCAAGGTGCCCTTTGGATTTGTTTGATGTCATAGCACCGTGGACTGGGAGAGTCCATTGGCGTCTCCTTTGCTTCTATCCTACATGGCCAAGGAGTCTTTAGTTAGGACTCAGCCCCAGATTCTGCCCCCCATGCCCTTCCCCCCAGCTCCCTGACAGTAGTGGTAAGATCTGTGCTACAAGTTGTGAGCTGCAAGTATTAAGCCTTATAATCTTTCTTTTCCTTAGATGTGGTTTCCCTGGGGGGAGGGGGGAGAGTTGTAAATCCATGGTGGCAAACAAGAAAAGCCTGAAGCCGTGAGCAAACAGGAAACAAATGATTTCAATCCCAGAATGTAAACCGCCATTGACAAAGATGCATGAAAGAATCATAACAGGAGAACCTGCTATAATTTCTCATCCAGTTACTAACAGAGTCAGCGCCACAGGGCTGGGGAGCAGTGTGGCCACCCTGGCTCAGGACAATGAGACTATCACCTGGGACATCACATAGGTCAGGTGGTAGAGGACATGGCAGGGACTAGCAGGAGGCTACCCTACTCCCAAATATCTGCCACATTCAGGACTCAGAGTGCTTGAAATTTTGCTACTATTAGAGAATCATTCATGGTCACCTAGGATTTTAAACAAAAATACCTTGAAGGTTTGGGGTTGGGGTATTTCCTAGGAGAAAGAGTCCCTTCAGAACTGGGGCTGCTTATTCTGGAGAATACATGGCAGGCGGAGAGAGGAGAGATATAACAGCTTCTTCCCAAGTATTTGAAGGTCTGTCATGTCAAAGACAGGCTAGGCTTTTTCTGTTTATCCTCAAAGAGCAGAATTAGAAACAGTGGGCGAAATAGGTTAAGAAGCAGACCTTGGCTCTATGTGAGGGGAAAATTTTTATAACAATTAGAGTTATCCAAAAATGAAATGAACTGCCTTGGAGCTAGTTACTTCCCCCATCCAGAGAGAGGCTGGCTGATGATTTGTCAGAGATGCTACGGAGCAGATTTCTGCTCAGATATATGTTTGACTAATGGCCTCCCAGGTCCTTTCCAGCCTTGAAATTCTATGACCTGAGGGTCATCTTCTTGCACGCTTGCAATTTATTTAATGTTGGACCAATCAGATGAAATCATGGCATGGTGGTTAAAGAGCCAGTCTTGCAACTAGTTGGGAAGACAAGATTCAAGAACCTGCCTCCTGTCACATTAACCCTACTGGGGGTGATGTTGGGGTAGTCACTTAACCTCTTAATGCCCCTCCCCTACCCCAAGCAACTTGCTAAGAAGGTGTGGTTCTGCACCTGCGGAGGGAGTTGGTCATTGGACGCTTTCTACCCCAACGAAATCACTGGTCCAGTCACAAGGTGGGGAAAAAGCATGTGACCCAAAAGCCTCCAATCAAAAGAGGGAAACTAAAAAGCTCAGAATGGCTTAATGACCTTTCCTAAACCAGAAAGGTGGGACAAGGATCCTAGTCTCCTGATTCCTTGCCTGCTATGGCTGAGTCTTGCCTTCAACTAGTGATTTTCTTTCAAAATGCAAATGCCCCTGGGACAGGTTGAATGACTTAGTTTTGAAATAAGGAAGAATTAGGTAATGAACCACTTTAGAAAGACTAACAAAGAAACAGAGAAGGATGGAGAGAGGTACAAAAGCAGAAAAAAAAACAGATAGGTATTGAGCCAGAGCCAGAGATGGAAACATTGAGATAAAGAGAGAGAGACACAGAGACACAGAGAGAGACAGAGAGAGAGAGAAGAAAAAGCAGTATACTAAAATGGCATGTGTACCAAGCTTAGGGTCAGACCTTTGCTGGCTGGATAACTTTGGGTAAGTCACTCAGTCTCTACCTCAGTTTCTTAAGCTGTAGAATGGGGTTGGTTACATTGATATTACTTAAAAAAAAAAAAGAATTATTGTAAGCAAAGTACGTTATAGAGTGACTTTTCCCACTGGGATCTCCCATAGCAATTTGCATCTTCCTTAAAGTTATTTTGTGTTTGGATTTAGATGCTTGTGAAGAGGTTACAGAGAACTTAAAACATGTTTATTATATTGAACATAGTTGTCTAGAAAAGACCGAGATACCAGGCAGGGATCTCAGGTGAGATCAAAGAGTTAGTAGTAGAGTGGGAAACAAGCCCTTCTTCCTAGTCCAAGGCACCCACAGACTTTCAAGACTTGAGAGCCTAGTGGGTATTGCAAGCCAGACCTCTCGTTTCTAAGACTGGATCATTTGGCTGCCCCTGGGATGATGTTCCTGAACCCTCACTCATAGTGACAGTCTTTCCTCCCTGAACCCAGCTTTGGAATGATGGGACTCTAAGCCATTTCAATACCTGTGTGATACCTCAGCAGTAGCTGACTAGATCCCTCTAGAAAGTTTATGAATAATAGCAGCTATATTTATATATAGCACTCTGGGCTTTCCAAAACCCTTGATTTTTATTTTATTTTATTTTTTGGTGACTAGGACTGTGATTTCTTTTGTGTAGGGAGCTCCCAATATAGAATTTCTGACTCCTTCAATTTGAAAGTTCCCTGGAGGGGCAGCTAGGTGGCACAGTGGGTAGAGCAAAGGGCCCTCGAGTCAGAAGGACCTGAGTTCAAATGTGACCTCAGACACTTACTAACTGTGTGACCCTGAGCAAGTCACTTAACCCCAAGTGCCTCAAAAAAGGAAGAAAGTTAGTTTCCTGGTACATTATGAGATTTGCGCATGGTCACATATCTAGTATGTGGTTGAGTTAGGATTTGAACCAGGGTTTTCCTGATTAGGATCAGCTCACTATCCATCAGGACAGCCTGCCTTCAGCAAAGCACTCTGTATTTCATTTGAGCTCAATTTGACTCCATAAGGTAGGTGCTACAAGGGTTATAATTATTTCCATTTTACAGATTAGAAAACTGAGGCTCAGACGTTTTAAGTCATTTGCCCAGAGTCAAAGAGCTAGGAAGTGGCAGAGCCAGGTTTAAATGCAGGCATTTCCTGAATACAAGTCCAGAAAAAATTATTTTCCACCATGTTGGGTCTCATAATTGTTTGCTGATTTCAGCTGAATTGAGCCGAATTAACTATATTAAGTTCAAATGAGTAAGGCTCTGTGAAGTCAGACTACTCCTTCCTGTGGAAAGACCCAACCTGCTCTTTGCATTTTCATCTGTAATCACTACCACTTGCCCCATTTGATTCCTGGGGTTCACCAGGGAACCAAATGTTTTGTTTTTAAGGCATTGAGCAACTGTATCCTTCTCTTTGGGTTTCTTAGAATCAGAAAGACAGGACTGTTCAGGTTTGGCACTCTTGATGCGGAGAGTCGGAGAGGTGTTTCTGTGCCATCCCTTCTGCAAAGAAGGCATGAAATGGCATTGCTGAGAAAATGAAGGTTGGCAAGAAGCACAGAGGAAGCTGATTTAGGGGCATGGACCAAGGGAAGGAAGAGAGATGCTCCTTAGACTCAACTGTGCCCCTCTCCCCTCCCCCCCCATCCCTTGGAAGAGAGTGACACATCTCGAAAGAGAAGAAAAGGGGGAAGGGGTTGCCTTGCATTCCTGAAGCCCTCATTAGCAGGAATAAAGCCCATTCCAAACTCCCTCCACCCTTTCTGCCAATTCAGGACAGCTGGCAGCTCAGAGTCGGGACTTTTGTCTTAAATTCAGGGCGGTCCTGGATGGTTGGCAACTCTACCAGGGACACATTTCCAGGGAAGCAAACTTTAGATATTCAAAACAGAAAGAAAAGACCAAAAAAAAAGCCCATCCCCCATCATGATTGCACCTCCTAATGCTTGCAGAGACCGGGGGACCCCACACTATATCCTCTCAGGGAAGACGCCTTACCTTCATTCCTATGAAGACAAGTTTCTATGTGCCCAATTCTGGGGGCTTCTTGTATTTCTCCACTGAATCCCTTACAGTGTTTTGAGTAAATTACAAGGCTCTTATCAGTGGCAGTGGCCTTATTGTTCTGCCAAGATATCTTCCTTTGTCATAAAACAATAACTTGTTGTAAGGAGTGCTTTTTTAGGTCTACCATTCAGACAGACTAATTGTATCTTTTAATCTGGGTCAAACTGCTCTTGCTTATTACAAATTGGCTCCAAATCCTAAAAAAAAGAAAAAAGTGAGGAACATTTGCAAATAATTTAGTGGCAGAATTACCCTTAGATAAACACTATGTAATGTTTAGAAGAAATACTGCCCCCACCCCACTCCAACTCCCAATCCTCAGCCATTTATTCCTCTGGCTGTCTGGGAAAGGGAAGGGGAAGGAGAAGAAACAAGGGATAGTGGGGAGTGGAAGAGGTATTGGGGAAAAGGGGACATGGAATATTCCTAGCCAAAGATTCTTCCAGCGTAAAGGGATTGTGAAAACAGGAGGACCCTACCTGCCACTAGAACAAGGAAATTGAGAGACCTCATTTACAATGCTCACCTGGGCATAAACAAGTGGGTTCTCTGGGAGGACAAAGATACTGAGTCTGGCTCAGGACATGTTGAGTCTGAGGCTCTCATCTTAGCTGGACATGACAGAATCATTGCATTTAATCCTGGAAAGGGCCTTAGTGATCATTTCATTCAACTCCTGGAGTTTACAGATGAAGAAACAGACACGTGGAGATGGAGTAAGTTATTTGCCCAAGGATTGTCAGTGGGACACAAGTCCTTACTCCTGTTTGAGGGCACTGTAGGAGAGCATAATCAGTGGTGCAAGCCACAGCCTTTGAGCCCGCCTGGCAAATTTCACTAATTAGTAGAGTCTGGATTTGAAACTAAGCCTTCTGGCTTCAAGTCCTGTGGTCACCTGTAAAGTCAAAGGCAGGACATTAGCTTGGGAGAAAAGCCAGGTTGGAAACACAGGTCTAGGGAAGAGATCAAAAAAAACCAAATTCAGCTTGAAGTCACTGGAAGGATGTATGTATACAGGAGAGTGGATGGGTGTGGGATAGGGGATATAGGTTGCATGGAGAGGTGGGAGAATACAATTTCTTGACATCATAGTTTGCATAGGATTTAGATCTGGGAGGAACTTTAAAGTTCTTAGAGATCCCCCTCTTTTTAACAGAGGAGGAGCCTAGGGTGTAAATGACTTGGCCAAGATTATTTGGGTAGTAAGTACTCTAGAACAGCAGAGATTAGAACCTGGGCCTTCTGAATTCAAATGTAGAATTCTTTTTCTATACCACACCTCACCGTCAGGGATCAATCCTAATAATATTGGAGGCAACCTAAGAAAAACCTTCTCCTCAGTCAGTCCTTCAGTTGTTCTCAACATCTCTTAGGATATGCCCTGCTGGAGTACAAATTCTAGCTACCTTGGACAGGAAACTACAGAAAAGTTCACAAACTGATTTCTATGGACTCAATAATACTCCACTCATGTAGCCTTCTATACACTGGAGCATTTCTTACCTAAAAGTTGAGTCCCTAGAGGACTGGATAGTTATCCCTCCCCCTCGGGATTCTGGAGGCACCCCTAAATAATAGTGGAGTTATATGGTATTGCTGGCAACTTGAGGCTCCATACCGATATACATTCTCTTCAACATCACTTGCAGGTTAATACCTCCTCGATGTCATTGACTGTCTCACTGATTAGCATCTCAATATCATTTAACCAATTAATAAAAATTAAATTTTACGAAGGGACATTTGCCAAGAAGATACAGCAAAAACCAATGAATAATACAATACTACTATGTACTATAATACTATACTCCCTATGCTACCTTAGTCCCCGAGAAAGCTCACTTAAAGTAATTGCTTCAGAGCATTTGCCCCCACCAAGATTATTTCCAAATGTGGCATAACTGTTGTATGAGCTTACTACACAGCTCACTTGCAGTTCACATCTTGGCTACCACAGAACCGCTGCTCTACCAGATCAAGCAGGTCTCAGTTGCCTCTCTGGGGTCAGCTGCTGGCAAACTCATCTATAATATGACCCCAGTCCCTGGTTTCTGGCTGCTTGTTCTTCCAACCTTTTTGAAGCTTACAAGCTTCCAGTCATCTCCAAATCACCTTCATCTAAGAGCAAAATGGAAAAGGCATAACAGAGACAGAAACAATATTTATTGTAACTTCGTTAGTACTAAGTAAGAAGGATCCAAGATCTTTTCTCTTCCCAGAGTCCTACAGACTTTATCTTCCTCACTCCAAAAAACAAGGATGCAAGAGCTTGAGTTGCTCCTTCTGGATCATGGGAGTTTTTTGGGTGCACCCTCTATTCCAGTTCAGTAGGCAATCAAAAGCCTCTCTTCAACATATAGTAAATAGGTGAGAAAAAAAATTGCTGAATACTTCTGTATATTCTGAAGAAGAAAACAGATTCTGTCCATCACCATGTCTAAAAGTTGGCTCACTAAGCATCTCACGTGGGTTGGCAGCAGGCTTCTGCCTGCTACAAATACTCAAGAGATGGGATTCCTCTTGGCTGGTCTCACTATTACATTAAATAATACCTTGGTGTTTTTACCTTTTCCAATATGTTTTTTGCCTCATTTCATAGGAATATAAGCTCAGAGGTGGAAGGAATATTGAAGATCATCTAGTTCAACTTCCTCCCCCATTTTATAGAAGTGGAAACCTACCTACTAAACAAAAGAGCTGGGATTCACACCAAGACCCTAATCTCCAAAACCACTGGTCTTTCCATCATATGATAATGCTTCCCACTATAAATCAACCAAATCCTGTAAAATAAGGAGAGTAGCAGTCATTATGTCTATTTAAAAGATGAGGAACAAGGTCTACCAAGGTGAAATACGCTAAGACCAAACAACGACTGAATAACCACCCTTACCACTAAGCCAAACTACCTCTCAGTTGGAAATGGTGCCATATCTTTAGAGCAAGAAGGTGCCTTACCTATAGCCTAGTCTAGCATCCTTCATTTTGTAGCTGAAGATGAGGATAATGATGAAAAATAGCATTTATATATCATCTACTAAATGATAGGTACTATACTAAGCACTCTAATAGTAATATAATAGTAACTAACATTTATATAGTGCTTACTGTGTGTCAGTCACTCTGCTAAGTGATTTACAATTACTATCTCATTTGATTCTCGTAACAACCCTGGGAGATATTATCATCCCATTTTATTGATGAGGAAACTGAGGCAAGCAGAGGTGAAGTGACTCGTCCAGGGTTATACAGCTAACACGTGTCTGAGGCTAGATTTGAACTCAGGTCTTCTTGACTTCCAGCCCAGTGCTCTATCCACTGCATAACCTAGGGATCTGCTAAAATCACCTAAGTATTAATTGGGAAAAGCTAGGATTTGAATATTGATCCTCCGATTTGGAAACTTCACACCTTTTCTGTGGTACTACTTCCTCATCACCTGGTGAATTTCTCCCTTTGTTCTGAAATATTTTAGTAATGTCTGGCATGAAAATGATTACTCATGCTAGATCTCAGGGACAGCCAGTCAAACATCAGTAACATCTGGAGGGCTGTCTCCTAATTGTGACTGGGTATCTTGCCAGGCTGATATCTCTACAAAGGCTTTCACTCTCCTTCCCCATCCCCCCACAAAGCCCTGGGTGGAAATCGACATGCTGACTTCATCCTCCAGCATTCCAACAGCCCCCAAAATTGAACGCCCATTTATGTCCAGACCTGGGAGAAAAAGCATAGCTTAGATAAAGGTTTTTTGCCAGCAAGACAAATGTTTTCCAGCAGAAACAGATGGTGTGGCTGCCAAGACACATGCTTATCTCAGAACCAAATAGTGCGTTTGAAGAAAGGTAGGCGGAGTAACTACTCCTGCCCACCCCATTACCACACATTCCCATTTGTTCTGGATACCCCTTTGTGCCATTAAAATTAAAGACCTGTGAAAACGCTGGACATCAACTTCATATAAAAGTTTCTGTCCCTCAGAAAATAGGGGCTATGGCAAAAATGTAGGCCTTCTGTGATCAAAGTAAACCTAGACCTACACATTGACAGAAGAGGTGGATGCCTCTGTTGTATGATTTCAGCGGCATCTGAGGACCTCCTCTCCACCCCATTCCCCTTACACACACTTCAACATGTCTTCCCCACATACTTTAGTAATCATCATTAATAATTCCTTTGAACTATTTTATTGAAGATCCCTATTAAAAATGTAAAAATGTCCCTTAAGAGAGGCAAGAAATAATATGGCTTATGAATTTAACTTGTCCTGACTTAGTTAATCAATCTCTCAGCCCCTGATCAATATTCTGAAGACATGGAACACCAGAGAGCTAAGATTTAGAAACCCAGATTCAAATCCTGACTCCACTATTTCTTAAATGTATGACTTTAGGCAAATAGTTTCTCTCTAGTCCCCAGGATCCTCTCTTTAAAGTAAGGGGAAACGGACTAGGTCAGTCAATAAACATTTATTAAGACCTTGGGCAAGTCACTTAACCCCAGTTGCCTCATCCTGGGTCATCTCCAGTCATCCTGATGAATATCTGGTCTCTGGATTCAGATAGCTCTGGAGGAGAAGTGAGGCTGGTGACCTGCACAGCCCTCCCTCACTCAAAACAAAGTCAAATGCAAGTCATGTCATTATTTCTTGGATGGCATGGTCTTCTTTGGCAACAAAGCATGAACACACACATCAAACACCTACTATGTGCCAGATCCTGTGGCAAGGTCTGGAGATGGAAAGAAATGTAAGAGGCAATCCTTATTCTCAGGAGCTCATAGTCCATAGGGGAAGATAATAAGCATATAATTATGTACAAAAAAAAAAACCCCAAAACTAAACACAGGATAGTTTAGAAATAATCAACAGAGGGAAGGTATTAGCAGTAAGGGAGATCAAGAAAGACTTCCTGAAGCAGATAGGATTTTTAGTCAGAGAAGGAAGTAAGGAAGTAAAGTTGATGGAGAAGAGCATTCCAGGCATGAGAGTCAGGCAGTTAAAATGTCACAGTGGGAAGATGAAATGTCTGGGGAACACCAAAGCCAGGCTCAGCAGACTGCAAGTAGGAGAGTAATGTGGGGAGTTGTAAGGTAAAAGAAGCCTAGAAAGGCTGTGGGGACAGCAGGTTATGATAGGCTTTGAATACCAAACTCAGAATTTCATGTTTGATCCTTGGAGGTGAGAGGAAAGCAATGGAGTTTATAGAGTAGGGAGGTGAAATTGTCACATATGGACTTTATGAAGATCACTTTGACAATTGAGTGGAGGAAGCACTGAGGACACACTCGTGGCAGGGAGAACCACCAGCAGGCCATTGCAACAGTCCAGGTGTTATTTAATAAGACCTACACCAGAGTGGTGGTAGTTGAGGAAAGAAGGAGGTGTATGCAAAAGTTCTTAGATAACATCAACAAGCCTTGATAACAGGTTGGATATAGGGTACAAAATAGAGCGAGGAATTGAGGATGACACCTAGTTTTCAGTCCTGAGTGACTGGGAAGATGGTGGTACTCTTACCAGTAAGAGGGAAGTTAGGAAGGTTGGGGGGAGGGGAGATTAGTGATTGCCGTTTGGGACATGTTGATTTTAAAATACCTATGAGATATCTAGTTCAAGATGCCTAATAGGACATTGGAGGTATGAGACTAGAAATCAGCAGAGAGGTTAGGGCAGGATAAGTAGATCTAAGAGTGTTCGAACAGAAATAATAATTGGAGTTGATGGGATCTCCCAGTAAATAGTATAGAAAAAAAGAGAAGAGGGCCCAGATCAGACATGTGGGACACTGACGATTACGGAACATGACCTGGACGAAGCAAAGTAGACTGAAAGGAAATGGTCAGACAGGCAAGAGGAGAACTGGGGAGAGTTTGTCGTGTGTGTGGTGTTCAGTCATTTTCAGTCAGACCTGACTCTTCGTGTGTTTTCTTGGCAAAGACACTGGAGTGGTTACCATTTCCTTCTCCAGCTCAGTTTGCAGAGGAGGAACTAAGGCAAACAAAGTTAAGTGACTTGCCCAGGGTTACACAGCTAGTAAATGTCTGAGGCCAGATTTGAACTCAGGTTTTCTTGACTCCAGGTCTATCACTCTATCCCCTGTGCCCCCGAGTCAGCCATCACAAAACCCTAAAGAGAAAAAAGCATCAAGGAGAAGAGGTTAATTGTGTCAAAAGCTAAGAGAAGTCAAGAAGGATGAGGATTGAGGGGAAAAGACCACTGGATTTGGCAATTAGGAGATTGGTGGTAACTTTGGAGAGAGCAGTTTTGGTTGAATGATGAGATTAGAAGACAGATTGTAGAATTAGGAAGAGAAGGAGAGGAAAAGAAGCAGAGAGAACAATTACAAACAGCATTCTTAAAGGATTTAGGTACAAAAGAGAGAAGAGATAGGAGATGGTAGGAGTGGGGATAGATGGATCAAGTGAGCATTTTTAGATGAGAGAGACATGAGCATATTTATAGGTACTAGGGAAGCAGCCAATAGGGAGATGACCCCTAAGATTTCTTCTAGCTCAGATATTCTGTGATTCA
Organism: Potorous gilbertii; assembly: GCA_028658325.1. Lineage (NCBI taxonomy): Eukaryota > Metazoa > Chordata > Mammalia > Diprotodontia > Potoroidae > Potorous > Potorous gilbertii. Next base: position 315,982,478 of record CM053769.1, read on the forward strand.
TGGTTAAGAGATAATCACCAAAAAATGATCTAGAGCTTAGGTCACCTTAGAGGAAGGAAATAGCCAAAGTGGGAATGCTATCAAGAGTGCATCTGAGAAAGGCCAGAGCACTGCAGGAAAGGGTCATGACAGAGTAGGAGGGACATCCTGAAGGAGATATAAATGAGGTCAAAGAACCAATTTTGCTAATTTTACAATATTGTCCATCAGCATGGGCATGATAATTGTTAACTAGACCTTGATATCACCACTTTGGGGATCCCCCAGTGAAAGACATCATGTACCCATAAAGCTGGCATATGCTATGCAATTTACAGTCTTAGAGTGTTTTCTGAAGGCACTGAGAGATCAAAAGATCTGTCCAGGGTCACACAGCCAGAAGGTGTCAGAGGTAGACCTCTGAAGGCATCATTCTAGCCAGAGCACCATGCTGCCCCTCAAAACAAGAAGATCCAGCAGAGACAGTTTCCTCTTTAAAGAAGGAGAAACTACAGGAAGAGAACTGAATTTGGATTCAGGGGACCTAGGTTTGGATTTCAACTCCACTATTTTTTAACTGGAGTGACCTTAGGCAAATTACTTTTACTCCTTCATTCTGTCTTTAATGAAAATTAGGGCCTGATCTTCACAGTGGAAGCTAAGTCCCGAGTGCTCATGGCCTGACCTGAAAGGGTCAGTCAATTGATTGATCAGTCAATCAAACAATGGAGAGAGGTGTCAAATACCAACCTCCCCTTCTTTCTTACCTGTATCCAGGTCAGTCCCTGAACTGTCCTTCCCCTATCATCAGTCTAACTCTCAGCTCACTTAGCTGAGCTAATGAGCATTAGCCCAGCCCTTCCCTAAGCCTTGTTCACTGAACCTAATGCCAGCCCCATGACAGTTGCTAACCAGAGAGGAGGGTTCACAGGAGCAGACCCAGTTAATTTGGGGGAAAGCAGGCCTATCTTGGGCAGCTAGTTTGAAAAAAATAATAGAATCTTAGATTTAGAGCTGGAAGAGGCCTTAGATGCCCTGTCCAACCCTTTCATTTCTTCATTTTACATATGAGGAAACTGAGGCCCAGGGAGGTCACATGACTTAACCAAGGATAATGGCAAAGTTAGAATTCAAACCCAGGCCTTCACACTACAGATCCAGTATTTTTTTTCCATGATACTGTTCCTCCTCTCAACACCTAACAAGTATTAATCCTGTCCTCCATACCACTGCCTGAGATGAAAGGGCATCCCTGGACCAGAGGTAAAACATGGCTTCTCTTGTTTTGGTAACTGAGCTCTGAATGGTCAATATAACCATTACAGATCAATTTTTGTTGTGTGAGACTAGAAAACCAGAACGGACACTAAAGTCCTTCAGGAAAAAAGCCTTCTCAGTTCTTCTCATCAGACTCATCCTTACGTTTGACTGGAAATGCTGAGTGGGGGAGTTTCTGCAGTGGATAACCATCCTGGCTTCACTGAAAAGGCCCCAGTCCCCAGTCCCCAGTCCCCAGTTCCCAGCTCACCCAGCATTAGGGTTACACATGTAGTCAATTTTTTTATTATCTGCATTGTGGATTATCCATGGAGAATTTTTAATGCTTCCCCTACTGTCTAGCTGGCATGTGCTCAAAGAAAGCAGACATTTTCATTTGATCCTAAGCCAAACATAATTAATAAAGTAAATATACTGGAAAAGTCATATAATGTAATCCAAGGCCAAATAAAAATGATTTTTAATTATTCTGACCACTTTAATTAGGATTCCACTTATTTGAAATCTGTGATCATTTAACTTGGGTTGGACTGAAGTTTACTTCTCCACTATCTATGAAAAAAGCATTCTCTAAGCAAATCAATAATGTAAACAAAATTGGAAGAGTTATGTTTAAACTACCTAATAAAAAATTGTTTTAAGGGGCCCTCAAATGCTCAGAAACCCATTTCTATACAAAGGATCATATGATCACTCAAAACAATTCACATGCACATATATCGACACATATCCAGATATATACACACACATCTACATATATCTGCATATATACATGCAAATGTATATGTGCATGTATTTTCATTATGATCAAATTTTTCATAGCCTATACTACACAAACCATTCTCACCTTGGTTTGAATGATTGTATTATTGAAGAGTAATGAAAATAAGTAAATGAGTCATGATCAAATCAGCTGTTTCATTCATTCATGTTGACAAATGAGTGCGGCTTAACTCTCTTTTCCAACCTGCTATGTGAATTTCAGTGAATCATTCAGCCCCTCTGGGCCTCAGTTTCTTTATATATAAAACCAAGAAAGTCAATTATGATTTCCAAGGTCCCTTCTAACTCTAATCCAATAACATAATACATATATGTAGATGGATAATATCTAAAAACATGTGTATGTGTGTACATGTATGTGCACGCATGTATGCATGTGTGTGCATGCATGTCTATCTCCTATGGAGGGTTTATAGACAAGTGGAAGAGAATCACACAGGATAAGAAAGCAGAGATAAATTATTATCTGCACCAGTGTTGACAGCAACTACACGGATGAGATCATGGATTGATTAAAGTTCAGCTTCTGTGTATGTGTATGTGTGTGTGTGTGTGTGTGTGTGTGTGTGTGTGTGCATATACAAGTATACAGCAGTGTTGATGCATTATAAGCACTACACCTAGAGCTAGTAAACTCACATCTATTTAGTGCTTTAAGATTTTAAAAAAGCGCTTTTTTCAAGACAACTCTGTGAGGAAGGCATGACACATTATTTCCCCCATTTTACAGATCAAGAAACTGAGGCCCAGAAAGGTATAGCAACCTCTTCAGTCATCCAGCCAGTAAGGTTCAGAGCTGGAATTCAAACCGAGGCCTCCTGATGTCAGGTCCAGGGCACCTTGTGCCACATCTGGACTGCCTTTGAGGATGGGGTTGGCACAAAAAACAGCAAAGCAAATTGGTAAAAGTCCCCAGTGGATCCCATTCACTCAATTGAGACTCTGCCCACGTTCCACAGAAAGTCATTTTTTCCTTTCAGTTGAAGGATGAGATCGCTATATCTCTGTCACCTACCCAGAGAAGAAAGTGCTGTAGAAAGACAGATTAGATCATCTATTATCAAGTAGGCAAAAGATAGACCAAGGAGACACCTGCAGTTTACCAGATGTTCTATCAATTATAGGAAGTCTTGGGGAAGTAATACACTTTCCCCCTCCCTCCAGTTCAAGCAGTTGAAGGAAGATTAGGGAAGGGACCAAGTCACCTACCCCTCAATTTGCCCTTGTTCCCAGGGACATACTGGTATGATTTTAGCTCCCAAATGAGGTTTAGTCACATTCTCCACGAGTCCTGTGAATTTGGGCTGAAAATTCCCAAGAAAAAAAGAAAGATCACTAGGAGCATGTTGGTTTATGTGAGTAGGAAGCAATATTCATGCTTATGAAGCATTATCAATTTCCCACGAAGAAAATCTGTCATATCTGTTTAGATTCTGGCCAACACCGAAAAGTACACATTACGAGACTCCCACAAAGACAAGCTTCCTTATTTAAATTTGCACGCCTTTGGGAGGGGTAATATTTGATGGTTCCATCAGTCATTAACACACTCATCTCAGCACCTGTCAGCATATCATAAGATATCATAAGATAATAAATTTAGAGCTAGAATGAACCTCAAGAGTCTTTCTAGAACAACCTTCTCCCACCCCCAACTCTACAGAGGCCCAGCAGTATTACATCATGTTTTCCCAAGGTCCCATAGTTTACAAATGTCAGATTAGAGCCCAGGTTCTCTGCCTCCTTAGTCAGGGCTCTTTTCACTATGCATTGATATTGCTATATGAGTATGTGTTAAAAGAGTCTGGGGTTCTTAATGAATTTATTTGAATGAATGGTATCTTAATAGTATCATGTGGTGGCCATCAAAACACAAAGCACAACATAAGAGAAGCACAGTGTTGTAAAACATAGATTTAGACCTAAAAGAGATCTCTTCTTGTCATAACTGAGGAAACTGAAGCTCAGGAGGTTATTTGTTTGCACATGTAGGAAGTAGTAGATCAAGAATTTTAGGCAGTTTTCTCTGACACTAAATCTATCAGTCTTTCCATTGCAGGAAGACATTCAAATTTTGCTTCCAACCTTGTATTCCCTGTGTAGCCTGGGAAAGTCCCTTAATCTCTAGACTGAGGCATCATGGAAAAGCTATCATGTAACTGCAAGAGATGTTCCATGCTCCCCACCATAACGGAAAGAAATGACTTCATGATTGCAGACATAGGACTACCAAAACATAGAAAATTAATTTGGAATAGACCATGACTGCTGTGAGACAGTTAAGTGGCACAGTGGGAAGAGTACCAGGCTTTTATCTTTGCCAAGAAAACCCCAAATGAGGCAAGAGTCAAATACAACTGAAATGATAGAACAAGAAAAATGTTGCTCTAGTGAGGAGCTTGGAAAAATGAGAGTTCTTAAAGAAATTTCTTGTGAATTTGTTTCTCCAAAACTCAATCAGGCAAAAGAAATCAATTAAAAAAAAAAAAAACCTTGAACCTTTCTGATGACCATTCCAACAAGACTGCTGAATTCAGTTATTTGAAAGGCTAGGATATGGAAGAGCCATTAGACATGTTGTACTTGACCCCACATGTCAGAACTGGAACAATGGATGACAGTTGTTGAGAGAACATTTAAGCTTTGTATAAGGAAAAGCTTCTTGACAGAGCTATCAAAAATGAGAAGGGCTATCTCCCATGGTATATCATATGTCACTATAATCTAAGGTCTGCAAGTATATGTTAAATGTTTATTTGTTAAAAAATGCTATAACATTTCTGATTAGGTCCAAGTGGCCTCTGAGACCCTTTCCAGTTCTTTTTTATTCTGAACTTCAGAAATAAAACAAGCATTTCCATAATATAGAAAAGAAAAAGATGATTGTACATGAAAGTGCAAATCTATTGTATATGACTTGCAATTCCTTTTAAATATATAATAAATTTATCATGTAACTTTCTTTATTTTCCCTTCCCCCATCCTAGAGATGGCTACCATTAGATACAAATGTGTGTGTGTGTGTGTGTGTGTGTGTGTGTGTATAAAATCATTCTACACATATTTCTATTTATCAGTGCTTTCTCTGGATGCAGATACCATCTTCCTGCATAGGTCCTTTGAAGTTAATTTGGGTATTTATAATAGTCAAAATGAAATAGTCACTCAAAGTTGTTCTTAAAACAACATTCTCTTGGTTCTGCTTAATTGAGCCCTTTCAATGCGGAGATTCTGTAGTTCTCTGGTTCTGAGTTCTGGATTCCTCCATCGCCTTACTGCTCAAGGGCTCAGCACAACTTTAACTAAGCATAGAAGCAAACAAATTAAATAATGTTTAGCATAACTAGAGGTTACCTCTCAGGAAAGGCCAGAAGACTATCCTCCCTGGATCCTGCTTCCTAAAAGAGGAGGACCTCAGGGGATTAGGAAAATAAGAAGAGCAGTTTTCTACCCAAACTCAAGGCATTCTCTGGTTTGTACCTGGAAGCAGGAAAACCTATGATAGAATCCTAGACTCTCAGAGGTGTAACTTAATGAAAACTAGGAAATTGAGGGTGCATAGTCTATACTCTGCAAAATTTCTCCATAGTAAGGAGATCCAGGTTCTAAATCTTTTGTTGTTCTTCTTCTTCTTGTTTTAGTTTGGATTTGTTTGTTTTGGAGAAGCAACTGGAGCAAAGTGCCTTGCTCAGGAGCACATAGCTAGTAAGTATCTGAGACCGCATTTGAACTCCAGTCTTCTTGACTCAAGAATCAGTGCTCTGAGCCACCTAGCTGATCCTCCCTCCCTTTTTTGAGAATTAAAAGGATTTCACCACAAATATGTCAAAGTAGCAATACCTCAACTAGCCGATACTTGGGAACCTACTTCCTTTAAGGTAAGGTATATGTAAAAATTTTGCATTTACTTATCTATGAGCACTTCATCTAACCCTTCCCCCATTCCTGTCTTCCCTCCCCCCAGTGGAATTTACCTTCTCCTTCTTGAGGGTAAGACTAGTTCCCTTTGGAGCCCACACCACCTAGCACAGTGTCAGGTACACTGTAGGTACTTAATGCTCCTTGATTTGAGTTGAACCTTTATTCTTAGCTCTGCCTCTCCCTTTCTCATTAAATTTCTCCTTTTCCTATGTACTTTAGTTTCCTCAACCTAAAAATGTAAGGATCAGAAGGGATAATCTTTAAGGTCCTGAGTAGACCTTAAACACTATTCTGCCTTATTTCCAAGCAACTCAGCCCTCTCATGCTCTCTTTCCAAGTCCTGCTCAGATCATTCCTTCACACTAAGGTATAAGTGAAGGATGAGCACTGTTTCGTCCTTTCCAAAAGAAATTTGTATTTTAGAAAGGATAAAAATTTTCGGCTAAGTTGTATGGACTGCTTGATGGGAGAACTTAAACATCTGGGGGAGAATTTTGGAGAGTGGACACTGAAATTTTTCTAGTAACCTTGAAACCTTAACACCATAGGTAATGATGGACCAGGAGATGCTGATAGAATCTACGGATCCTGAGTCAGCAGGGACCATCTATTTTAAAATCTCTGGTTCCATGTTAACTTGATCAAAGCCTGCCTCACCTTCTTGCCAAACCAGTGTATAATTCTCTTCCTCCAGGATGTTTTATTTGTTTATATACCCATCCCTTTTCCAGTTCATTCCTTAACCTTGACATACTAGAAACATACTGGAAACATTCAGACTCCCTCATGATACTAAACTCTCTCTTTCTAGCAAGAATTAGAACAAATTTAAAGCATTGCTTTAAGTTCAAACTCTGTGCCACTGAAAATATTGTAACCGTCTCCAATATTGGCATGTGTTATTTTCTTTCTAATTCTATTAGAATATGCTAATTAATTTGCTCAGTGAATAGCAGCCATCAATCACCAGTGAGCTTGCCTCTGAAATTCTTTATCTGACTATCTGGGTTTATTTATCATCAGTCAAGGTAAATAAAGAGATGCCCATTGTGTTGCAATATGATAGATGCAAGGGAATCCTTTGGTTCTGTTTAACTTAGAGCAATAGTCTTCTCTAATGGTGCACATTTCTATCCCACTAAACCACTGTTAATGGAGACAGGATGAGGATTGTCATGAGGAGACCAAGAAAGAGGTGGTTCTGAAGATATGGCACCTACCTATACTCTACCTTTCAGATTTGGTAAGAGAGATATAATTTCCCCATTAAAATCTTCTCAGGAAATGGGCTAGAACCAGGTTGATGGTAACTGACGGGACTCAAACCTGAGGATGAGTTAGGGAAGTATCTACCCCAAGCAGAGAAAGACTTACCCTGATGGAATGGGCTGATGAGAACAATTTATTCCAACAGCCATGTAGGCAGCTGAAGCCTCACTGTGGAGTGCTGTAGAGCTTGGTCAGACTTTGAAGACCCCAAGGTCATCCACTGTATCCAGGGCCGTGGTCAGCCGTCTGGACATTTGTTCTGCTACTGAACTGCAATGACTTTGGAAGAAAAAGTGAGGCTGATAACTTTGTGCAACTCTGCTTCACTTAAATCTAATTCATATACAAGTCATCATGCCATGATGTCCTTGTCTTCATAAAAAAAATTGAAGGACAAATAATGACAATCTTTTATTCATCCATGTATATGCATGAGTTCTTCATTGCTGGAGATGTGCAAGTGGAAATTGGATAACCATCTGATAATAAAAGCTAACACGTATATCATACCTGTTGTTTTTCTTATTTTGTCACATCCAACTCTTCATGACCCCATTTGGGGTTTCTTTGGCAGAGATATTGGAATGGTTTGCCATTTCCTTCTCTATTTCAATTTACAGATGTGGAAACTGGGGCAAACAAAATTAAGTGACTTGCCCAGGTCCCACACTAGTAAGTATGTGAGGTCATATTTGAACTTCTATCTTCCTGACTCCAGGCCCAGCACCCTATCCACTGTGCCACCTAGCTGCTTTCATATTGTACCTACTGTGTGCTAAATGCTTTATAAATATTATCTCATTTGATCTTTACAACCCCTCTAAGAGGGAGATGCTATTGCTATCATCCCTACTTTATAGATGAGAGAACTGAGGAAAACAGTGGTTAAGTGATTTGCCCAGGGTCACACAGCTAGTAAGTGTCTGAGGTCAAACTTGGACTCAGGTCTTCTTGACTCCAGACCCAGTGCACTATACCCTGTACCACTAAGCTGCCATTTCTCAGGAATGTGATGGATGGGATTCCTGGATTGGAGATCTCTGAGGCCCCTTCTCTGATATTCTTTTCAGTACAGGTCTTTATCACAGGTATTCAGGTTGAAAATCCTAGGAAAGGCAAAGAGTTGTTTGGGAGAAAACATAGCAGTCTCATATCACTCATTTCTCCATCTCCACTGTCATTCCTTATCCTTTCTGGCTATTTAAAGAGCATTATTAAGCCCCTTTAACACTATTGTTTGGCTAACCAGCAAGGTCCAAATCTGGGTGTATTTGTGACAAAATATAGACTTGAGTGATCAGTTAACATAATTATTTGGAAATTCAGTGTTTACTGTGAATCAGGTCAGGTAAGTGAAGGAAAGTGACTAGAGAGAGATAATATGGAACCTGGAGGTTCAGAAGATCCTAGAGTCAAGAATTTGCATCTGGATTGTAGGAGCATAGATACTGGAAACTGATAGAAGCTGTCACATTCTCCTGGGTCCTACAAGCCCTAAGACCCAATGCAGCTTTGTTACCCTCCTATATGGCCATGGAACCATTTGGGGAACAATGAAGAAAGAACCCTAGCAGTAGACGGGTTTAAGTTCTGAGCCCCCCATGACCTTTGCAGGGAAATGAGAGCACTAGGGGACAAGATGATGAATTCAAAGTCTGGATTTGAGACTGTGAGTGTGTGAGTCCTTTTCAGTAATGTGCACACATTCTTGAGTCTGTGACAGAATCTGTCTGGGAAAGGGATTGCAGAGTACCCATTGTATATAGATCCTGATAATCCAGGTAAGAAACTTTCCCAGTGTGCCAACCTATGGTCCACTCCAGTCTGGGGCACTGGTAACAGATTATAGCTCAAAGCGGCTAAGCCAGGGGTAGGGAACCTGCCCTTCAGGCTGCAGGTTCCCCACCCCTGGGCTAAGCTCTTAGGAGCTCTAACAGCTGAAATCTTTTGTGTTATCTTCCTGGATCTTTGCCCTTCCCTTTATCTCCCATCATCCTCCCTCCTCATTTCCTTTCTTACCTTAGATAATACTGCTCAGAGCATTACAGTGTACTGGATTTCTCTGTGCAATATTGCACACGTGTGCACACGCGCGCGCGCGCACACACACACACACACACACACACACACACTTGTTTTCTTCTCCAGTCAGTGCTTTCCAAATATGTTTAAAATGTTTACACTCTATAGCTCAAATAAAAGCATGCAGCAACTCCTGGGAGCCTGAGAGTAGACCATGAGTCAATCAGCTTTGGGATGGAGTTGCTGAAAATCAGCTTCTCTGAGACACACACACAGAAGCAGAGTCTGGCTGCTCTGGGTGCCTTGCTGGGGGGTTGTTCTTCTGAGACCAGTTGATGGCTTGGGGGTTGGGGTTGAGAATTGGAATGAAATCTGTGTTTTTAAGAAAATGAAGCTGAAAGTATTTAACCTTGAACCATAAACAGGAGCAATAAATTAAACAGAGGCCCCATAACAAGAAATCATAAAGGGAAAGTCACGTTCTGAGCAAAGAGAACTTTGTGTTGCCAGGGCTGGTGAGAGAAACCAATCACCACTAAGTACTGATTCAATGGCTTTTCATCCGGTAAATGAAGGGCACCGGCTTTATCAAAGCATCTGTGTCTAACAATAGCAATAACAATTACGAGCATTTATATAGGTAGGTACTATCCATTGCACCACCTAGCCGTCTCAGAGGTAGCTATATGGCATAGCAGTTAGATCACTAGATTTGTAGTCAGAAAGATGAATTCAAATCCTGCATCAGATATTTACTAGGTAGCCAAGTCAGTTAACCTCTCTGAGCCTTACTTCCTCATCTATAAAATGGGGGTAATGATAGTACCTACCTCCCAGGATGGTTGTGAGATTCAAATGAGATACTGGACATAAAACACTATATAAATGTTAGTACCTACCACCATGTATCACACTTATTTGTGAAACACACACACACACACATACACACAAGAGTTTGTATGCCCAGTGCTAAGCACAGAGCCTAGAATATAATAGGTAGTTAATAAATGCTTGTTGATTGATTACTATTTTAAAAATTTTATTGAATTTTTTTTTTACACAATCTAAGGCACTTATGCAAATATAAGGTTCTCTGTAATGAAGATGTTCTGAACACCTTGAAATGAGTCCATTAGCTCAGGGAACCCTCAAATGTTGGCCCATGAAAGCTGAAAGCAATTGTAAAGTGGAGAGCCAAATTCTTACCATGTAAGGACTGTAAGTGATCATTCTATCCATTTTCTGCCTGCACGAAGGACCAACTTTTGAACCATATACAGGCAGAAGACAGAGTATTGAAGGGATGCTGTTCAAGTGCACATAGTTGGCTTTGGTACCCTCAAATAAGCAAGACTGCTAGGGAGAAGAATCACAGAAACATAGGATAGGCCAGTATAGGGAAGGACTTCTGAAATCACTCTGTCCTTCTTCTATCAATCTTCAATCCACAAACCTAATTCTCCATATCAGGGTATGGAAATGCAACAGCTGTCCCTAGGCCCCTTCTAAAGCCCTTAGGTAAACTCAAGCTTAGGACTTAGAAACAAATCCATGTGAAGGAGCAACATGCCCACATCTTCCTAGACTGATACACCAAGAAAGACAATGCTGAAGTGTAGACTTATCGTACTTAGATAGATGGATCATAGCAGCAGAGCTAGAAGGTGTCTCAGAGAGCATCTAGCCCTGACCCTGCGCAAATTATTTAGTCTCTCTGTGCCACAGTTATGGTAATATGAGGGACTAGATGGCACAGTGGATAGAGTGACTGGCATGAAGACCTGAGTTCAAATACAGCCTCACACATTTACTAGTTGTGCAATCATGGGTAAGTTATTTAATCCCTATGTTTCAATTCTTCATCTGTAAAATGGGGATAACACTGGAGAAATAAATGTTAAACCACTTCAGTATTTTTGCCAAATAAACCCCATGGACAAGTCCATGGAGTCACAAAGAGTCGGATGTAACTGAACAACCAAAGAAAAGACAACAAACATGGTATGACAAAATAGTCAAAAAAGCTAGCACAATTTTAGGCTACATTTATAGAGGTTGACCTAGAGTTCAGAATATGGAAGATAGATGACAGTCTCATTTTCCCCTGCTTTGACAAGACTCTCCCTCTCCTCTGCTATTATGGCAACTTCTAGGCAATACATGGTAGAAAGAAGATGGACAAACTGCAGCATATCCAGAGATAAAAAGGCTGGGAACCATGCCATCTCAGAATCCATTACGTGGACTGCAGACATTTAGCCTGTACAAGAGAAAACTTAGAGAACACAGAATAACTGCCTTCAAGTATTCAAAGGGCTTCCATGAGGAAGAAGGATTAGATTTTTTTCTAATTGGCTCCAGAGAGTTGAGCTAAGAGCAACAGGTAGAAGTTGAAGAGAGCCAAAATTTGACTCAATATAAAGAAAACTACCTAAAAGTTAGAGTTGTACTGAAGTAGAATTGTTATTTGTCCTTCATTTTCAGAGTTTCAATGACCTCACCTGGTAATGGCTTGACTTGTATACATATTGGTTTTAAGTAAGGCAGAGTCTCACAAAGTCATCAACCTCACTCTCTCCAAGATGAAAGCCAAGACCACTGGTAATAGCCCAGGATACTGTGAATGGCCTTATTGTGTTCCATTTGTGACCAAGCTCTAAGCACTCCACAGCTCCTACCAGTGGAACAAATTGTTCTCATCTGCCCATTCCACTGGAGGAAGTCTTCATATACGTGCTTCACATTCCCCCTCATTTGATGAGGCCTGAATTTCCATACCCTGACATGGATTGAGGCCTGTTGGTTAACCCTAAATCTTGTTTACTCCATCTTGGATGGTTTGTGGAACCACAGATGACAGCTGAGTGCCAGGTGGACCCCAAAGTTGAATGAATAGCCCTGAAAAGAGCTTGGCAAGCCTTCACGCTAGAAGTACCAGTCATCCCTGAATACCAATACACCCTGGAAGTAGAACTGGCTATTTATTGGAAGCAGAGTATCAATTATATTGGCCACTTTTCCATTGATCCCCTCTCTCTCCCACTTCCTAGTGATTCGGTGCTAATCCTAATATCTTCTTGGTCCTCACACCAGACAACTCAAAAAAAAAAATGGTAGCCTATTGACTGATGAGGAAATAGGATGATAGGATGACTGATGCTCCACTGGGCAGGAAGAAACTCATCTCATTTTAGTGCCTGAGGCAAAGTCTCAACTGATCTGGACACACTCAGGGTTTGGACACATTCAGGATCTGCTGAAAAAATAAGATTGAATAGAAGGAATCATTTTGTGATTTTTGTAACCTCTAAAGCTGGAAAGGCCCTCAGAGGCCATCTAGTCCAATTCCCTAATTTGAGGAAATGAGGAAACTGAGACCCTAGTGTCAGAACTCCCTCTGAAATGCAGATTGTAACTCTTCTATGACATAGTGGATAAATTTGAGGGAGTTGCCTATGGCATGGGATCAGAATCCAGGTCCTCCTGACTCCAAGACCAGAATTCTATGCCAGGCTGCCTCTCAATAGGGAAACAAAACAAAACATCTGTTCTGCTTATTATCACTTTTTTAAAACTACAAAGTGGAGCGGGGAATGTTTTTAGTTCAAGGTCTTTTTCTTCTTCAAATATGGCTCAACCTTTATGTTACATAACAGGTTTGTACCATTAACCTATATATGGGGAGAGAGCAAGAGAGGGAGGGAGGGAAGGAGAAGAGACAGAAAGAGAGATGGAAGGGTGGATGGATGATGGATGGATGGATGGATGGAGGGATAATAGACACATGCTAGACAAATGCCAGCCAAGCATCCTTGACTAATAGTCA
>CM053769.1:315996055-316039260 GCA_028658325.1 Potorous gilbertii
GGCCTTTCATGATTAAAGCCTGCTGCTGTCCCCTTTAAGGATATCTTCAGTCTCCTCTGTATTTATCATGTAAATTCTGATTTATATCTGTCAAGTCTTCCTAGAATATAAGTTCCTTGAGGACTGAGTCTATTTTTGCATTGCTTCATATCTGGAGTTCTCAGCACAGAGCTGGCATATACTAAATGCCTAAGGAAGGCTTGGTGATTGATTGTTTGACTTGACTTGCCTCTAATTCTGACTTTATTCCATCTGTGACTTTGGACAAGTAACTTGAGCTGAGTGCAGGCCTCAGTTTCCTCATTCTGTAACCTGAGGGGATTCCACCAAAAGGTCTTTAGCACCTCTCCAGCTGTGGGGCCACTTTCCTGTGATCTATTCCCAGTGCTATTCATTCACTACCTTGGTCAATTTAGATGCAGCAAAAACCACTGGTAGTTAATGGATTTAAGGTAATTTGGTGTAATGGAAAGAGCCCTGTATTTATTCTCATAGGGCTGGGTTTTGAATTCCCATTCTGCTATTTACAACCTGGGTGACCATGGAAACATTGCTTAGTGTATCTATTCTTCAGGTTTCTTATCTATGAAATAAAGGATTTGGAGTAAATAACCCCCAAAGTCTCTCCTAGATCTAAATCTAATGGTCTCCTCTGATGCGTTTTCCTCCCTCAGACTGTCCTTGAGTATTTTCTTTGCTCCTGTTACATTCTATCTTGTAATATACATGTGTATGTATTGTAGCCCTCATTAGAATATAAGATTGTAATAGTTGGGGTCCACAATTTTTTTTCATCTTTCTATTCCAATTATCTAGCATAGTGCCTCACTTGTCATAATCGGATATTGGAGGGAAACATTACAGAGATTCTACTCCAATCCCTTTGTTTTACACATGAGTTAACTGTGGTCCAAGCACTGTTTAATGATTTGCTTAAAGTTACACAGAGTGGAATGAGAGGGCCACAGAGGCAGAGCAGTGAGGGACCTCAAGGCCAGCTAATCCAGGCTCTTTATTTTATAGCTGAGGAAACTCAGGCCCAAGGAATTTACATGACTTGCCCAAGGTCACATGGTAGTGTCAAAGGAAGGATTTAAACCCATATTCTCTTATGTAAGAAACAGCAGTCTTCGCACTGTTACCATGCTTTCTCCCTCTTACTCTAACTGTTTTACAGTTGAATCTGAGGTTCAGAGAAGTTATGTAAACCATCCTGGTTATTTGTGTCTGAGCTGAGATTCTAACTCCAGATTCAGTGCTCTTTCCATCACAGTGTCATTACTGAATTTAAATATTGTTGCATCCCATACCGTTTTTTGAGGCTAGGATCAAAGACTAATCCCCGCTAAAGACCATTTGCCTTAATGGCTGCTGTCAGCTAAGTCCTATGATCCTATGATAATTTTCTTTGAATTGTGGTACCCAGTGTCTCCTCTCTGAAAGGGTCTCCTTCCTGGTAGACATACCTGCCCCTCATGTTTCAAAGCCTATGTCCCCTTTTGGACTTCCCATTAAGTCCTTGTTTCCAGGATGCCTCTAGCTCCCAGACCACTAGCAGGCAGAGCTTGGGTGATGGATAGGTCATGAGTCTTAGAAGGGTAGGGAGAGAATCTTAGGTTACCAGCTCCATCCACCCACTTCCCAGTTTATCCTTTGATGATTCATCCTTTAGCTACTTCCCCTCCCCCCTCAGTTATTTTAGTAGACTCCTATTACTATAGTTCTACAATATCAAAAACAGTATTCTCTCATGCAGCAATAATGGAGTCAGTCACCCACACCTCCAGTTCCATTCCCATCCCTTTCCTCCCCCATAACACCACAGCTTTTTTGTTTCCATCAATAAAAATCCTTAAAAACAAAACCGGAAAAACTCCATAGGATTAACTGTTTGCTTAGGAACAGAGTGGGGAGAAGCCATGAACTTCCTGACTTCCATTACTGTCCCCAATGGGCATCAGAGAAGAGGTGGCAGAGGAACAGGAATAGAACAGAATAAACTTGGCCCCAAAGAAAAGATATGAGAAAACAGCTTCCCCTACTCCTTTGCTGAAATGGGGGAGGGGAGGGCTCTATTAGAGTGGAATACTACATATAAAACCTTTTTTTCCCCCAAATCCTCATTGGTTTTGCTTAACTTTTTTCCTTTATTCTGTTTTTTTTAAAAAAAACTTCTTCTTCTTCCTCTTGTTATAAGGGATGGTGGCCGGAAAGGGGAAGGAAAGGGGGTGAGGAGGGAAATCTAAGTGATGTAAAAAAACAGAAAATATCAATAAATATCTAGCTCAGGTCATAGCTCAGGAACCCAAAGTTTATGACTTCAGAATTTGCTGGGTGCTACAGAGGCCCTCTAAAAAGTGCTGTTGGGGGAAAGGGGTGGGTTATCATAACAGGAGACCCTAACATTCTCATGTTCTCTCTGCTGCCATCCTTGGCTTTCTTGGCATCCTCATGCCTCCACCACCCTGCACCACATGAATTTCATTGTATTTGACTCCTGTGAGAGATTTCAGTTTGGGAGTCAGAAACCACTCGGGTGGGGGTGGGGGATGTTTACTAAATTATCTTTTCTTTCTGGAGGAACCCTGATTGCGGAATTCTACAAGACAATAGTACTGCTGTCCAACAGGGGAGCACCAAGAACTAGATTAAAAGGAGAAAGAAACCCTGAGAGTTCATGAAACTAAGAGATGGACGGGCAGAGGAGTCCAGAAGAAAGGGGTCTGGCTCTAGATTGGAAAAAAAAAACCCGCAGGTTCAAATGCCATCTCATAACTTCCCTGCGACTCAGCAAATGTCTTTAAAATGAAAAGGTTTGACTCAATGGCCTCTAAAGTCCCCCCTAGCTATGATCCCTCTTTGTCAGTTAACATAGGAAGTCCCAACATATCGCCCAAGAACTGACTAAAACCAAGCCAGACCTTCAACTCTCCTCTCATACTATTCCCCACTAAGGATATAGGAATCTGCTCCCAAGTCAAACCAAAACATGTTATGCTCTGCCACCTCAGGGCTTTTTTTTCACACAATCCCTTACACTTGAAAAGTCTTCCCTTCCCCTCTTTGCCTATTGAATTCCTACCTATCCTAGTATTATAGTAGCTGGAAAGATCTACCTTAACTCCTTCATTTTGCAGATGAGGAAGCTGAGACCTGAGAAGTCTAAGCAATTTTCCCCAAACTCATAAAGAAAAGAGCAGATGGAGATTCAAATCTAGATCCTCAAAGTCTGTGCCCAAACGTCTACAGAGTCTAACTCAAATGTCTTCTAAATAAGCATTCTTGATTTCCCCAGTTGATAAATGACTTTTCTCCTCTTCACCTGGTGACACTTTTTCTTTAATTTCTCCCACATATTTACAGTTTATAATTTGTATTATTAACAATTTCTCTATTATTTCCCTTTGCTAGACTGTAAACTCCATGAAAACAGGCAATATGTCTTATTTAAACTTTGTATCTCACTAGGCTCAACAAATGTGAATTATTGCACATTGCTGAGTCTTCAAGGTTTGTTTGTGGAACTGTAATGATGCCTCTCTTCGGAGTGGCACAGATTCTCATTCTAAGGGTTCTAATCCTGACACTGCGTAGGTCTTACCCTCTCTGGCCTCAGTTTCTCTACCAACTATTCCTTCTGTTGCCCAGGTTGCCTTGGCTTCTGAGTAACTTGAATCCCATTTTCTTAAAAGAGTAATTCGATCATTTAGGGGCTGGCATGGGAAGAGGAAGAATTAATTAAGTGATCTCCCTTGCCATCTTGATGCCCACTCCCTGCTTGTACTCCATACTTCCTCAGATCTCTCATTTTGCAGCAGACTTTTCACAGTCCCTCCCCTCACCCCAGTGACTCGTGCCTTTTCTCTGAAATTACCTTCAACCTACACTGTAGATATCTTGTGAGGTCCCTGAAGACAGGGATGACTTTACCTTTCTTTGTGTCCTCAGTACTTACCAAAGTACCTGGCATGTAGTAAGCACTTAATAGATGGGTGTTTACTGATAATTGACTCTCCCTCTGACTCAGCACTCCATCTCCCACCATAAGCCCTGGGTGTCTTACCATTGATAACCAGACCCAGAATCACCAACTGCTTCTCCTTAGCTCCCCCTTCATTCCATATTACCAGACACTTACCTCCCCTTCTCCTCTCCTCCTTCCCCACTTTGTCCAAAATCATTTTTGCCTCTAGCTCTGGGAACATTAACTAAATCCAAACTACCACCCCAATGAAGGAGAAAACCAATGGATTACTCTGGATTATGTTCACCATCCCTTCAACTTTTCCAACATCCTTTTAACTTCCTGGCCAAAACACCCCTCCCTATCCATCAATCAATTTGTGTTGTCTTCTCCCCTATTAGAATGTGAGTGTCTTGAATACAGAGATTGTCTTGCCTTCTTGTTCTTTTTTAATTTGTATTCCCAACTACTTAGCATAGTACCCATCACATACTAAATAGTTCACAAATGTTTTTATTTTTTCATTCATTTATAAAAAGAAAATGTTTTCATATGAAGCAATATGGTCTCATAGAAAGCATATGGGGTGGGGATGTGAGATGTTAATGACCGTCCTGCCCTGCCACTGCTTCCCTCTGTGTGATCTGGTGCAGGACATGCATGCACAGGGCACTTTGTGCTCTGTGAAATGCTTTCCTAAGGCAAGAAGACCAGGGACTTTGTTGAAGGCAAGACTTCATAACAGAGAAATGAATGTAGGATAAAGGAACTAATCTACCTGAAGCCCTTTTGCCTCAAGTTTATGAGGCACAAAAAAACCCAGTCAGCCCAGGCCCACATAACTTCTTTACTCAAGGACAATCAACTGGTGACTGAGTTCGCCAAGCTACAAAGGAACTGAGAATGACAAGGCCCTTTTCAGCTCCCATAATGCCTCTAGCTAACATGCAAATCGAGTTGGGGTACAGACTTGTGACTACCCTTGTTGCTTAGTCTTGCATTCCTGCCTTTGTTTACCTCTTAGCAACAAAATCACTGGTCTCCCTAAATTCACAACAATCCTATGAGGTAAATAAGGTGTTATTTCCTCTATTATACAAAGGAAAAACTGAGCCTTAGAAAGAGGAGAATTGACTAAGGTCACAGCCATAAGCAACACAACTGGCAGAGACACAAACCTCTACTTTTCCTCTCTGGGCCTATACTGTAAAATAAGATGGATTATGTATTTATGTAGATTTATTTAAAATAGAAAAGCTATTCTTAGCTTGTGGGACAACTTAGTTTTCTGGCTCCTGGATTAGATGATTTCTAAGGGCTCTTTTGACAGCTAGGTGGCACAGTGGTTAGAGTGCCAGGCCTGAAGTCAGGAAGACTCATCTTCCTGAGTTCAAATCTGGCCTCAGACATGTATTGGATGTGTGACCCTGGGCAAGTCACTTAACTCTTTGCCTCAGTTTCCTCATCTGACAAATGAGCTGGAAGAAAGGTCAAACCACTCCAGTATCTTTGCCAAGAAAATCCCCAATGAGGTCAATAAGAGTTGGACATGACTGAATGTGTGTGTGTTCATCCTTTGTTGCCGAAGAAAACCATGCCATCAGAGAAATGATGACATGACTTGCACTTGACTATTTTTTTGTGTGAGGGAAGGCTGTGCAGGTCACCACCTCACTTCTCCTCCAGAACCATCTGAATCCAGTGACCAGATATTCATCAGGATGACTGGAGATGACCCAGGATGAGGCAATTGGGGTTGTGACTTGCCCAAGGTCACACAGCTAGTGAGTGTCAAGTGTCTGAGGTGAGATATGAACACAGGTCCTCCTGACTCCTTCACTGGTGCTCTATCCACTGCACCACCTAGCTGCCCCTAGACATGACTGAATAACAAACAACAGAAGGGTCCTTTCCTCAGTAAGGTCTACAAAATGTGAGATCAGTGGGCTTACAGCTACAGTACATAGGTTATCTCCCTGGAGGCACAGGGAAGAACTTCTAGCTTGAGTTTGCAGCCCCCGAGAGAGATGTTCCTTTACCCAAATTCTAAAGACTGGCATGCAACTTAGGGAATCTTGTTTTCCTGGGTACTCCCGGATCCCTGCGTGTGTGTAGGTAGGTGATGGCACCCTTGACCATTCTCCCATCAGTATTCCTTATGTCTGAAGAAAGCTGGAGAAGTTGAATACTCAGCTATGTGATGTTATATTAACTGTGGGGACTTTAGTTTCTTTATATAATGTTCACTACAGTGCCTCATGCAATGAACACAGAATCTGCTTACCCACTAGTTTAAATAAGGTGAGACTTCTCCCAGCAATCCTTATCCATTGATTGACCAAGTCGCAAATACATAGATAGCCTCTGCCATTTTGGCTATCCTGTTTGCTAGGGGTGAGGAGCCCCGGCTGAATGCCATTAATTCAAGTTGCCCAGGGTTCGAGGCTAAATGATGCCTCCACTGCAGCTGTTAGAGAAGGGGCTGGTGGGTTCCACCCCCACCCCCAACTCTTTTCACTCCTCCTTCCCTCTCACCCCTGGCAGACTGGGCAGTGGCTACATTTTATTCATATCTCCCTGATTGGGATGGAAATAACCACATTGTCTGTCACACAATTCCAGCCTCAGGACTGATTGTGATGCAAACAGGGACCTCCCCATCCCTCTCCCTCAATATCCTCTGCCCAGAGGAGCCTTTATGAGGCCTTCAAAAGGTGAAAGGAGCTGTAAAAAAAAAAAAAGTCTCAAAGCTGTTCAGGCCGGGGTTCTCCCTTTAAAACAATAACAACAACTCTTAATTTTGTTTTCTTAATTTGAAAAAAAAAAAGTGTAATAAGACTTAGGGGAAGGTAGGTTGTAACCCTTGAGGAGCCAAAGCGTCCAGCACTATAGTGGTATTCCTGCCACTTGCTGGATGTTTACTTATAATTTTGCCTGGAAAAAGTTGTTAGATTCAAACCAAATCAGGTTCTTCCTCTATGGAGCTCCCTCCAACCCCCCCTCTCTTAATCCTTCCCCAGGTGATAGCCCCTGCAGGGCTCTTCATAGGGGTCTGTAGACTCCCAGGCTGGACTCCACCCCACTTCCTCCAAAGCAAAATGCAAAGAATCCTGGGAAACTCATTGGGGGTTTCTCTAACTCCCTTCATTTCTGGGTGGTAGAAACAACCCCCCCCCCCCCAAAGAGTAGAGTTACCTGATAAACGAAGAGGCTAATTAAAATGAGATTCCACACACCTTGTGTGATTCAGTGTTTAGAAAACAAACAGAAAGGACTGATTCCAAACAAGGAACTCATTTTTATAGTAAACATATTTAAGAGGCCTCCTGTGTAAACAAGCATTGCTGCTGGGGGGTTAGGGGGGCAGTTCTCTATGGGGGGGGATGCTGGATTAACATTGTGCATAGTTGGGGGTTTTTTTAAGCTCCAAGAAAAGCCATTAAGGGATTAACACCCCGATTTATGAAAATGGAGGATGATAAAGAAACAATGGGGTGACAGCATTGTGTAAACGACATTGATTCATTTCAGAGACAGAGCTGTTAACTGCAAGAAATGAAAAATAAATGGAACAATGGGGAGATGCTTTTACCAGCTTGTCATTAATTAGCCTAGAGTACAATTGCTTTATTGTCCTTTTTGAAAAATACAAAATTGGTAGGAAAATACAAGCACTGAGCAAATAGATTATTCTGTGTCACTGGGTTGACATCTGCATTTTCTTCCCCCAACTGCTATCTGGGAGATTTTTGGTTTCCTAAAAGATAAGAAACTTTCATCTGGCAGAGAGCTCTAGTGCAGTTTGAATGGAGTGAAGTCCCCCAAATGATTGCCCTATTCCTATCTTCTCTTGCCCTTCTCTCTTCCCCCACAGCAACATTGCTAACTTCTTTTGAAACCTCATGCAGGTTTGGGCACAGCTACGGCTAACCTGGCTGGCACATTAGTGTACTCACTCTCCTTCACTCAGTCTTTCCTTTCCAGTGGTTGGTGGGGAGAGTTTGGGGGTGAAATCATCTGGTCCCAGCTCTAGGGTTTTTATTCTTGGCAATCCTAGCATGTGGGAAAGGAACACAAAGGGAGATGGGGTTCTGGAGAGGAGGGGGGTATGAGTTGGAATGAAGTTTAGGTGGTTGGCACAGGTCGAGATAGGTACAATATATTATGGAAAAATATTGAAGCTCCCCCTGCCAGGTGCTGTCAGAACCCTGCGGTGGCTTTCCTGAGGCCGGGATGTGTTTCCCTCTTTCCAACACATTTTGTCTATAATTAGGAGCGGAGACAGGTAGAACAAGCATATATGTTTATATAGTGAAATGTATTCTCTGGGCAAAGAAACTGAGTTCAGTTCACATCGGGTCCACATGACAACCATTTGATTTTTCACAATAGCAGTCAACTCCACTTCTGTTTTTGGAAGGAAACCTTCATGAAATGTTGAAGGTTTAAACGAGGTTTCAACTGGTACTTGAAGGCTTTTCTTAGATTAGGAGTCTTTTAAAATGTATACATTTTCTGTGATATGCATGCATATGTGATAGGAATATAAAAGATTTATATTAAAAACCTTATGAATTAAGAATAGACAAAAGAATAGGATAGCTTATTCATTTGAAAATAGAGGCATTTGGAGAATTTCCATGTGGAAAACATTGCTTCATCTAAGTGGACTTCAGAGCAGACACCCTTCACAACCCTTGAATGAGTATTTCTCTTTGTCTGTTACCTGAATGGATGTTGCTATTTGACAGTTATTGACCAGTCATTTCTGTGTTTTCATTTGTCATGAAATATTGCATGACAGTAACATATTATGGGAAACATCATTTAAGAAGAGATTTTATGACTTCATTTTGCGGTACTTGAGTCAAAGGCTGCTATAGAGCATTGATTGCCATAGACCATCTGCCCTCTCCTCATATTTTCAGCAAGGATTGCTTGATGAGTACGTAGACCACTTTCATAAAGCTTTTTTATAAAGGGGAAAAAAAAGGCACATGAGTTGGTAGTAGCTGATGGATTCTTAGCGACCTTTCTTTGACAAGAATACTATCTCTGAGACCTTTTCCATTATTTTAGAACCCTGTTCTATGTACTTAGCATAGTTCTTGGGACACAGGAAGCAGTGAAGTGGTTTTTCATTCATTCATAACTTCTGTCCTTGATATCCTTTGCACCATTCCTCATACTTGAGTCATTGCTAATAACATGCCTTATGTGTTTAGGTCCTATTGTTCTTTTGAGGACATCTACAATTTGGATTCGTCTAATATTGTATTCCATAACTTGCAAAAGAGATTATTTGTGCCAAATAAAAAAAGTAATTTTATAGTAATCATCAATTTGAGATTATTGAAAGCACTGAGTAGTTCTCTGAAATGGTTCGTGAATGATAACATGTGAATTCCCAAAAAGGTCTTAACCTGGAGTCAATGGAGGGGTCTACAGATAGATTTCAGAGGGCTCTCTGAAACTGGATGGGGAAAATTTACATTTTATTTTCACTGATCTCTATATAAAAGCATTAGTTTCAATTATTTAAATACATTGTTCTGAAAAGGGTCAGAGCATAACCAGACTGCCAGAGGGGTCCATCAAATACATGTACCCATGTGTATACACACATTTTGAGAAGTCCTTTTTAGAATGTTTGCAACAAGACCGATAGCCATTCTATATTCATTTACATAGGCAAAGCCCATTGGATTATATATATATATTTATATAAAATCACTGGCCAAACTAGGCAGTTAAGACAGGTGACCTATTGGATTAATCTATTAGTGCATGTGTCTTGCATAGTTGGCCTAGGTGGATGATGAATTGGACCCAGGATTAAATAAAGGGAGTTGATTGGTTTGGATTGCATTTCAGAGAACTACTCAGTGCTTTCAATAATCTCAAATTGATGATTACTATAAAAGCTATAAAATTACTTTTTTTATTTGGCACAAATAATCTCTTTTGCAAGTTATGGAATACAATATTAGACGAATCCAAATTGTAGATGTCCTCAAAAGAACAATAGGACCTAAACACATAAGGCATGTTATTAGCAATGACTCAAGTATGAGGAATGGTGCAAAAGATATCAAGGACAGAAGTTATGAATGAATGAAAAACCACTTCACTGCTTCCTGTGTCCCAAGAACTATGCTAAGTACATATTTCCAAAAAATAAGACATGCCAGTCATAGAAAGGATAATCTGTGCACTCTGAGTATTATTCTACTATCTACTAAATGTTAAGACAGCCAGAGGAAAGTCACCAGTGTATTTAATAAATGTGTATGTGTAAGTTTTTTTGGAAATGCAAGATGCAACTGCAAGTAGTCCTGGTGAACAGACTATCCATACCATCAGGAATTCATTGACACCAGATTATCCATAACTTCTAGCTAAGACGAAGAAGGTTTTCAGCTTGGGAAGTCCAACTATCCAATTCTTGAATGAAACTTCCTGTTTTGAAGGTTAATCACTTACTATGTCAAATTTCTTGTCTGTTGATGTCCATTTACGAACTCTTAATGTGAAAGAGATGACTAAACCCAGAAATTCAAGCGTATTATCATTTACTCATAAGCATTTGTGGACCTAATAGAGAAAAAAAGGTTGATTTGCCTAAATGATGACTAGCCTTCACAATAAAATTATAAATAGAATGCAAATTCACTAATTTCATAATTGCTTTTTCTTGCTGTTAGTTGGTGTTTTGCCAGGACATGCATGCATGCAATGTATACGTCTAATGTATTTATAAAAACTTTCCCCTAGAATATTTGAACCTGAAGGGACATGCTAAAATCTAGATGAAGGATGGGGAACCTGAGGCCTGGAGACCACATGTGACTTGCTAGATCCTTGGGTGCGCCCTTTTGACTGAGTCCAAGTTTTACGGAACAAATCCTTTTATTAAGGGGATTTGTTCTATGAAGTTTGGATGCAAAGAGTCACATTTGAGGACCTAGAGGGCCACATGTGGCCAAGGGGCCACAGGTTTCCCACCTCCGATCTAGATCATCTTACCAAACCTCCTCTTTTTATGGATGAAGAAATAAAATGTCAGGTAGGGGAAATGACCCCTTTAAAGTCATTAAGGAAGTTAATGACAGTGAAAAATTTAAATCCAGATCTCTTAACTCTTAACCCAAGGTTCTCTTTACAAGGCCAGAAATTCTTAGGTCTTTTTGGTCTCAAGACTCCTTTGCACTATTAAAAATTACTGAGGATTCCAAAAAGTTTTTATTTACGTGGGCTATAGGCCGGGATGTTGTGGCAAATGTTTAACAACTAGTACAACACATTTTAAAGTTTAATCTGCATTATTAACATGTTATCTCTCACTCTTAAGACCAATCAACAAAACAATAAATCCTCATTTGTAGCTGGTTTACAGATTTCTGAAGTGTCAATGCTCACATTGAAAATTTCATAATCAATCTGAGCCAGTTAGAGCAAGTTCCAATACACTATTGGTTATACCTAAGGACATTTATCATATTAGAAATTAAAACTGATCATTTAAAATTATTTTATTCCTTTCAAAAGAACAATGATGAAACTATTACATGTTAAAATATTTTATGAAAAAAATTATATTTTCCCAAATAAAACAATCAGTAAAAAGAGAGGCATCGTTTTGCGTATTTTTCGCAAATCTCTTTAATGTCTGTCTTAATAGAAGGCAGCTGGTTTCTCATATCTGTTTCTGCATTCAATCTGTTGAAATCTGGTTTTTGTTTGTTTTGTTGGCTGGTTGAAGTAGATAAAGAAAATACAAATACAGATATGTATTTGTAAAAGGAAGGAGTATTTTACTAGGCAAATAATGTCTTAGTAATATTATGAAAATTATTTTGACTTTGAAGACCGAAGAAAGGGCTGCAGGGATCCATAGGTTTCCCCTACAGGGGGAAAAGTACTATACTTTGAGAACTGTTAGCTACCCTATTCCAATCCACCATCAGTGCTTTTTTCTTCTGAATTCCTAAAGACATATAAAAGATACAGCGGGAGCACTACTCCTAGAGTTAGGAAGACCTGAGTTCAAATTTGGCCTCAGACATTTGTTAACTATGTAATTCTAGGTGCATCATTTAATTTCTATCTGCCTCAGTTTCTTCAACTATAAAATAGGGATATCAATAATAGCTACTGAAGAGAACCAGGATGGTGGATTGGGGAAGCCATCCATCTGAACTCTCCCAACATTCCCCTCCAAACAACTTTAAAATAATGTCTCAAATTAATCTGGGGGCAGCAGAGCCAAAAAAAGTTTGAGGTGAGACATTTTTCTGTCCTGAGAAAATTTAAGAGCTCAGTACAGAAGCCTGTGGCACCAAGGTAGAGACCTATCCAGAGCCCATACATGTAATACAGGTGCTGCAACAACAACTTCGGGAACTCTCAATCCAGAGATGATTAAGGGACTTGGACCACTGGTCAGAAAGAGATTATAGGGAACTTTTTGTTGGCACTGGGTACAACTGGCACTGATTGGCAATTTTATTGCCCATACACAGTTCTGGCTTATAGTTACAGGGTAGAAAGGAACTCTAGTGGTCAGTCACAAGAGAGTAAGGACCCTGGAGGAGAGCTAGCACTTGTGGTGGCAGGGGATCAGGGGCCCTTGTTGAGTAAGAATCAGTGTGCAAACCAGGAGAACAGCAACTATACCTCTCCCAGGAATACACCACTTTAGAAGCAACACAAACTTGCATATCCCTATAACGAACTCTGAAACTGCAGGATGAAAAGGCCCGAAGTTTGAGACAGTGCCTCCCCATCCCAAGGTGACCAGAGGCCAACTTTAACATAAAGTTCAAAGTCAAGAAACAGGTTAGAAAAATGAGCAATTAATAACAACAATAGCAAGATTTTACCATAAAAAGCTACTGTGGTGGCAGAGAAGACTAAGACATACACTTGTATGTATATGTGTTTGTATGCATGCACATATGCTTGCATGTATACACACATATGCACTTATATGGCGATACATAAACATGTGTATATACACATGCATGTACATACACATACACTCAGTTACATATAGAAATAGCTAATAGCTTAGCCAATGGGGAAGAGGTGAAGAGAAAGAAGGAAGGTGATAAAAGGGAGGGTAGATTAAGGGAGGCAGTGGTTAGAAGCAAAAGAGACTTATGAGGAGGGATGAGAGAAAAAGAGAGGGAGGAAGCAATAGAAGAAAATGAGATAGAGGGAAATATGCAGTAATCATAACTGTGAATGTGAATGAAATGAGTTCACCCATATAATGGAAACAGATAGAAAAAATGGATTAGAAACCAGCATCCAACAAATGTAGTTCATAAGAGATACATTTGAAAAAAGAAGACACAAAAACTTAAAATAAAAGGCTAGAACAGAATCTAATATGCTTCAGCTGATGTTGAAAATATACAAAAAAATGGAGGAGTAGCAATCATGATCTCAGACAAAGCAAAAAATAAAAATAGACCTAATTAAAAGAGATGATTAGGGAAACTACATTATGCTTAAAAGTATCATAGATAATGAAGCAGTATCAAAAAATGGTACAAGTTTCTCTGATAAAGGCATTTCTCAAATATATACAAAGTATAGTACAAAGTCAAATTTATATAAAAAAGAGCTATTCCCCATTTAATAAATGGTAAAAGAATATAAATAGTTTTCAGAAGAAGAAATCAAAATTATCTATAATCATATGAAAATGCTCTAAATCACTATTGTTTGGAGAAACACAAATTAAAACAACTCTGAGGTTCCACCTCATACCTATCAGAAATTATAAACACCAGAGGGGATAGGAGTGGATTGAGGGAAAGGTACACTAATGAACTCTCTGTGGAATAGTGAATTCATCCAACCATTCTGGAGAACAACTTGGAGCTATAAACAAAGGTCTATGAAAATTGTGAAAACCCTTTGATCCAGCAATAGTAGGTCTGTATTCCAAAGAGATCAAAGAAAAGGTAAAGGATCAATATGTACAAAAATATAGAAGCTCTTTTTGTGGTGGTGAAGAATTGGAAATTGAAGGGATGCTCACCAATCAGAGAACGGATGAGTAAGTTGTGGCATATGATTATGAAGGGATGCTATTAGGCTATAAGAAATGACAAGGAGGAGGCTTTCAGAAACTCTATATGAAGTGAATGAGAATTGGGAGATGGTTATGCATACTAATAACAATGTTGTAATGGTGATCAACTGTGAAAGACTTTGCTGCTCTGATTGCCCAAGACAAGTCCAAAGGTCTCATAGTGAGAAAAATGCTGTCCACCTATGGGGAAAGATATGATAAACTCTGTGTACAAAAGGAAGTATGATTTTCTCACTTTCTTTTTCTTACTTTTTAAAAAATATGGCTAGCATGGAAATGTTTTGCATGATTTCACATGTATAACTGATGGTGGCATGGAAAGAGAAAATTTGGAACTCAAAATTTAAAAATAAAAGAATTTTTAAAATTTAAAAAATTAGAATGTAAAAGAAAAAACAAAAAATAAAACCTACATGTCAGGTTTGTTGTGTGGATCAAATGTGATGCATTTGATATATTAGCAGTACCAGGCATATAGCAGGTACTTAGTAAATGTTTGTTTTCTTCCTTCTTATATTACTTATTATCTTTATCCCTTACGTGACTCTTATATGTAGACATATTAGCTGTGTTTCATGCTATTAATCAGGGACTGTTTCATTCTTGTCTTTGCTTTACCAGTGGCTATCAAAGTCCCTAGTACATCATAGGCATTTAATAAATGTCTGTTAATTGATTGATTGATTTACTACACACATATTGGGAGAAATAGCATCATATAAGCTATTAGAGCCAGAGGAAAAAAAATAATGTTATAAATGAAAGATACAAATGATAGTACATCAGGGCTTTGCCACATTGTAGGAGTTTGTTTACAATGTAGTGGTGTGGGCATTGGTATTGGCATCAGTTAAGTGGCAAGTAGTGTGGGTTCTTAACCATCTTGCTATTATGAGTCCCCTTGGGCAGTTTGGTGAAACCTTTGGATCCTTTCTCAGAATAGATTTTAAATGCATAAATATAGGATTACAAAGGAAACCAGTTATCAAGATAAAAAAAAAAACTGAGCTCATGGACTTCAATTTAAGGACCCCTATGTATTGCTAATAGTCTTTTTACTTGCATGTTTTGTCTTTCCAATTAGATTATGCATTTCTTGAGGGCAGGAATCTTGTCTTTTAAAAAATCTATATTCCATTTCATGTTCCTCAGTACCTATCACGTAATAAAGAAAGTACCCATAAGATAATTAGGTGGTTAAATGACAAGCAATATGGTGTCATAAAGAATGCTGGATTCGGAATCAGATTCAGGGTTCAAATTCCATCTCTTTACTTTTCTGACACCTTAGTTTGCTCTTCTGTCAAATACAGAATTAGCCATTGATTTCTAAGGTCTCTTCTAGTTTTGTTATTCTACAGTGTATAAAATAAGTTTAGAATAGATGATCTAAGGTCCATTCCAGCTCCAAACTCTGTTCAGTGTGTCAGTGTGTGTGTGTATGTGGCGGGGGGAGGGTGTAAATTATTATATTTTGCATAAGATCTGCAATGAAAGGACCTAGGTACAAATTTAGTCTCTGGAAATTACTTCCTGTTTAACAGCAGCAGGGTAGTCTTGGAGTCAGAAAGAATTAAGTTCTAATTCATACTCAGACACTTACTAACTTTGTAGTCACTTAATGTTTGGTTGCCTTAATCCACTGTAGAAGGAAATGGTAAATTATTCCGGTATCTTAGGCAAAAAAACCTCATGGGCAGTATTGGTGTGCTATGATCCACAGGGTCACAAGAGTCTGACACAACTTAATAACTCAACAACAACAACCTTACACAAGTCACAGAACCTCTTGGATTTTACTTTTCCTATTGAGATGACCTCCAAGGCACTTTCCCAGCTCTAAATCATATGAATCACAGTTTTATGTTAAAGTCACTTTCTTCTCTCTAGAAAACACTTTTATAAAACCTATTGCAGACAACAAAGTGCTTATACTGACAAATGTCCAAAGGCAGGTTAATCATAGTCAGCCCCAACTAGGATGTAGTTACTCAGAATAGTTTTCCTATATGCATAAGTTGATTCCTTTTCCATAGGGGAAGTTCTTTGATAAGTGGGAAAGGATTTCCTGTGGGAAAACTCCCTCTGTCAACACAGATCAGCAGCAGGTCTATAATTTATCATCTTAAAGTTGACTCAGGTAGTGAAAGGTTAAATCATTTGAGTATCTTCTCATACCTAATATGTGTCAGAGACAAGATTTGAAAGTAGATCCTGGTCCTCTATCAACCATACCAGGCTGCCTCTCCTTTTGGTGTTGGGATGTGTGGATAAAGAGGATGGGAGGGATGGAGGGTGGGAAAGAGGGAGGGAGAGAGAGAGAGAGAGAGAGTAGTGATGAACAACCTTGTAGCTTTCACAGGCCAAGTTTTTGTTTCTGTGGACAAAAAATAGGAATGTAAACAGACACTTCGGTAGATCAAACACATTAATTATGAATCAGTGTATTACATACTTGAGTAATATGAGAGAGGGAGGATAGCAGGGCTTCAGGTTTCCTGGAGCTATAGAATGGGATGTCATTAGCAGCACCATATGGCCCATTCCTCTCCTCTTTCACACAGGTAAATGCTTAACAGGTTCACCAGGGCAATTTCCAGTCAGAGAAATAGTCTGTTTCAGCTCTAATTCTACCACCATGGACCGGAAGATTTTTTGCCCCTCCACTTCCCAAAAGACAACGTAGAGTTCCTTGGAAATCAATATGGACTCTAAAAATGCAGCAAATAGCACAGAGGCCCAAGACTCAGGTTCCTCAAGGTCTAGGGCCAATCCTGTCATCTAAAAAAAGGATCATAGATTCAGAGATGAAAGAGGCCTTTGCAAGCCATCTAGTCTAATACTTTCATTTTAGAGAAGAAAAAAACAAAACTGAAGTATAGAGAGATTAAGTGATTTTCTCTAGGTCAAATAGCTAGTAAATATTTGAGGTGGGATTTAAACCTTTGTCTTCAGAATGCAAGTCTAGAAGCTATATCTTCTGCATTAGGCTGCCTCTGCCAAGGCATAGAATCAAAGAGTTAGAAGTAACCTTAAGATCCATCTTCGTTGTTTGGTGATATCAATCATATGTGTGACCCAGTTTGGGGTATTCTTGGCAGATGCTGGAGTGGTTTGCCATTTCCTTCTCCAGTTCATTTTAGAGAGGAGGAACTGGGGCAAGGAGGGGTAAGAGATTTGCCCAGGGTCACATAGCTAGTAAATGCCTGAAGCCAGATTTGAACTCATGAAGATGAGTCTTCTTGATTCCAAGTCCAGTGTGCTATCCATCGTACCATCTAACTAGTCTAATGCATATCTGAAAACAAATGCCCTCTACAAAATACTGAACACATGGCCATTCAGGTTTTGTTTAAGGACCCCAAATAAAAGGAAACTCACTATTATCTTTGCCCTTTGGGGTAGCTTCAATTGTAAAGATATTTCTCCTGTCATCAAGTCTTACAAGCACATCTTTGTACCTTCTACCTAGAGCTCCTACTTCCGCCCTCTGGGATATAGTTGAATAAGAGGTTTTTCCTTTTTTACATGGTAGTTTTTCAAATGCTTAAGGATGACTATTATTTTCTCTAGCATTTTCTGAAGGCTAACCATCCTCTGTTCATTCAGCTCATCCTCATATAGTCCTTCAACATCACTTAAGGTCCTTCATCATCTTGGCTGTCCACTTTTGGATGTTTCCTATTTGTCAATGTCCTTCCTAAAAAAAAAGTAAACCCAGTACTCCAGATGTGATATCTTCTATATATGTGATGTCATTCTATGTACTTGATGTGTTTCCCAATTGGAAAGATAGAAGTAAGCAAAGGCTCTTTTTGTTATATATGTCCATTAGAGAGTGAAAGATTCCAACCTAGAAAGGGATTGATAATAGGTGTGATTCAAGGTATGAGGAGGAGGGGATAAGAAGATTGTGATTCTCACCTCTCCATTCCCACCCCCCCAAAAGAGTTATGGTCAGAATATTATATTCCCTCATGGAAAAATTGATTAACCATATTCTCATCTAGCACCATCATGTAGCAACTGAGATTCACACTCTCTAGCTTTATCACCTAATTGAGATCCTGATGACCATTGTCTATCAATTCCTACTATATTGTCCTTCATCAATGAGTTCAGTTCCTGACTCATACTATTTTTTGTCTACCCCAATCCCTGCTCTACTATTAGAAGACTTCAACATAACATATTGATATTCCCTCAGATACCCTAAGTTCCTTCAGTCTATTCAACTTAACTCAATATATTCAATTCCTATTACCTATTCTTACATTCCACCTCAGCTCACACAAAGATGGTTATATCTTTGATCTTACCATCACTCACAAATATTCCACTATGCCCATGAACAGCAAAATTCCATTATCATACTATAATCTTTCATTGTTTCATATTCCCCTATGTGGGGCAGCTGGATAGAGCACCAGTGCAGGAGTCAGGAGGACCTGAGTTCAAATCTCATCTCAGACACCTTACACTCAATAACTGTGTGACCTTGGGCAAGTCATTTAACCACAATTGCCTCATTTTGGGTCATCTCCAGTCATCCTGATGAATATGTGATCACTGGATTCAGATGGCTCTGGAGGAGAAGTGAGGCTGGTGACCTGCACAGCCCTCCCTCACTCAAAACAAAGTCAAGTGCAAGTCATGTCATTATTTCTCTCATGGCATGGTCTTCCTCGGCAGCAAAGGACAAACACACACACAAATTTCCCTATGTGATCTTCTGACCATGTTTTTCATCCTCACCATAACTGCTATTCTCTCCTTTCTGCTCTGGCTATGTTCTCCTCCTTTCCCAATTGGATCCCTCCATGAACCAGTTCAACTCTACCTTCCTCTACTCTCACATTCTTTGCTTCTTTGTCCTGTTACTAATCATACCTTGTCACACCCCAACTTTGGGTTACTTTAACCATGTGCTGCCTTCACTCCTGAATTCTTGTGCTACTGAACAGAACCAGAGTAAATCATAAAACTGTTTTGATGGGTTTCATTACAAATTTACATTATGTAAAGTCAACTGGGCCTTCACTGCAGCAAGGTAATCCTTTTCCTCTCTGATGGATTCTCTATTACACTTATGACAGCACCTGTTCTAACCCTTCACTTTTCTCACCATACCTGAACTCTTTCCCCCTAACCTCTCAGCTGAGGACCTCACCTTATACTCCACAAAGAAATCTTAGGGCCATTTGGATCTGCAGTGGCTTGTTCCCTTCCCAGATGCTCTCTGGGCTTTCATGACTTCTCTCTTTGATGTCTTTCTACTTTCTAGTTGTACAACTATTCCTCTTCAATATCCTTTGCTGGTTCTTTATCTGTGTCATTCCCATTAACTGTAAGTGTCCTCTAAGTCTCTGTCATGGACTCATTTCTCTTTCTATGTTCTCTGATATGGGGTTCTCATCAGCTCCCCTGGTCTCAATTGTCATTCTCTATCAAATGTGCTCAGATCTATCAATCTAGCCCTCATTCAAGTTACAGTTTCCCATCATCAACTAATTACCTCCTGAAAATTTCAAATTGGATGTTTCATTAGCATTTCAAACTCATATACAAAACAATTCATTTTCTTTCTCTCCAAACCTTCTCTATTCCCAAATTCCCTATTACCATTGAGAGCATTGCCCTTCTCACCCAAACTTATAATCTCATCAGTTTAGATTACTCATTTTCATTCACCCTATAAATCCAGTTGCCAAAACCTGTCATTTCAATATTCATTTTATTTTTGTATGTATACATACATATGTACATATGTAGATACACACACATATACACATATGTGTATGTACTGACTTTACTGTTTTGTAGTCATCCCCCTAGTTCGGGCTCTTCTCTTTTAATTTGACTGTTGCAATAACCTTCTAACTATTCTTCCTACTTCAAGTCCAACCCTTGTCAGATCTACCCTCCACTCAGCTGCCAGAGTGATTTTCCTAAATTCCAGTGGCTCCTTATTATCTCCTGGATTAAATATAAAGTCCTCTGGAATTTAAAGTCTTTTACACCCTAGTCTCTCCCTAATTTTCCAGTCTTTTCACACTTCAATCGTCTTTGTACACGCTACAGTTCCTATTTGTTATTTCTCACACATGATATCTATCTTCCATTTCTGTGTCTTTACCTCTTAGAATACCTGACTTTCTCCAAGATTCACCTCAAATGATAACTTGTACAAGAGGCCTCCTCCAATGCCCCTAGCTGCTAGTGGGGTTTCTTCTATTTACTCTCTATGTGTCTTATACATGTCTATTTATCTACGTGTTGTCCCCCCATTAAAATGAAAGATCATTGAGAACAGGCATTGTTTTTCCCTTTCTTTAATGCCTTAGCATTTTGCATAATTCCAGGAATATAGTGCTTAATAAATGCTTCTTTATTAAGTGCTAAGTGTGCCATGCTATCTCCCTTTTACTAGAGCATCAGTTAGTAATGACAGTCTCTCTCATCATTCAGCTTTGTCCCCCCACCTACAATTCTTTACAACAGTCTTATGTGTTATTTTCCTTTACCAGCCCTGTAAGTACCTCAAGAGCAAGGACTGAGTCATCTTCACCCAGTTTTCCTCTTCTATAAAATAGAAGTTCTCTAAGGTCCCTCCCTTCCAAGCAGTGGTGGGGAACCTGTGGTCGAGAGGCCACATGTAGACCTCTAAGTCCTCAAATGTGGCCCTTTGACCAAATCCAAACTTTGTTCTCTGATGTTTGGATTCAAATGGGCCCACTTGAGAACCGAGAGGGCCATGTGTGGCCTTGAAGCCACAGGTTTCCCATCCCTAAGCTAGGTAGTGCATTGGAGAGAACACTGGCATGAGTCAGGAGTTCAAATCCACGCTCAGATACTTAGTAGCTGTGTAACTCTTGGCAAGATACTTAATTCTAATTGCCTCATTTTCTCATCTGTAAAGTAGTTAGAGAAGAAAATGGCAATCCATATCAGTATCTTTGCTCAGGTAAACACAAATAGGGTCACAAAGAGTAAGACACAATTGAAACAACTAAAAAATAATAACACAGATCCTTTCCAGAGAGTCAACATGAATGCAGTACTAAGTGTCCAAGACATTGATGGAATCAGAAGCCTTGAGTATGAATTCTAGCTCTGACATTTAGTAGCTGTGCAACCCTCAGGAAGTCATTCTATTTGTCCACACCTCAGTTTTCTTATCTGTCAGTTGGGGATGATAACATTTGTGCTAGCTATCTCACAGGATTGTTGTGAGGAAAGGACCCAATGATTGAGAAATGGTATTTATTTTCATATGATCACCATCCTTTGATCTTTATAGATGCATCAAATGGTTTGTTAAATGAAATATGAACTATCAATGCTCCAGAAAGACAGTTCTGGTGGGGAGAAGAGACCCATCTCTCCTTGGGTGTGGAATATGGCCTGCCAAGAATAAGGCAACTTGAGAACTCTTGATCCCTCTGAAAGGTGATGAGGGATGAGGGAGCCTCACCAAGAAGGATTTATATTCAGTTCTCCCCCTCTTCTCCCCCAGAGCCAGGGAATTGTCCAAAGCAGGAAATACCCTGAAGGTTCTGGAAAGATGCTGGCCTCTGAGGACTAAGAGGCTTAACTCACTGGTCTCATAAATAAGCAATCTTTAACTGTGACTAAAAAAAAAAAGGAATTTAGTACCACTTTAAGGTTGACATTGATTTAAGCCACTCCATGAGGGGCACCATGTTGCCAGATCAATTAAAGCAAATGCAGTCATGAAACTTACATGAAGCCCCATGCATGTGATCCAATCTGCACACCACTGCTGTCCTCATGCCATGCACCCCACGTTTGCTATTTAGACCTTTCATTGAAGGGAAAGAAGCAGTAGGGGGAATAAAAAGAGGAGAAATATAAAGCAACTATATATTTACTTTATTTGCTTCTAATTAATGGGCTTATGAAAGGAAACAAATCCAAGAAGTATTGCATGGCCCCCTGCCAACAGTGAGCCCACCCAGAGGAGAAACCTGAGCCCATTTTAAAGAGGCTTTTAACTCATCATTACTAAATAAAAGCAAACAGTCTGCTGTCTTTAAATAAAATATCTTTTATGCAGGTACCATGGTGGGGGCTTCAGTATACACTGAAATCTGTAAAAATCTGTGTTCAGAAGATCCTAGATGTAGGGCTGGAAAAGATGCACATTCATTGCCACCTCTTTTACGGATGAGGAACCTCAGGACGAAGAGAGGAGAAGTCACTTTCCCAAGGGAGCAGATAATACATAGAAGGGTCTGGATTCAAACTCATT
Organism: Potorous gilbertii; assembly: GCA_028658325.1. NCBI lineage: Eukaryota > Metazoa > Chordata > Mammalia > Diprotodontia > Potoroidae > Potorous > Potorous gilbertii. The sequence continues at coordinate 316,018,397 of CM053769.1, forward strand.
TCCAACTCCAGGTCTAACCTTCTTTCCTCTGTACTAAACAGTCTTCTTACCTGTTCTCTGTCCTGTGGGCTTTTGATCAGATTGAAGGGGCTTGAGTATTTGGAGCTAGAGTCTGTATGCCAATGAACCAGTAATAGTAACAACAACCACAAACATTGGCATATCACTTTGCACAACTCTATCCTCATGAAAGGCCTATGAAAGGGGGAGTGCAGAAATGATCTCGTTTTATAGATGAAGACACAAAAGTTCATGAAAAGGAGGTGATGGATCCAAGATTGGAAGGAAAGGAAGTGTGAGAGACCAGGACTGGAGTCTGGGTCCCCTAACTCCAGGCTTTGTGCTCTTTCTGATCACTCTTCTGTAATTGCTGAAGTTTTTGTAGTTCTTCACAGTTTCTAGAACTTTTTTCTATACAAATAGCTTCCAAGTGTAAGTAGACAAAGTCCTAATATCCCCGTTTTCCAGAGGAGAAAACTGAGACAGGTCAAATGACTTGCTAATATCACAGAACTTAGTGGCAGAACCAGAATTTAAACTTATATTCCTTCACTGAAAGTCTTCAAGAAAAAAGTTAATGACCACTCAGTCTTTTTTCTTTGTTTTATTCTGATCTTAACCAACACTAAATAAATGAGCATAAAAAGTAGAAAAGGATTCTATGTGAAGCTCTGAATTCATAGTCCAAACAATTTGGTTTCCTTCTTAAGTACATAGTAAATTCAACATGTCGTTTTTGAAGTAATCCTGTTTGTGTTCCCCACTAACTCTCCTATGCATTTTGAATCTTCAGAATCTCTTTTATTGTTTTTTTCTTTTTTGTTTTCATTTTGATGACTGTCACTAACCCCATTCTCCTTCTCTCCTTCCAAGATTGAAAGAAAGAAGAATAAAACTCTTGTTTCAGATGTCCATAGTTAAGTCAGACAAATGCACCTTGGTTGGCCATATCCAAAAATGTTTGTTTTGTCCTACACCTTAAATTCTTCATCTCTTTGTCAGGAGATGGCAGCATGTTTCATAAAACTCCTTTAAATGGTGATTGGTCATTACATCGATCAGAGTTCTGAAGTCTTTCCAAGTTGTTTTCTCTTTACAATATAGTTGTTATTGTATAAAGCAGCATTTAGGTTCTACTCGCTTCACTATATCAATTCGTAAGAGTATTCCCAGGTTTGTTTGAAACTTGCATCATTTTTTATGGTAAAATAATACTCCAGTTCATTCATATATTTTACTAATTCCTTAATTGATTAGTAGCCTCTTACTTTCTAAATGTTTGTCACTACTGCTGTAAATATTTGTATTAATGTGTGTATTATACACATGTACATGCATGTATATATGTAGATAGACAGATAAGCCTATCACTCTTTCTTTGATATCTTTGGGGGTATAGAGGACTAATTGTTAACAATTTTTAGAAAAAATTCTTAAAGCCAGCTTAAATCAGATGGCTTCTGAGGTTTCTTCCAACTCTCAAATTCTCTAATCCTTTTTCTTCAAATTCCATGCTTTTGCCATTGTTCTAACTAATAATAGAAGCACAGGCTAGATAATAGAACTTTTTTATTTCCAAAGATAATTCATTCTCTTCCTCCTGTTCATTTCATTGTTTAGTTCCAATTTCTGTCCATAAGAAACACACACACACACACACACACACACACACATGCACATACACACACATGCTAATGGTCCATTCAACTATTTAATAAATTGCACAACTGATGGTCTTCATCCACTTCATTTTTACTTTGTGGATAGTTAAGTTGAACCTTTGGAATGATGATGAACCTTATTTAGGTGGCTATTCTGCGCCAGGTCTAACTGAAGTCAGTCTGATGATTCAGGCTCAGGACTAGAATTAAATTAGACTTTCATAGACCATGTAAAATCAAACAAAAAGAGGTTTACTTAACAATAGTAGGGAAAAGATATTCAGCAAGGATACAACATTGATTCAAGTTGAGTCCATAAGCTTTTTGCCTCGTCAGTACTGGGCAATGTACTAAACACTGAATGCAGTTGTACATAATTTCTCTGACTTCATAGTTGACTTTCAGGGAAGAAAAAAAAAACCAGCCTCCTGTGCTTGGTTTTTGTACTTAGGGAATTCAAGACGCTACTTCAATGGATCAAGCCTTAGTTCCCTGGATCACTTAAATCTTGAGGATGGTTTTGTTGTGGGTTTTTTAAGAGAAAAACCGGCCTGGTCTACAGAGAAAGAATCAAATAGATTTTCTTCCTACCCACAGAAGCTTTTCTGTGGTCTAATAGTTGATGCAGTCAGCAAAATGTCATACACAAACAAACATATAGAGAATGTCACCATGTATCATGAGCCCCTCTTCAACCCAAATTCTGAGTTGGATCTCCTTCATGTTAATGGAAAACATCTTGAATGAGTATGTGTTTTCCCATTTTAAACTTTACTTTATATTGAGTTGTTGGGGGAGGAAATCTTGTAAATTTCAACAAATCTTGTATAATTTTGATAGGAGACACCTTGATAGAGGAGGGTCCTCAAGGTGATATTTTGCTTTATTAAATCAAAGATTTCTCATATATACAACAAACTACAAACATCATGCATTCTAAATCTTTCAATCTCTTGTGTGATAGTAAAGATGTGATCTATTGTGAAACTAATACTTATGAGAATTTTCTTATAACTTTCTAATATCATTTGACATCATACAAGTTAAAAGAGAATACTAACAACCTGGAGTGAGTTTTTCACTTTCCAATAGATTGTTATACAGTGTAATGTGGTGCAGTGAACTAGATAAGGAGTCAGAATCCCTGGGTTTGAAATCTAGCTTTTGTCACTTCCTAACCAGGTGACCTAGGGCAAGAGCAATTCTCTCTGGGCCTCCATTTTTTCATCTGTAGTTTGAGTTGAACAAGATAAACTCTAAAGGTCCCTTCTAGCTCCAAATTCTGTGTCCCATGCAAGCATTGTGTATAAATATGTATGCAGGGAGAAGTAGATGTGGGAGGAGGGACCAAAAGTAAGTGTGGTAGAAAGTCAAGTATTGATTTGTTATTTGTAACGTGGAAGGAAAATCTTAATATTGGGGAAAGGGGTAAGGGTGGGGAAAAATCAAGACATTCTGTTGGAAGCCTTCCCAAGAGATAGAGAAACAAGACACCAAACCAGAGATGAAGAGGATCACAGGAAGCAAAATCAATAATATTGATTACATGAAATTAAAAAGATTTTGAATGATCAAAACCAATGCACCCAAAATTAAAAGGAAATCAGGAAACCAAGGAGGAAAAGTTACAGCAACTTTCTCTGATAAAGGTCTCATTTCTCAAATATATGGAGAACTGAGATAAATTATAAAAATAAGAGTTGCTCCTCAATTGATAAATGGTCAAAGGATATAAACAGGCAGTTTTCAGAAGAAAGGAAAGCTATCAATAATCATGAGGAGAAATGCTCTCAATAGCTATTCATTAGAGAAATGTGGGTTAAAACAACTCTGAGGCACCACTGTACATCTATTAGATTGGCTAACATGACAGAAAAGGAAAATGATAGCTTCTGGAAGGGATGCGGAAAAAACAGGGATTACGATGAATTGTTTGTGGAGTTGTGAATTGGTTCAGCCACTCTGGAGAACAATTTGGAACTATGCCCAAAGGGCTATAAAATAGACATATCCTTTGACCTGGCAATATCCCTGCTATGTCTACATCCCAAAGAGATCAAAGTAAAAAGAAAATGGCCTATATATGCAAAAACATTTATAACAGCTCTTTTTGTGGGGATAAGAAATTGGAAATTGAGGGGATATCCATCAATTGGGGAATGGCTGAACAAGTTATAGTATATGATTGTGATAGAGTACTACTACTGTGCTCCAATATGATGAGCTGGATGATTTCAGAAAAACATGGGAAGACTTATATGAACTGATGCAAAGTGAAGTGAGCTGAATCAGGAGAACATTATACACAACAACATTGTAATGATAATCAACTGTGAAAGATTTAGCTACTCTAATGAATACAATGATCCAAGACAATTGCAAAGGAATTAAGATGAAAAATGCTATACACCTCCTATGAGAGAAATGATGAACTCTGAGTGTAGATTAAAGCATATTTCTTTTCACTTTCTGTATTTTTCTTGCTTTTTCCCCCACAACAAGGATAATATGAAAATGTTTTGCATGATTTCACATGCTTAATTAATATCAAGATGCTTGGCTTCTCAATGAGCAAGCAAAGGAGGGGCTGGAGGGAGAGAGAATTTGGAACTCAAATTTCTTTAAAGGAATGTTAAAATTAGTTAATTAATTAAAAAGAAAGAGCCTTCCCTTCTTGTCCAACCTCTGACCCCTTCTTCCATCCTTATCTTCTCTCTGTTTCACCATTTTATCCCCAAAATGAGTGACTTAATTTCTCCACTTAACTCCTTTCTTTTGGTAGGAAGTCAAGAAGTCACTTTGGATTACTGGATTTAGAATCTGAAGGGAAGTTGGAAATCATAAGGGAACTGATAATCAGAGACTCTGGTAAAGTGACTTGCTCGAGATCACCCAAGTACAAAATGGAACTACAATCCAGTATTCTTCATTGCATTAAATCTTCCTCTCCTCTGAATGCTCCATAGCCCAATCTGTCCAGATATAAAATGGAAATAATGCAATCAAGATCTTATAGATTCAGATACATCTGTCCATCCCCATAATGGTAAGGAATGCTTGTCTAACTTAATGTAAAGCTTAAATTCTACAATCTTTTAAATGAAATATATCTATACCCTTCACATATAGTCTGCACTAAATATAAAGATATGTATGGTGCTTATAAAAAGAATGAGGCACACTAATGTGTTTAAAAAAATACAATTCACAGTGGGTCTACATGCCATCATAGTATTTTGGTAATAAAAAGTTCTTTACATACAAAAATTAATTCTTGACTCCGTAATTGAAGGAACATTAAAAGAATTCTTAAGTGCTTAGGCCCTTGACTTTTTTGGGGGGAGGGGAAGCAAAAACAGAAAAGTAATAGCCCAGATGATTCTCTACATGCCTGTGAAAATCCTGAGAATTCAGAGAAAAAAATTATTTCCAAAGTTTAATCAATAAGAGCAGTGAATACAATTTCTGCATGATCCCAAACTCTTAAGTTATTTCACTGCATGACTCTTCCTCTTCTAAACTCACAGAGCACTTCTGGCGGTGAAGATTACATGAGGAAGGGATCCAGGGAAGAGAATTGTTGTGGCTAGAATATTTACAAATCACTTAGTCTGGTCAAAACAATAGGGTGCTAAGTTTAACAACCAAAAACAGCCAAAACATCTTAATCTGGTAGGAAAAATATCAATCAAATGTGTAAGCTAAGCATTTGTTTAATTCTAATAATAATTATATTTATTATACTACATCATTAATAATTATTAATAATAAATATTATATTATAATAATTGTATTTACATAACACTTGCAGAATCACATAGTACTTTCATCACAACTCGCAGATAGATAGTATCGGCAGTATCACCTCTTTTGGGATGAGGAGGAAATTAAGACTCAGATAGTCATGTGACTCGCCCGTGTTTATATAAGTGGTAAATATAAAATAGGAATTCAAGCAATGGTCTCTTGACACAAAGTCCAGTGTTCTTTTCTCCACTCAATTAGCTTAAGGCTCTCTGCCTTATTTGTTAAGGATCACTGGTACATATGCTATTCCCACCAGAACAGATAAAGAACCTTAAATAACTTGTTAGAATATAACTCAGTAAACAGTCTTCAAGAAATGTTGTTGTCAAAAAAAAGTCACTATCTGTGGCCAACATGGTGATAAGCCCCTTGGTGATGACACATTTAAACCATCAACCCCAAACCCTTCCTACTTGGTTGGACCTGCCGGACATTGTAATCTACTGACACAATCTTCTAAAAGACAGGGTCACTTTGTCAAGAGACACTGAATTAGGAGTTCAGTGGAGACGGAGAAGCTAGCTTTTACTTATATAAAGGTATTGTCTGAAGTTGTCTTTTTTTAGCCCCTTAAGAAACACAAGATATGTGAAGCATACTATGGATGATGTAACTCATGTATACTATGTTTGCTGTAAATCAAACACATCCTTTATTGACACTCAAAATGCAAAAGATAGCAGGAAAGCCTCATACAAATAAAGAAATAGTAAACAAGGCCAACTGAAGTGTAAATAGGACATAAACTTATGATTGTGCTCATCTTTTCCATGAGCAGATATTAACCCTTATTTAGTCTTTAACTATGGCATAGCTTATCTCATTTTAAAAGGTGTTCACCAACCTTTTGGGTAACATCTATTCTTGAGCTCGGAGAAGTAATAGTTGAAACATCACCATAACAAAGGTCTGTTCCCCTCTTCCTTATTCACTATTGGTCATTCCGTTACATAATAATGACCATGCAGTTATAAGGCAAATACATGGTTATTTCTATCCTCTGGACCAGATGGTAGGTTACATGATAATTACAGTATGTTTGTACTTACTGGGTTTAATTACCAGATAATCAGGAAGAACATGCAAATTACTAGGTTGTAGTAACATGGTATGTTGGACCAAGTAAAATCTGTGTAGTTACCATATAAGTAAACAAGTGCTTACATGGAGTTTGGGCACTGTAACTGATGACTGAAAAAAAATGTCTGGCTTTTGTTGAACATTCATTGACTCTCGTTGGGCTGGCTGGCATCACACATGCTCATCTTGGATGAATGACCACGTTACAAGGAAATGTAACTAGATAGCTTGTGATGGTGTAACACCTGACATCTCAACAATGGAGAGTCTACTATGGGAGCACTTTACTAAGCCTCTTGGGCTCTAACAACATGTTCAAGTTCTTGGCATTGAACTTTCCACTTATTACATATGTGGCACATTTCAGAACTGTACAAAAGCAATCCTTCCCAAACTGAGTGTGCTTCTGCCACAACTGAATGCTACACTAGAAATATTACCTTGATTTGAGTCCTTACATGCCAATTTCATGAACTGATCCACACTGATAGATTGTTTGGGAATAGGCGGGAACTGCCTAGATAACATAAAAATGGGTCATATAGAGCAGGACCACCATTTTGTATCTATTTCCCCTACCAGAAAAGGCTGGATCAGGTCACTTTGGAGCTTTCCATGGCCCCACTCCTAGTTCTGCTCTGCCCTCATTCTAAAAGCTGCAATTTCTGTAGAACATGAATTTTCTGCTGCCCCACCAAAGAGTGTCACATTGTGGCATATAAAAGTAGTTATATAGGCAGTTCACATATGTCTGCTTCAATTTCCTAGGAAAGTTTCTGAAGGAAGACAAGTGAGAGCTATAGAACTAAGAACTCACCTATATTAAAGAGGCTATCAGAGGACTATTGCCTATTTGTAGGTCAGCACAACTACTCTGCAGACCTTCAGTTTGGTAGTCAGTCAAACACCTCTTCTCTCCCAAACTTTCCTTCAGAGCCTCCCAAACATTGAGCTAGCTCTGGCAATAAGTTCATCAACCTCATTGTCAATGTGTACATCCCTGGAAAGTATAAGTGAACTTATCCACAGCATTCAAAATGACTCCATTTGTTGTGGTGTGGTGGTAGCTGATGGAGCATCTGTGTTTTCTTGGTGTCCATTGTTAGGTTAAAGTTAGCACAAGCAGAAGAGAATTGATCCATACTTTGTTGCATCTTAGCTTCAGAGACTGCACTGAGTGCACAATCATCTGCAAACAGAAAATCATGCACCAACACTTCCTCCACTTTGTTCTTGGCTTTTGTAGCCTTTTCAAATTAAATTTCCCATCATTATGGTAGCTAACCTTGATGCTGTAATGTTAAGGTTAATGGTGGGTGGGGGGAAGAGTTAAAGCTCCTCCACACCCATTAATAGACCTCAATACCTTTTGTTAAATTCTATTGAGGCACTGAGTCAGAGGGTCATGCCCTCCCACACTGGAAAGTGTATAAATACTCGGAGGTGAGGTTTTACTTTGGGGCTTATTCACTGGAAGTGTTTGTTTGGACACATGAGACTCTGGGTAGCCACTAAGGAGCCCCCTGACTTTGAACACCCAGATGTTGAAGCTTCTCTCCCTGGTAACTATGTATGTATGTAATGGTCAGACAGCTGGATCTATCTGTTGATCTTTATTTCTCTGTTTGTATTTTCTCTGAAGTTCAGGGTGCTGACTTTTCCCCCTGAACTAAGTGAATGATATATGTGCTTGATTAAAGAGGATTGTTGACCCCCCAAAAATTGCTTTCCTTTTAGAAAAGCAGATCAAAGAACCTGTACAGCAGGCCCTTCTGTGTATGGCAGGGTCCTTGCTGTTACATGTGTTCATCTTCATTGAAAACATTTGACAGTATAGCTGAAAGCATCATGCTAAAAAGCATGGGGGCAAGTACACAGCCTTGTTTCACTCCAGTGGTGATTGGGAAGACATGAGAGCATTGCCCATTATCCAGAACCTGGGCAAGCACGCTGTCATGAAATTGATGTACAAAGCTGATGAACTTCTCTGGGCAACCAAATTTTGACGTAATTTTCCATGAGCCCCCACAACTAACAATATCAAATGCCTTGATCAGATCTACAAACATTATGTACAGACCTCTGTTCTGCTGCTGGCATTTCTCCTGGAGTTGTCCAGTAGTGAACACCATATCAATTGTTCCTCAGCCCTTTCTGAAGCCAGACTGGCTCTCAGGTAGATGACTATCTTCCAGGTGAAGGATCAACAGGACAGTCTATCACTGTCATGCCAGGAAACTGAATCGCTACCATCTGAATTGTGTTAGGAAGATTCTGAAGTCAGGATGAGGTACACTGAGGTCCATATTCCAACTAACTGCCAAGCATTCAAACTCAAGTTTCAGAGAGCATAACTCTGATGGGCTGGCATGCTGTTTGAATGCAAAACATATGCTTGCCAAAAAGACTATTTTATGGAGAACTCATACAGGGCAAGCATTCGCATGGTGGTCAGAAGAAGCAGTACAAGGACACTCTCAAGGTCTCTCTCAGGAACTTTGAGTTGATTGTGTGACATGGGAGACACTGGGACAGGACCCCTCAGCATAGTGTGCCCATATCAGAAAAAGTGCTGTGCTCTATGAACACAGCAGAATTGAAAAAGCTAAAAGGAAAAGAAGGATGCACAAATTTAGAGTAGTCACCCCAAATGCTCACATGGATTATTTGTGCTCGATCTGTTGTAGAGTATTCTGAGCTCATATTGGTCTAATCAGCCACATTGAAATTTCACTTTAGCATAGTGATGTCATTTTGGTCCTCTTCGAGATCAAAGGACAACAACCAGCCGACCACATATTTGTAGGTAGATACATTTGCTCCCATCAAGTCATCTGCTCCGTAAAATGAGAGTTGTTTTTAGGTGGTCTCTTCAGTTCTCTTCCAGCTTTTATATTCTAGGAGCTGATGAAAACAAAAGGACTAAAACTTTTTTCAAAGGTTCTCTTTTTTGGGGGGAGTGGCAGGACTGGTGGGAATAGGTGTCAATAAAACCTTAAACATGTTTTCCAATTAAAACCATGTGTATCAAAAGAGAAAAGCATGCTGTATGTTTCAGGCGCACTTAAACTAAAGTCACTAACCATTGTCCTCCCTGCCCCCCACCCTCTCCCTTTGTCTGTCTTTCTGTCACTGCATCTGTTTCTGTCTGCTTCTCTGTCTGTCTTTCTGTCTCTGTTTGCTTGACTGCCTGCCTATCCACCTGCTTGTCAGCCTGCTTCTCTCTCTCTCTCTCTCTCTCTTCTCTCTTTCTCTCTTTCTCTCTCCTCTCTCTCCCCTCAGCTGTTTGATGTCCAAGAATCCCTTGGAACACTTTCAATAAATCTTTGACCTCTGTTTTTCTTTGAAGTAGGAAGTCTTATTCTCTGTCTGTGAATGTGTTGGAAGACATGGATTGCTTACATGGCTTTTCCCAGCGCCAAGTCCCCCCAATGCTCAGCAGGGTTTTTGACTTGACAAAATATACTCTAGAATCCTAAGAAATTTCCTTTCTCCTCTGACACAGAATCTAAATCATGAGACTTTACCCCTCTACCCTTCAGAAACTAATCCTACTTGACAAATGTGGCCACATCACTAAATCCTTTGGGTATTGTGCTCAAAGCCACAAGGATAGCAAGATAAAAATAAACTAGCGGTAGTGGGCCCTCAGGTTGAAGCAACTAAGTGATACAGAGTGCTGGGCATGAGTTCAAATCTGACCTCAGACACCAGCTATATGACCTTGGGGAATACACTTAACCTCAGTTTCCTCAACTCTAAAATGGGGATACTAATAGTACTTACCTCCCAGGGTTGTTGTGAGAAGCAAATGAAATAATATTTGAAAAATGCTTAACACATAACTAGCTGCTACACTACTACTGTTGTTATTCACAAAAAGAGAAATGTAACTACTGATGAGACTGTGGGGGAGAACTCTTCAGATATCCAGCTTCCCAAGACCCAAGTTGGAAAACAGGTGCATAGGAAAGAAAGGTACCAAGAGATTCCTTTTCTTCATACTCATTGTTTTTCCTTCCTCATTCAGCTTGAATGTCCTCCCCACCATACTACACACTCCAAAGTAGATTCAAATTCAGTAACTACTTATTAGGCGCCTATTATGTTCAAAGGGATGCAACAATGAAAAAATGGCACAGTCTTCAAGGAGCTTACCTACTGCATTTTACTAGGCGAAAGGAAGTACATCTCTATTGGTATAGTATAACAGGGTGGGGGAAGAACCAAAGGAAGATCCTAGATCAGATCATCGACTCAGAAGAAGATTCAGCCCTTTTGACTCCCTCATTTTACAGATAAGAAAACTGAGGTTGAGAGAAGTTGAATGACTTGCCTAGGGTCATATATTCAGTGGCTGAGATAGGATAAAGGTAGAAAATTTGATAAATATACACCTTTATCAGCTCCAATTTCACCTCTTTCCAGAGATTTTATAGTTTTTCCTTATTTATCTAAATGATCATCAACTTTAGAGGTCATTAAAATGTCAAATTCCAGAATTGAAAAAATGTATGGTTAAAGTAGATCTGTATCTCTTTCTCATTGCTTTCCATTAAACACCTAGATGTAAAGAGAAGGAATGAATAAGAAAGTATAAAAAAATTCAACTGAGAGTCAGTGGAAGCCTCTAGGAGGTAAATCCTCCTAGAATGTTCAAAATCTATTAATATGATCCTGAGATGGAGCCAAGATGGTGGAATAGAGAAAGCAGTCAAGTTCTCTCTACATTCCCTTTCAAACAATTTAAAAGAATGCTTCAAACTGAATTCTAAAGAGGCTAAGCCAAAAGAAGGAGAGGAGAAACAGTTTTCCAGCCCAAGACAACTTAGGAGGTGAAGAGGAAGAGTCTGTGACACTGGGGGCTGTCCAAGAACCTATGCGGCATTAATACTAGCGGAGGATCTTAGAGGTGACAATAGCAGCAGCAGCAACTTTAGGAAGTTTCAAACCAGGGACAGCAAGGGGATCAAGCAAATTGTCACAAAGAGATTCCTCTTACAGGGGACCCCTGTGTTAGCACTAAGTGCAGGATAGGATTCTGTTTATCGACTCCATTGCCCATACCCACTTTCAGGCCGTAGTTTCTGAAAAGAGATGAACACTTGCTGTCCTAAGGGAGCAGAGACCTTGAGGAACAGTATAATTTGCAGTCACATGGAATCAGGGGTCCTGAAGAGAAGTATCATTTCTGCTTGCAACAGAGAAGTGATCATTTCTTTCCCTGGATCATACCCTCTTGTAAGCACCAAAAACTTCTAAAATCCCAGAACTAGCTTTCAAAACAGCAGTGTGAAAAAACCTCGAGTTTGGAAAAATGCCCTTCCACTTCCAGAACTCAACTATGACATAAAGTGTAAGAGCAAGAAATAGTCTGGGCAAATGAGCAAACAACAAAAACCAAACCATAAAAAGTTACTATGGTAACATTCAAGGGACATTCAAGACACAAATTCAGTAGAAGACAATAATGTCAAAACAGCTGCAAGCAAAGCTTCAAAAAAATTTCATACAAGCCCAACAAGAATTTCTGGAAGAGCTAAACAGCATTTGAAAAATCAAATAAGAGTTGTAGAGGAAATACCGAGAAAAGACATGAGAGTAATACAAAAAAATCTGAAAAGACAACTAAAAGGATTGTAAAAGAGGTAGAAAAAATTACTGAAGAAAATAACACCTTAAACAAACAGAATTAGCCAAATGGGAAAGGAGGTACAAAACTTTACTGATGAAAATAAATCCTTAAAAATTAGAATTCAACAAGTGGAAGCTAATGACTCCACAAGACATCAAGAAACAATAAAATAAAGTCAAAAGAAAGAAAAAAATAAAAGAAAGTATAAAATATCTCATTAAAAAAACTGACCTAGATAATTTTAGAATTATTGGACTGCCTGAAAGCCAAGATCAAAAAAGAGTCTAGATGTCCCTTTTTAAGAAGTTTTAAAGGAAAACTGCCCTGATATCCTAGAACCAGAGAGCAAAACAGAAATTGAAAAAATCCAACAATCACTTCCTAAAGAAATCCTAAAATGTAAACTCCCAGGAATGTTATAGCCAAATTCCAGATCTCCCAGGTCAAAAAGAAAATACTTTAAGAATCCAGAAAGAATCCACTCAAATGTTATGGAGTCACAATCAGGATCATAAAAAAACTGAATAACTACCATGTTAAAGGAATGGAGAACTTAGACTGTTATATTCCAGAAGGCAAAAGTGCTAGGATTACAACCAGCAAAACTGAGTGGGAAAAGAAGGAAGGGAGAAGAATAAGGAAAATTATCTCACAAAGAAAAGGAATACAATAGATATTAAAAAAAAAAGCTTTTGGCAAAATACAATATCTATTTCTATTAAAAACACAAGAAAGCACAGGAATAAATGTAGCCTTTCTTCAAATGATAACTATCTCTCTAAAACCAAAAGCAAGCAATTTCTATAATGGAAATAAGTGAAAAGCCTTCCCAGGGAAATCAAGAGCAAAGCAAGGATGGCCATTTCACCATTATTATTTCATATTATTTTAGCAAAGCCAGAAATAACAATTCCTCATGCAAAATTGACATCATATTGCTCTCCTCAGTGCGTTGGGGTGGGGAGTGCGAGAGAGGGAGAGAACTAGGAACTCAAATTTTAAAAAAGAAAAGAATGTTAAAAAGAACCAATAAATTTTTTGGGAAAAGAAATACTAGCAATAATAAAAGAAAAAAATTGGAAGAATAAAAATAGTCAATGAGGAAACAATGTTTTGCGTATTATGTGACTGTACACTTAGAGAACACTAAAGAATCAACTAGAAAACTAGTTGAAACAACTAACAACTTTCTCAGAGTTGCAGCATATAAAATAAACTGACAAAACCCAGCAGTAAGAGACAAATAAATTTCACTTAAGTAACAGAATAAAATCCTTGAGAGTCTACCTGTCAGTTCAAACCCAGGAACTATATGAGCATCATCACAAAACACTTTTCACACAAATAAAGATGGATTTATACTATCAAGCCGATATAATAAAAATTACAATTCTACCAAAATTAATTTACAGCTTCAGTACCATACCAATCAAATTACTAAAGAATTCTTTTAGAGAGCCTGGAAAACATAATAACAAGATTCATCTGGAAGAACAAAAGAACCAGAATATCAAAGGGATCAAAGAAAAAAAATGTAAAGCAATATGATCTAGCAATATCATATTTCAAACTATATTACAAAATAGTAATAATAAAAACACTCTGGTATTGGATAAGAAATTGAGTAGTGGATCAAATGGAATATATTAGGTACACAATACACGGTAGTAAATGACTATAGTAATCTAGTGTTTGATAAACTTAACAATCCAACTTTTGGGGGCAAGTTCTCAAAAAACAAAAATTGCTTGGAAAACTGGAGAGTAGTTTGGCAGAAACAAGGCAAAGATTATCATCTCACAGAGTATACCAAGATAAGGTGAAAATGGGTGCATCATTTAGATGTAAAGAGTGATATAATAAATAAATTAAAGAACTGTAGGAGATTTTACCTGTCAGATCTATGGATAAGGGAAGAGTTCATGACCAGACCAGAGACAGAATTACAGGAAGTAAAATGGATAATTTTGATTACATGAAATTTAAAAAGTTTTTTGCACAAACAAAATAAATGTAGCCAAAATTGGAAAGAAAGCAGGAAATAGAGATGGGTGGAGTGGGAGTGTATAGAGAGATTACAGCAAATTCCTCTGATAAAGGGCTCATTTCTCAAATATATAGGAAACTGAGCTGAATTTATAAAAATAGGAGTCATTCCCCAATTGGTAAATGGTCCAAAACTATGATAGGCAATTTTAAGAAGAAAAAATGAAAGCTATCAATAGTCACAGAAAAAAAATGCTCTGTCATTATTGATTAGATTAATTAAAGCAACTCTGAGGTACCACCTCATACCTATTAGATTAACTAACATAAGAGAAAGGAAAAATGATAGTTACTGGAGGGAATGTGGAAAAATAGAAACACTAATACACTATTAGTGGAGTTGTGAACTGATCCAATCACTCTGGAGAACAATTTGGAACTATGGTCAATGGATTATAAAAATGTTCATTACCTTTGACCTAGAAAGCCACTACTTGGTCTATATACCAAAGAAATCAAAGGAAAAATCTATATGTAGAAAAACATTTTTAAAAGCTCTTTTTTGTGATGGTAAAAAATTGGAAATTGAAGAGATGTCAATCAATTAGGGAATGGCTGACCAAGCTGTGGTATATGATTGTGATGGAATACTTAAGAAATAATGAGCAGGATGCTTTCAGAAAAACCTGGGAAGACTTACATGAACTGATGCAAAGTGAAGTAAGCAGAATCAGAAGAATATTGCACACAGTTATAGCAATAGTATATCAATGGTCAACTGTGAAAGATTTAGATAGTCTGGTTAAGACAACAATCCAATATAGTTTCAAAGGATGCATAACAAAAAAAAAATGCTATCCCATTCCAGAGAGAAAGAAATGATGAATTCTTGAGTGCAGATTGAAACATACTTTTTACACTTCCTTTGTTTCTTACTTTTTACTGTTTGGAGTAATTAATATAGAAATAAGATTTGTTTGACTTCCCACCTACAGTTGATAGCATACTATTTGCTTTCTCATTGAGTCGGGGAGGGATTAGATGGAGAGAGGATTTAGAATTCAAATTTTTTAAAAAGAAGAATGTTAAATGAATGAAGAATTTTGTTTTTGTTCAAAAGCCATACTATCTCTCCATGTTCAACTTTCTCACCAAACTCTTGGCTTCTTCTAGAGATAGCCAGATATGTAGGGACAGCTAGGTGGTGCAGTGGATAGAGCACCAATACAGGAATCAGGAGGACCAGAGTTCAAATATCACCTCAAACACTTGACACTCACTAGTTGTGTGACCTTAGGCAAGTCACTTAACCTCAATTGCCTCATCCTGGATCATTTCCAGTCATCCTGATGAATATCTGGTCACTGGATTCAGATGGCTCAGGAGAAGAAGTGAGGCTGGTGACCTGCACAGCCCTCCCTCACTCAAAACAAAGTCAAGTGCAAGTCGTGTCATCATTTCTCTGATGGCATGGCCTTCTTTGGCAACGAAAGATGAACACACAGCCAGATATGTGAACCAGGATGTTGTAGCTGTTGTTATTGTTGTTGTTGTAAGTATTTGTTCAGGGTCTCATGGCTATTTTGATTCCTGTCTCCGCTTGTTTGATTTGGGCTTTGCACAATTAATTAGAAGTCCAATTAATAAAAAGGAAAACACATGTCCATCTGGTCTTCCCAGATGTTCTTGGAAACAAGCTGTCAAATTAGCATGGCGTGATAACAGTGTTAACATGATTTAGGGAAGTTACTGCTCCCCACATTCCCAGATCTTACTCAGTACAGAACAAGGTCCAGCTCAGGAACTGCCATCCTTCAGACACATGCTCTGACCCCACCAGTGGAAAGTGGATTTTCTCTCTTCTCTAATCTCCCAATACATGTCCTTTACTCTTGCATAATTCTTCCTTATCTCAAACTAGTGTGTGAGTGTGTGTATATTTGTGTGTGTATATGTGATGTCTCTTCCTTATTTCTCCACCCCTATTTAGATTACAAGTTCTCTGGGGACAGGCATGGTATAGTCTCATTATGTTGATATTCCCAGGGTCATGAAGAATGTCTGGCAAATGATAAACAGGTGAAAAGTATCTTATTGAATTAAATCCTGACCTCACACACTTTTCTAATTCTTGGAATGTTTGATGGTGGGATCTTTTCCAGATCTCATCTAGCACACACATGAGGATTGGGACCAGATCTGCGATTTCATTGATGTAGGGAGCCAATGGCTAAGGTATTGCTTTCTATTAATGCAGGTTTTGTATCTTTTCTGCAATTTGCACATAATGGTGTTTAATAAATGTTTGATCATAGGCTCATAGATTTAGAGCTAGAAGGGACCTTGGAGGTCAGCTAGTCCAACTCTTCCATTTTAGAGTTGAGACAACTGAGGCCTAACAAGGTTGACTGACTTGCCCCACATCATAAAGGATAATAAGCGGCAGAGCTGAGATCAGAACCCAGGACTCAGTTAAATTTTTTTATTATACTTTCTTCTTTATTTCCTCTATGCACATTTAACTGTTAATGGAAACCAATTAGCACAGACATACAGGTCTACTTTAATCATACTTTTTCCTGACTCTGTCCCACATTTGACATATTAATGACCTCCACTGGCTTGGCTTTTATGAGTAGTGCACACAGAAAGGATATTTTATGTTCACATTTTCAGTTTCCTATGTACCCTCAGTTTTAATGTGATAGTAACATACCCTCACCATTCCCCTGTCCCCCATCTTTGGGCCCTGAGTGCGAAGTACTCTGGATCTCATTTCCAAGCAGTTTCAATATTTCTCACTGCTAGACTCTTGATTTTATGAAGCAAAGGTATGGAGCCCTTACATGAATTTACAATCAAATTACCATCCTCAATGACTCCATGGGGGAGTTTCTTTAGAGGTCACCAAAAGGCAGAGTGGAATGTTTCTCCTGTATTTTGTCACAGATGTTGGGCACAAGGACTATAATTGCAATAATATATTTCATTGTTAGATTATTTTCTCCTGAAATAATATTGGCACAGCATTTCTGTCCACCTTACTCTTAAAGATCTATATCCTTTACTGACACAAGGCTTACTATCATAATGAATGAACTGTTTCTCCATAGGTAGAGAGAAGCAGAGAACTGAGTGTGTCTGAGCAGTAGAGACCAGTGACATATAAACTTTTGTGGTCACTCACCCCTCTCAGTAAAAACCTTTTGAGCATGCACACCAATATATGAATATTTATATATGAACTTATAGACTTGTGTTACTGTAATAATATGTATATCAATGGTGACGGCCTCAAATAGAAAATTCCTGCTGACACAGATTGACTTAGAAAACCACAAATTAACAATATGTTGTAGTACATTTTTATTTATTTTGCTAAGCTCTTTCCAATTACATTGTAATATGATTCCCAGAAGCACTGGGGACTTTGGGTGGCTTGCTGCTGTGGGCCACAGGTTTGACTCTTCTGCTATGTATCATAAAACATACACAAAAACAGAATTCCTAAAAGGGTGAGATAAAGAGAAAATCAATAATATTTTTAGAATACTATTTTATTTTATAGTACAAAAAGCTTTTTTTGCTCCAACTAAAATTATTATTGTGGCAATTAATAATATTTTAGTGAAAGCAATGTGAATGAATCTGCTTTATTATTTTTGGAAATCTTGATTTAATACCTTGTTATTGAAATTTGAATATCTGTCACTGAGTTCATTTTATTTTGAGATTTCATTTTAATGGCTCTCAAAACTGAGAAAGATGCCTCACACAAGAGACATAGATCCAAATGGAAGACATATATTGCTTTATTCACCATGTTGACTAAATCTTAATAATTATCATTCAATCCTATCCACCAATTATGCAGTGGTATTTGTCAATTATGCAGTGGTATTTGTCAACATTCAGCTAGTAAATTCGTACCTCCCCTGAAAACTAAATGGAGGGCATTATGTTCTTGTAATTTTAACAAGTGGGTTCAAAAGGTACTGAAGCTCCTCATTTAGAAAATTTTTGAGTAGATTAGTATCCAAGTTTTAAAGTATGCAGATACAAGTTTTATTCTAGGTGACACATTGCCATTCTTATAGGCAACAAATGCCTATGTCTAAATGTCTTGCTAATCGTGGTAGGTTCATACTGTCATTAGCACAATATACACTATAAGTGGCAGGTCCACTCTTGGAACCACCCTGGGTTCTGATAGGTGAACTTCTTTCTCATCTTGCCTTGTCCTCCTCACTTCCCAGGCACCAGTTTCAAACTATGAAGCTGCAGGCTCCTCCCCATTCTTTGCTTTTCATATCTCCTTTAAAGTGTTGTCTTCTTTCATTAAAGTGTAAGCTCTTTGTGGGCGGGCAGTATCTTACTTGATTGTATTTATATCCCTAGAGCTTAATACAATAGTAACCTATATTAAGTGCTTAATAAATGATTTATCTAATCACAACCCTTAAAAGTGTTAAATGCTATTAGCCAGATTCCCATTCATCCTGAGAAGTCAGGTCTCCCAGAAGGCTATCTACATCTCCTCTTTCAGGATTCTAGGGGTACTTCTGAGAGGCAGTGGTGTAGCTTTCTAATGCTAACAGCTAAAGCCTCTATTCCATTGTTTTCTCTATAACATCAATTGTCTGCTAAAATTGGTATTTCCCTTATGTTATCGGTACCCTCCTGTGATTAGTTCTCCAGTGTCATTGAATCAATTAATATCAATTAGCTTTTACAAAGGGATGTTTACTGAGAAGATACTGTAAGAGCATAACTACAAATCATTTTCCTGAACTAAGGGCACCCTTTCCTCTATACCACGTTGGACAGAGTGGGCTCAAATTTAAAACATTTCTTAAAGATATTTGTCCCGTCAAGTTAATTTCTGAGAATGCACAGAAGGTGAATGAGTTCCTCTTTTTTTGACTACCTGAGCCGAATCAACTAGGTGGATTTGGGACTTTACTTTTCACTTGGCTCAGCTGTCTGGACACTCTAGTACAGCCTCTGGCAACTTATTCTCTTGACTTTCTGCAGCTCACAAAATCACAGCTTAGTTCATTCCACCTCGAATACTCCACCTAAGGCAAGATAGACCATGGACAGCACCAACAGAAGGAAGGGCCTCAATTGGCCAATCTCCACATTACATGTGTATAGGCATAAATCATTTTCTTGATAATTTTAAAAGTTATCGGTCAACTCAACAGATTTAATTAGATCATCACGACTTTTTTATCTCATAAAATTATTGCCGATGAAAAGTTTGTACTAGGAGGGAAATGTTTCATCTGCCTTTCTCTGTGTTCAAATTATTAATATTGAACTTGGGTTCACATTAACAACAAACTTAATAGTTTCTTTGCAGAATCCTTTTAATGCATTTTTCCATTTGTGAGAATGAGTTTAATTAAAACTAGATAATGCCATACTCAAATTCATTTAATTGAGCACACATAATCTGTAATGCATCATAATATCCCGGTATCAAATGAAGGCATGAAGGTGCAACCATTAACCTCTCCCTACTATGGAACTCCCATGCTTCTCTCAGGATAACTCAAATACCATTTATGATAAACTGAGTGATAGTGCCAGTATTCATCGAATACATTAAATATTTCTAACACTTAATTTTTTTCTCTTTCTTTGATAAAAATAAAAAAACAAAAATATCAAATGTTCTTCCTATATTCCAAAGAATGAGGAAATTATAAGAGAAAGTGACTGTTCAAGGTCAAATAGGTAGTGATCAAGAGGGGCAGTATTGAGGCTAGGCCTTCTGTCTCTTTTCTGATGTAACATCTGTCTCTTCACTATCCATCTAGGGTTGGATAATCTACCATAAACCAAATGGGCGACTCCCTAAATGGTCAAGCTTCTGGTCAAAGTTTCTAGTCACTCAGACCATTGTTGCTCCTTCTTTTCACCCTTAAAATTTCAGTCCTTGGGGGAGGAGCCAAGATGGCAGAGTAGAAAGACTTACATATGCTAGCTCCGAACCCATAGCCCATAATTACCTGTAAAAAGAACTCCCAACAAATTCTGGAACAGTGGAAGCCACGCAGCAACACAGTGAAGGAGATTTCCATTCCAGAGAGCCCTGAAAAACTGATCCCAAAGGTCCATCGTGCAATGGACGGGAGCGGAGCCCAACCCTTCCCTGGCCAAGTGGCACTGAGAGGAGCGAGCAGATCCGAACAGGCTTCAGGGACGGAATCTCTGGCGGCCACAAAGGTCCCTCCACCCACAGATGCACAGGTCAGTAAGAGAGAATTCTGGACAGGCTGAGAGGGGAGCGGGGTGTCTCCACAACTCAAGCCCCCTCAGGAGGCAGTGGCAGAGGTAGCAGGCAGGCAGCCAGAGGCTCCCAGAGCAGGCAGGAGCTCAGCAGGACCTCGAGTCCTTTACAGAAGGTCTCAGCATAAACCCCCTGAGGGAACTGAGCCTGAGAGGCAGCCCTGCCCCTACCTGAGCACAAGAACTTAAGCTCACATTGAATAGCAGCCAGGCCTGCCACTGAAAGCCCGGAGGCTGGGGAGCAGCATTTGAATCTCAGACCCTAAGCACTAGCTGGGCAGATCTAGGCAGGGGTGAAGAGGAATCTCAGAAGTCAAATAACTGGCTGGGAAAATGCCCACAAAAGGGAAAAAAAAATAAGACCATAGAAGGTTACTTTCTTGGTGATCAGATGTTTC
>CM053769.1:316039760-316106459 GCA_028658325.1 Potorous gilbertii
AATAGAAAGTTATCTGCCCCTACAGGACAAAAGAGAAGATGGGGACAAGAGAAGGGAGGAATGCTAGAAGAGAGGGTAGTTTGGTGATAGGGGTAATTACAATGCTTGGTGTATTGGGTTGGGGGGAGGGGATAAATGGGGAGAAAATTTGGAACCCAAAATTTTGTGAAAATGAATGTAAAAAGTCAAATAAACAAATTTATATTAAAAAAAAATTCAGTCCTTTCAGATTAGTCTGGGGCAAGGTAGGGGGAGGTTATTGTTAATAATGAAGATATCTTTCAAAGACCAAAACAACTTGGGGTCAGATGGGGAAGAACTGGGGTCAAAGGACTAGGTCCATAGTTCTAGCCCTACCGCCAACTTGCTGTGTGACTTTAGACAAGTCATCTCCTTCCCTAGATGTCAATTTTACTTTTTTGTAAAATGTAGAGGTTTGACTAAGTTATCTCTAAGTATCCTGACAGCTTTAACATTCTATGAATCCCAAGAGAACTTTGAAAAACTTGAGCAGGTGGTCTACGTTACAACTTCAGAAACACTCTGACCTTTCTTTCCAGGAATATCCCTGGGCCTACTGGGTTGGCTCCTTATAGGAATCACACCTGGTTCCCAGCTTTACTCTTCACCAGGTGGGCATTAATATTCTCTGAAAGGCTTCTTCCATTTGTCCCCAGATTAAAGAGATCCTATTCTCTTTCATTTCAGGTTCTAAAAAAATGATATGGGGGGAAAAGAGTTAAAAGTCTAAAAGGAAATTCAAGATGCAAAGAATGTACCATGTCTTAATAAGTAATGAGAATTCCCTCCCTTTGCTGCTGCTGAGCGGACCCTCCCTCAAAAAGAAAAAAAAAGGCTTAATATCTTTATGGGATTTGGCCTCCTTGGTACTTTGCTAATGAGTAGCCCAAGCTAAAAAGGTTTTCCTTATGTCTCCAGATATCCGGTAAACAACCATCAATAAACAATGGAATGACTGCAGCCGGCCATTAAGATATTTTGATCTGGCAGGTATTTTATTAATGTGGCTAATGAGCTGGTGCCCCGACTGAGCAAATAAACAAGGTAGAGTTTCCATTTTCCCCTTAATTATAAGCAATTTTTAGAAGAAAACTGTGAGGACTGAAACAGCTAATCTTAAGACTTTGGGGATGAATTCAATCCTGCCTGTGATGGCAGCTCTGTACGTCTATATGCCATTGAACAAGACCCTCAAATGCAGGGACACCATTGGCCAACAGAGCTCTGTCAGATCATTATAGACTCCAGAAGATTTCTGACTCCATTAGCCAATAACTAGTCAGGACCAGTTTCTATGAGAGATTCTGGGTTTGGGTTCTGGAACAGCACCATGATTGGCAGTGTTGCCTTGAGCCAGATGGACTGGAGAGAAATACACTATAGTGGAAAAGTTCTGTATTTGAGGTAGGAGATGGATTTAAATCCTACCCTTATGATTTTAGGGTCTCAGTCTCCTCATCATACAGAAGAAGAGATCTGGAAAACTGTATGATCTTTAAGGTATCTTTTAGCTCTAACTTCCTATTTTTTCAGTATGTGCATGTTTTTGGTCAGGAAGACATGAGTTCAAATCCTAACTCTGACATATTTAGCTGTGTGATCTTAGGCAAATCACAACCTCTCACTGCCTCCAAGCAAGTGTCAAACTATTCAATGACTCAATCAATAAATATTTATTAATCATGTACTATATACAGAATCTCTGCAAAATACAAGGGATAAAAAGTTTAAAAAATGGTTCAACACTCAATGAGATTATAGTCTGTAAGGAGAGACAATATATACTGCGGTAGAATGTGTGCATGTATAAGCAAATTTAAAAAAAAAAAGATGTGTATGAAGACTCTAAAGCTATAAATTTCAGTAAAATTACTGCTGTACTTCTGTGGAGGGAGTGTCCACAAAGGGAATTCCATACATGGAAGAACTTATAGTTTCAACACCAAAATAAATTTCCTTTTGTGCAATGAAATGTAGATGCTTTAGAAACATTCATTAGTGTCTCCAACCTCCCTTAAAGATTATTTCTGAATCTTCCCCCCTCCACCTCAAAAGACCTTTGGTAGTTGTTCCCAGGTGGAGCAAGATTGCTAGCCAGTCTGACTCCCAGGCTAACAAAGGACAGAGGCTTGGGAAAAACCTAAGCAGCTCATTCTCCTTCAACATCCCTTTAGGTCTAAAGTTGTTGGAATATGTACTTCACTCCTGTCCCAACATTCCTACGGTTGGGAAGGCATCATAGCCTGTTAGGGAAACTGTCAGGAAGGCAGCAAGGATTATCCCCAATCTGAAGGTCTGACCTACAACATTCTGACACATGTTGCAGTCAGGTAGGTGGCACAGTGGATAAAGAACTGGACCTGGAGTCAGGAAGACCCGAGTTCGAATCCGACCTCAGACACTTACTAGCTATGTGACTTTGGGCAAGTCATTTAATCTTTGCTTGCTTCAATTTTCTCAACTGTAAAATGGGGATAATAACAGTACTTACCTTGCAGGGTTGTTTTGAGAATCAAATGAGGTAACATGTGTAAAGTGCTTAACACAGTACCTGGTACATAGGAGGCACTACATAAAGTGCTTATTCCCTTGCCCTGTCTAGCGTTTGTAACCTGTATCCATGCTAGACATTATGCCTCTCAAAGGATTGCAGATTTGGAGCTGAAAGGTACTTTACAAGTCACTGAGTCCATCCTCCATGTTTTACAGATAGGTAAACTAAGGCACAAAAAGAGGTTGAGTGATTTGTCCAGGGGCATGCAGACAATAGTGATCGAAGCAAAATCTAAACGCACCTGATTTCAAGCCAGCTCTCCATCCACTAATCTTATTGTTCTCTATACCTGGAAGGTCCTTCTTAACTTCTGCTTGTTCAATCCCTACCCATCTTCCAAATCTAGCTTAAATGTAACCTTTCCCTGATCTGTTCTTTCCCACTCATTGATTCAATCAGAAATCACCCATGCCCCATGATCTTTGACTAAAAAGATCCTGTGACTTCTGGCATGGGCAGGCCCAAGAGGATAGAAAAGTTCTCAGAAACGGTTATCAGAGATGAAGCTGTCACTTTCCTTGAGTAGTATCACTACCTAGTGATTTGGAACTTAAGAACTCGAGTAGCCAGCAGTTCAGAGTAATATATGAAAATCTTCCCAGAGACAGAAAACAACAGGGAAAACACAAACACAGATACCATGGGGATGTCATCCAAGAAGTCTACTTCTGCTCCAGCATGGAGAAGTCTCATCTGGCTTTCAAGCTCTTCCTTGTAGTCACATAATCAATTCTACAGTTTGAGAGTTAATTCAGAAACCCTCACACAGAAGCCTGAGTTGGATGGAGAGAGAAAGAGAGACTGAGACTGAGAGAAGTCATATGTATGCATATATTGCATACATATGTGACATCTTGTTGTTCTAAGTGCTGGAAAAAAAGTCTTAATCAGTTTAGATGAGACATAGTCCCTGTCAATTTGGTCCTTGCCCTCATCCTAGCAGGATGATAAGGTCAGCTATATTACATGATAAGTGCTTTAGAGAGCTATAAAACAAGGTGCCATGTGAAGGCAAAATAAGGGAAGTTTGTAACTATTAGTACAGCCAGGAAGGCAGGGCAGTTAATCTCCGACTATATAATCTTACAGACAAAGAGAGGCTGGTGCTCTCATGAGGATTATTACCATTGGCTGTTATCTTCCTACTCCATACTCTTATCTAAACTTATTTAAATTTTATCTTTTCCCTGGCACCTAACTCGGTGTTCTATACTATAAGTGATTAATAAATGTTGAATGAAAGAATCAATAAATGAAATGATCTCTATGTATTAACAGAAATTTGAGTTACTCACCAGGTCATCTTAGATGTAGTCTTTTAACTAGCGGTCCTCTAAAGTCTGGAGATAGATTGAGATAGAATAGGTTAGGGAGAGGAGTCTTGAGAAGCACTATGGGATCTATAATAAATATATATTTGAGTCCTTCTGCAAGGCTATAAGTAGAATAGAGTCTCTGCCTATGTATATGTCTACTTTGACCATCTTTATTGAATTGGGCTGCAAATAAAGATGTAAATCATCTTCTAAATCAGTCAAAAAAGGCATGCCAGGAGTACCTCCCAAAATATACTTCATGTACTCAGACAGGACCATCTGATTTCAAATCCAGGACTTTTTCCTCTATACCCCTTTTGGTTCATTTGAATTGATGCTTGACCTGCATTCATAAGAGGAGTTCAGCAATGGAGAATTTGTCCTTCTCAGCAGTATCACCTTATCTCCCCAAGAACCACACTGTGTTTGTAATAAGGAGAAAGAATTGTGGACTGAAATATATGAAGTGGCTTCAGAATGACAGACAGTCATGTGGGGAAAGGGCTGAGTGACTGCCCTGTGGTATTTATAGTAGCATATCCTCATGACAACTTTGGGAGCTATTTTTTTAAATTTTCGATAGCCCAAAAAAAGAACTCTGTAAGCATTTTTTCTGTTACTTTGAGATCTTTCTGTTTACCCTAAATTTCAAAGGGAATTGAGCTTGAACTTAAATTTTAACTGAGTTTTGGTCCTTCAGTGAACTTGTGATATCAATGCTGAACTAATCAATACACATTTATTAAGTGCCAGCTATGTGCCAAACATTGTGTTAAGTGCTGAGGATATAAAAAAAAAAAAAAGAAAAAAGACAATTCCCTGCCTTCACGAAGCTTATAGTCTAATGGGGGAGATAACATATAAACAAATACATGCAAAACAAGTTACATACAGGATAAATAGGAAATAATTAACAGAGGGAAGGCACTAGAATTAAGAGGAGTTGGGAAGGCTTCCTATAAAAAGTGAAATTTTAGTTGGGACTTAAAGGAAGCCAGGGAGGTCAGTAATCAGGGTGAAATCCATTCATGGCAGCCCATTCTGGGCAACTCTTGACTTTGTCCTCCCTTAAATCCTCCACAGGGAGTCCTCATAATGTATCAAAGGTCTTCTTCTAGATATTTTGTCACTGAATAAATTAAAAAATAATAGACATGGGCTGTATATCACTTATCCCTCACTCACAGAAGTCTTAAGACTTCTGCACAATTCCCCATTGGTAATACTTTGACAACTATTTACCTCTCCATTGATTCAATAGTAAGATATGAGAGATGTCAAAGGCTTCTAAACTAAATAGAAAGAAGTCTCATGAGTATATGGTGTGAGTAATTTCATCAAGAAGAGAGTCATGGCAGAGGATACTGGACATAGCAGGCCCCAAATAATATCATCTCAAAATAAATAAACAAATAGGTTTTTGATAGGTCTGGTATGGGGCTCATATCCTAATCAATTTTCCACATACAGTCCATTAGACCAATGACTTGCTCAAGCAAAAACCAAAATCAATTACAGATTTTAGTCACATAAAAAAAGTGGCTTTGCACACCTTTAGAATGTCATTTCTTTTTGCATTAAGGCTCATATTCTCTCTTCCATTTTCCTGACTCAAGTTAGCCAATATTTGGCATTTCTTTGTTTTCAGTGTCTCTGTCTGGGCTCACCCTGTGCACTCTTGGTTTATATCTAGCACTCAGTCATACCAGCTGCAACCTAAATATTGCTGGATCCCAAAAGCCATTTAATTATTCCATCATTGCCACACATTAGTCAATTGTACATTAAAACATTTTCCTGGAGAACTAACCAAGGATCACATAAAATGCTTGCTTTTGCCAGCTTCAAAAAAGTTATTGTTAAAAAAAAAAAAGAAAATATTGTAAAATATCCAGCTTCAGAGTGAGGACATTGTCCCCTTTTTTTCATTAGTTTCCTAGGACTCATTGTTCTTATTCTAGAAATTTCCTAAGTCCAGTTGCCAACAGCTAGTATCTAACCTTTTGCTGGCACTCTACAAACTGATTAGGATATGAGCCCCATACCAGCAACCTATCAAAAACCTATTTGTTTATTTATTTTGAGGTGATATTATTTGGGGCCTGCTATGTCCAGTATCCTCTGGCATTCTACAATCATATGAAATGTTTTCCTTTGGTTCTAGTGGGGATATTACTAAACAAAAGAAAATCATGATGTAAGGGTTTCCTTCCTACCTGCTTGACTTAACTTCCTTCTTTTAATTTTTCAGATTTCTGGTTTGATTTTTCATATGCAAAAATGTAAACCTGATCCTTTAGAAAGGGAAATAATGCCTTTCTCTATCTATGCATTGGTAAAAGTCACAGGCACACTAAACAGTTAATAAGGAAGATATTACAATTCTGTAGAAATCTAGCTGTCAAAAACTGCATCCATCAACAGCATCTTTCTGTTTATTTTATCTGATTGGTAAATCTGTAGCATATATTTTCAGATTTAATTAGTAAAGTGAGTTTTGCTAGTGAGATGTAGGGATTGGATTTGGAAGATTTGAGGTCTCTCACTGCTTATGTTACTAATTCCCTGTGTGACTACAGAAAGTTATTTTCCCTCTTTGGACATATTTCATCATCTGTAAAATGGAGGTGTTGGATGAGATGGCCCTTAATGTCCCCTCCAGATGCAACATTTTACCATGACTGTATAAGAGCAATATTTGCCATGCAAGCTAGGCTAATTTTTCCTTAAAAAGTATTAAAAATCATTCTTTAGGCTTGGCACAGGGAAATAAAGTTTGCATCACTAATGTAGCTTCCTAATGGCATAAGTACAAAAAACTAGTGTACAGGGAGTCAGGCTTCTGACTAAGTGATCAGCACAGTCAATACAGAGGCTGGGAAGGTACACCCCAATGAATCAATTCTCTATCCTCACTGAATATCCTTTACTGACATGGTTATGCATACTTCCTTTTGTTAGCTTTTCAATGGTCTATGAGTGTCTCATTTGTTCCAATCCAAAACTGAAGCACTAAGCCAGCTAGAAAAAAAGCCTGGCCTACAACAAGAAATGAATCCAAATACAGTCATACCCCAGAACATATAATAATCATGTGTGTGCCTACATTTAATTGAAATAAGGGTTGATTTAAATGTCTAGCTTCCTGAGAAGTGAAAGGTCAGCAGTTTTACGAGCACCATTTACCCAATTGCCCTGTCCCCAGATGATGGGGAAAGGGGACCAGAAGACCCAAAGCAAACGAATCTAATACTAAAATTTTTATTTTTTAGTTTGTGTTACATGATCTTTCCCATTTTTCAGCCCATTTGCCATCTTTGATGCCAGTATGATCCCCAGGGAGAAAAGAATCCTTAATAATACTACCCTCATGCTCTCCTTGTAAGCATTTTTTAAATTTTCACATAAAGAAAGTATTAGTGCTTTCACTTCTGGGATCTACAAGTTTCCTAATACTCTTGGCAAAGACCAACAGTGGGCACATGGCTTATCTATTTTTGGAAGGCCCTGTGGTCCAGATCCAGTCCTATCTTCCTAAGGTGGTAGCAAGTACTACTTCTGCAAAGAAAGGAAACTATGCATTTTTTCCCTTTCTTCTTTAAGAAAAAGTTTGCTTTCATTGTTTCTGTTCTTTCCATTTGCATTGCTATAGTCATCATGAATCCTGTTTTCCTGATTCTGCTTACTTCACTTTGTATCTGTTTGTATAAATCTTCTCATGTTACTCTAAATTCTTCTTAATAACTTTTTTATTGTACCATAATGTTTCCATTATTTTCATGTACCACAATGTGTTTAGCCATTCTCTCAATGATGGACATCTACTTTGTTTCCAGTTCTTTGCTACTATAAAAGGTGTATCCATATGATGAAGTGTATGGGACCTTTCTTTCTGTTTTTGACCTACTTGGGATATAAGACTTGAAGTAAGGTCTCAGGGCTGGAGGCCATAGGCATTTTAATCACTTTCTTATCATAATTCAAAATTGCTTTTCAGACAGAGAGGAACAATTCAGAGACCCAGCAATAGTGTATTAGCCTCAAATTTAATGATAATAATGATGATGATATCTAGCTTTCATAAAATTCTTTTAGGTTTGCAAAGCATTTTACAAATATTATCATATTTTATATTCCCAACAACCTAAGAAGGAGGTGCTATTATTATGCCTATTTTACATATAAGGAAATTGAGGCAAACAGAAGTTAAGTGAGCTGGCCAGGGTCACCCAGCAAGTAAATGTCTAAGGCTAGATTTGAACTCAGATCTTCCTGACTACAGTTCTCTCTTTCTATCTACTCTGCTACCTATTAAGTAAGTCCACAAACATTTATTGAGAACTTGGTATGTGTAAAGCACTGTGGAGTATGTAAAAGAAGAAGATTTGATTCTTGCCCTCAAAAGTTTAAAATACATTCAACCTATATTTCCAAGAAATAACTAAGTCTAGGTAGTCTAATTGACCAATAGTACTGAATGAAAATATAGAAATCAAAGGGAGAGATCAGAATAGGCTAAGATTAATTAAGAAAGGCTTCTTGGAGTAGATGAAGTATAAGATAGGTTTTCTTTGTCTCCTCAGACCCTTGGGCCTCCCCTTAGCATTGTCTCTGTATCTCTGCAATATCCTTATCATATATTATTTGTGTTTATTATGTTTTCTTGTGTATCTGTCATAATCTCCAAGTTGGCTGTGAGCTCTGTAATGGCAAGGGCTCTATCTTGTTTAAGTTGTGTTTTCCTGACCGGTGCTGTACACATCATAGGCATTTACTGAGGGGTAATGTGATACATTGAGACATATGGCATGGGAACTTCCATAAACATTGAGGTTGAAAGACAATCCAGCCTAGGATGTGATATGTGTAAACTGTTTTCAAAAGAAGAAATAAAAACTGTCAATATTCACTTGAAAATATTCAAAATCATTAATAATGAAGAAATTTAAATAGAAATAACTCTGAGGTATCACTTCGATGCTAGCAAAGAAACTTTAAAAAAAGATGGAAAAATTCATTGAAAAGACTGTAGGAAGATAGAGATTCAGTTCTGGTGGCTCAGTTAATTGGTTCCACACTTCAGGAAAACAGTTTGGAATTATGCAAGGGAAGTTCCTAAATTGTAAATGCTCTTTGACTCAGAGGTCCCACTAGCAGGACTATACCCCAAGAAAGATATTCTTAGCAAAAAATAAAAATAAAAAAGTAGATTTGTATGTATAAAATATTCATAATACTATTGTTTATTAAAGCTGGAAACAGTAGGGGAATGACTGAATAAATTACATGATATGAATATAATGGAATATCACTGTGACCTAAGGAATGATAAATATGAAGAATCCAAATAACTATGGGAAGGTTTTCATGAAGTGATATAAAATGACGAAAACAGAGCTAAGAAACAAATATACAGACTACAACAATGTAAATGAAATCATTAGAGAAACACCCAAACTATTCAGTTATAATGGTAAATATTAGTTTCATATGTTCCAAGTTAAAGGAAACATTATTTCATCATTTTGTTAACAATCAATAATCCAACTCCCCTCCCCATGAGATTTTTGTACTTGGTAAGGGTGTTGGTTTGGGTGTTAACTGGAAATTATCTTGAATCAAGACAAAATGAAAAGAGAAAGAAGAGTAGAAACATACAAAGAGAGACAGACTGGAAGGAAGCCAGGAAGGGAGGGAAGAAAGGAGAGAGGAAAAGGGAGAGAGAGAGAAAGGAAGAAAAATAGAGAAAGGAAGAAAGAAAAGAAGGAATAGAGAGAGGAAGTGAGAGAGAGAGAGGAAGGAAAGAAGAAAGGATGGATTGAAGGAAAGAAGGAAATCCCTCTCCTATTAAATTCACAGGATTATATTCTCTTGGTATCTTTCCTCTCTAATCAAAAGCTGGTATTGGAAAAGAATCTGATAAACTCATTCACACTGAGGTGTCACCAATTGATAATAGCTTAAAATATTAGCCTAGCTAGAGGATTTCCATTATATAGTGATAAGGAGTATAAAGGCAAAGGGATGACTCTAATTGTAGCAATTAGGGTATGAATAAACCAGCAGGCAAGAATTTGTTTTCCATTGGAAAACCTTTTCAGAGCCCCTTACCATGCAGGATGACTCTTATAGCACTATTGTAACCTACCTCATCAACAATAGTTGGGAGTGATACACTTCCCCACCACAGCTATTATCTCCTTACATCAACACCATTTCACAGTAAGGGGCTGGTGGGTACCAAAGAACTCTCATCAGTGGAACTTTAGCAATGAAGTAGGAGGTTTAGCAGCTATGACTGATTGATTTACAGATCTGATCTCTCCATGCCCTGGGCAGCACAAACACATGGCATTAATCACCCAGCTGAAGCCTGGAATACACATTCTCAGTAGATTGGATTCCAAACATCCCAGGTCTGAAAAACCAGACAAGGAATGGACACAAGCTTCATTCCTAGAGGCACTTCTGGCACAATACCACCAAGCCTGGCCAGCAATGCCCAGAGTTACTCTTGGAATACAGACAGGCCTGGTCCCATATTGTACCTAGAAAAAGGAAAGTTAAAAACAAAACATACTACCTTCCCTGCTTTCATCACATATCCAACGGGAATGTTTCAGGACCAAAACCTTGGAACTCTTTTAAAATGTTAGCTTGAATTAAATTCCAAATAGAGAAGAAAGACTGGAACTCATTTGGTGCTTGTTAGCCTCATGGTGTAGGTGAGATTTACAAGCAGGATAAAAAAAATTGGACCAAAGGGACCAATCTGGAATTATGTACAATAGGAAGATACCAAAACCAGAGGCAATTTCTAAAAATGATTATTTTTTAACCAGAGCAAACTCTTAGATAGACAGTTCCTATTCCTTTTCCCACTGATCTTTCTAAGACGTTGTCCTTCTAAGCCCAACTCTAACCAACTTGTTCCTCCTGGTTTGAGGCCTAATGGAACAGAACAATCAAGAACTCAGGATTCTGCTGGGTGTTTAGTGAAAGCACCAGAGAATTTTTTTTCTTTATAGCAGTGAATTCCATGTAGAATATTATCAAAGGTTGACTCAAATTGTTTGAGGCCAGAAATAAACCCTTGCCTAATTCTATATTCCAAATTTCCTTGGTACAGACAAGCACTTCCATATTGATCCAAGTCCTCTAAAATCATGGAACAAAGTATTCTTTTAAAATGTGATTTCTAGACTAGACCAAATGTAAAATTGATCTAAAAAGCCAATAAGGAGAAGAATGCCTTAAAAAGCAGAATTGGTCAGGTAAAAAAGGAGATCCAAAAACTCACTGAAGAAAAGAATTCCTTAAAAATTAGAATGGAGCAAATGAAAGCTAATGATTCTATGAGAAATCAAGAAATTATAAAAAAAACCAAAAGAATGAAAAAATAGCAGACAAGGTGAAATATCTCACTGGGAAAAACAACTGACCTGGAAAATAGATCAAGGAAAGATAATTTTAAAATTATGGGACTACCTGAAACCCATGATAAAAAAAAAGCCTAAACATCATCTTTCAAGAAATTATCAAGAAAGACTGCCCTGATATTCTAGAACCAGAATGTAAAATAGAAATTGAAAGAATCCATCGATCACTTCCTGAAAGAGATCCCAAAAAGAAAACTCCTAGGAATATTATAGCCAAATTCCAGAGTCCCCAGGTCAAGGAGAAAATGTTGCAAGCAGCCAGAAAGAAACAATTCAAGTATTGCAGAAATGTAATTAGGATAGCACAAGATTTAGCAGCTTCTACATTAAGGGATCAGAGGGCTTGGAATACAGAGGTCAAACAAGCTAGGATTAAAACCATAAATCACCTAACCAGCAAAACTGAGTGTAATCAATGAGGTGGGGATTGATATTCAATTATGTGGAGGAATTAAATGCATTTTTCAGAAGTCAGAGCTAAATAGAAAATTTGACTTTCAAACATAAGACTCAAGAGAAGCATGAAAAGGTAAACAGGAAAGAGAAATCATAAAGGACTTATTGAAATTGAACTGTTTACATTTTTTGTAATTCATGAGAACTTTCTCATTTTTAGTTGTAGGGAATATATATAAACAGAGGGCACAAGAAGTGAGTTGAATGTGAAGGGATATCTAAAAATAAAATTAAGGGATGAGAGAGAGGAATGTACTGGGAAAAGGAGAAAGGGAGAGATAGAATGGGGTAAATTATCTCACACAAAAGGGGCAAGAAAAAACTTTTATAGTGGAGGGAAACAGGGGGGAAGTGAGAGGGAATGAGTGAATCTTGTTCTCATTGGATATAAGGAGGGAATGATATGCACACTCAGTTGGCTATGGAAATCTATCTTACCCTACAGGAAAGTGGGAGGAAGGGGATAAGAGAGGGGATAGAAGCGGGGGACAGATTAGGGGAAGGGGTAATCAGAAGCAAACACTTTTGAGGAGAGACAGGGTCAAAGGAGAGAATAGAATAAATGGGGGGAAGGCATGGGACAGGATGGAGAGAATACAGTTAGTCTTTCACACTATGACTATTATGGAAGTGTTTTGCATGACTACACATGTACAATCTATATCGACTTGCTTGTCCTCTCAATGAGGGTGGATGGGGAAGGAGGAAGGGAGAAAATTTGTAACTCAGCCCCTGGGAAATAAGATACATAGGCAACGGGGTATAGAAATCTAGCTTACCCTACAGGAAAATAGAAAGGGAAGGGAATAAGAGAAAGGGGGGAGAGATTGAAGGGAAAGCAGATTGGGGGGAAGGGGGATAATCAGAATGCACACTGTCATGAGATGGGGGAGGGGAGAAGTGGGGAGAAAATTTGGAACTCAAAATCCTGTGGAAATGAATGTTGCAAATTAAAATAAATAAATTGAAATGTGAAAAAAATACAAATAAAATCTAATTTCTAGAGGACCTTGTTTTATCTGGTGTTGCTATTCAATTTGGTTATGGTTTCATTTTGAGGGGGGTTGTTTTTTAATTTTGTTTTTTGCTTTTCTATTTTGCTTTGAGAGTCAGCAAGGTATAATAAAAATGTCAGCCTTGGAGACCAGGAGACCTGGGCTTACATCCGGTCTCTGAGGCAAAATAGCTATGTGCCCACGGAAAATGCCTTCACCAAATAAAACAAAACCTTCACTAGTGACACCAGTTAAATCAGAGTCTATTAGAAGTCAGATTCTCAAACATCAAATTGGAAGTAATCTGAGCACTGGATACTAATACAGGGGAAAGGAAATACTTAACCAAGACATACTTCACTAGCCATGCATAGTTGTAGTCTGTCCTTCTGACAGGTAAGTATGAACACTTCATTTTGTGTTTGGGGAGTTGCCAAAAATAATGCATCTGTGTTCCCTGGTAGAGTGACCTGGATTCAAGTCTCTGACTCCAACAAGAACCAACCTGGGTAGGCACTTTTCCTCTGAGCATCATAGAGACTATAAGTTGCAGAACAAATATTGATCTGTATTGGCAGAGGGACCTTCCTCAATGGGAGTTCCATATGCCAAAGAAATCACAGGTCAGGTCCAAATAATGTATATACTGTGTGTGTATATATATTAAGTGCCAGTTGTCCTTTGAAAGATTTAATACTGAAAATGAGAAAAAAAAGTATTGTCCAGGGGTTGGAAAATGATCATGATGTTTCTAGCCTGGCATGATTTTCCAAAAATAATCACCCAAAATAAGGCAGGACTCTGAGAGATGTCCTGTGGGGGGTAAAGGCTTTGACTGAGGCAGTCAAGGAGCCTTAGATCAGCAACTTTGTATCAGAGACATTGCTTTCCATCAGTGAAGAGGAGGGGATTGTCTTTCTCATTAAGCCTGCCTTTCCCCTAGCACTATAGATCACCATTTGCTGCTCTTGACAGAAATCTCTTCCGAAGGGAAGATGTCACCAATTTTTAAAATCCTATATTTGACTTGGCTTTGTTCTGTCTTTCAAAAGAATCCATACTTCTGTATCAGGCCGTCTGTATTCTGATTAAGTCGTAATCATCTCCAACCAGATTCTGACACTCCTTCAGCCCCCCTCTCCCCCAAAGGATGCTGGGTTTCCTTTATGCCCAAATTTGACATGAACACAGACACTCTCAGGAGCGACCTGCCGTGATCAATGACAGCTCCAATCAAAGCCACCCAGATAGGCAATGCCACTTGCCGCTCTTTGATATAAAAGGTGTTTTATTTCTCATCCCTTTTTTTGTCACTGAAAGAATGCTTCCTACCAGCGGATTAATTAAAGTGTAAACATTAAATATTGATTGATGCATTATCAGCATGGAGCAGTAGCCTCCGCTACGATTGATTCCTGCCGTGATTTATTGTCATATTTGTGGAGTCATTTCGCTTGATAACAAAGAGGAATTGCCCGCTTCCCTCTGCCTCCACTCCCCTTTCTCCCCAGTACCCTCCTCTAATTCTTATAGGTGACATCTGAGTTCCCATAACTAAAACATCTTCATCTTACTGTCGAGAGGAGAGAGTATAGCCTGACATTTGTTCTGTGTGTGTGTGTATGTTTCCTGGGCAATTATCAAATCAATTAACGATTTAGTGCAGAGAATAACAAATCTACCCTCTTCTATGGGGCATTTCTGATTAATGCAGCCTGCCCCCTCAATGAAGCCAGGGCCTTGAGGAAATATGGCTATAGGCAAATAACAATTAATTGAACATGAAAATACATCAAGCCACAGTTTAAGTTTTATATATATATTTCTCAGTCCTAAGATACAAGGTACATTCAACACAAGGTCCTAGGAAAAAGAAATTTTGTGAGGCAGAGAAAATAATGAGACATATTCACATGGGGCTTGTCCAAATCAAGGGGACATGCACTGTCTCATTTCCTCTTTACCACTGTTTTCATCTCCTTATTACAGGCGAAGAAATTGAAACCCAAAAAGATTCAGAAATTATTCCAAAGTCACAACTGGTTATTGCAATGAGTTAAGGATCTAGAACTGGATTAAAAAACACTTGGTATATTGTATTGAACTAAAGTTAAGGTCATAGTACATGACCTTGGGAGAATCACTCAACCTAACAGGGCCTCAGTTTCCTTATCTGTATAGTGAGGGGGGTAAGCTAAAGATGATCTCTAAGGTTTCTTCCAGTTCTTAATCTATGAGTCTATGAACCAGAGTCTAACCTCTTCAGTTTACAAATGAGGAAACTAAGATTCAGAGTGGAAATGATTTAGAAACATAGATTTGGAGCTAGGGGGTGAGTCCTTAAAAACAGCCTAATCACAGAATTTCCATTTACTGATGAAGACACTGAGATTCAGAAAAGTAATATGAATGGGGTAGCTCCTGGAATTTGAACCCAATCTTCTGATTCCAAATTTATTCCACTATACAACAGGCTAGAAAGGTTCTTGATTCCCATCCTAGATTTTTTCCATTATGAGTGGGAGTATGAACATTCTATTTGTGTTCTATATATGTATATGTAAAGGTGTTTATTTTTATTTATTTTCAATTTTTACATTCTGAAGTTAAACACACAAAAAGAATATTCCCACACACAGTAGAATATGAATAGATTATTTCCATTCTGAAGATCTGTGGAGCTTTCTCATCAAGATCCAGTTAATGCTTTTGCAGGAAACACTCTGCTCTTTCTTGTACCCCTCCTCTCAAGTTGGGAGATTTCACTAAGAGAGAATGTCTCCGAATGGTTTTCATGGGACTTCTTCAAAAAACTAACCTGAATAGGAATGTAGTTTAAAGATAGAGGACCCCTTAGAAGAAGCAGTGTTTTCAGATTTGCTTATTCTAATCAGGAGGGGCTAGCCTTAACAATAATAATCACTCTTACTTCAGGCCCAGCCTGACTCCAAGGCTAATGGTTATGTTGCTTCTTCAGAAACTGCCCACAAGATTTCAGTCAACCAACTCCAGGCTGTATTATGCATCTGAGTGAAGGACCACAGCTAAGGGGGAGGGGGAGCCATTTTTCTTGCTTTAAATTGAACCTTAAAACCGAAGGGAAAGATTGCAAAATAACCTCCTCCTGCCTCCTCTCAAACCAGAAGAAATGTCTAGGTCAAAATAGTCTGCATCTCTGCATCTCACCCTCCACCTCACTCTATGACTACCCTTGCAGACAGCAGCAGACCATGGAAAATAGAGCTAGATAGAGTGACTGCAGCAAATATGGGTCCAGCAATCCTCCTCCTTATATACTCCCATGGTAAGACCTTACCCACTCCACTTGGCTCCTCCCAAAACTCTCTTGACCTGCATCTCTCCCCTTCTAGGATAATAAATCCATACAATTCAATATACCATATGACCCTGTTTCTGTGACATAGAACATGGAAAGCTTCATATCATTTAGCATGAAGGCATGCGCATATATACATACATATATACCTACATATCCATGTGAATGGGCACCTAGGTGGCATAATAGAGGGCCAGACCTGGAGTCAGGAAGACCTGTGTTCAAATCTGACCTCAGAGGCTTATTAGCTGTGTGACCCAGGGCAAGTCACTTATGCCTACTTACCTCAAATTCATCTGTAAAATGAGCCGGAGAAGGAAATGACAAACTATTCCAGTCACTTTGCCAAGAAAACTCCAAAGAATTGGACACAATTGAAAATGATTAAGCAACAGCTATACAAATACATATATATATAGGTTGTGTTCATATACATATATAACCCTATTTCTTGATTAAATAGTGAAACTAATATGTTGTTTGTAATGATTTCTATAAAAATTAGGCATTAGACCTTTGGTCAAGAGAAAAAAACATCCCAGCCTTACACTTATAGGGAAAACAACATTGTATCCAATTCAACACATATTTAGTAAGCCATCTACCATGGACCAGACTGGACTGGACTCCAGTGATAAAAGAGAAACACAAGATAGTCTCTCGCCTCAAGAAGTTTTACCTTCTACTGGGATAGAGGAGGAAGCAATGGTTATACAGATATGTAAACATAAACTATGTGCAAAATATTTTCAGAAAAAGGAGAGCAACAATTGTCTTCGGGAAAAGACATGTGGGAGAATTATGATTGTATTTCTGGAGCTGAGAGGATGAATTATCTTGCAACCCTACTTCAGTTTTCAACCAAGGAAAATGAAACCCAAAACACTGAGTGATTTGCCCAAGGTGATGCAGGTGGTAAGTGGCAGAGCCAGGATTAGAACTCATGAATAATGATGCCAGGTTTAGGACTCCAAGCTCAATATTCCCCCCCACCTCACCTTAGCTGAACCTAGAAGGAAGCGAGGGGTTCCAAGAGGCAGTCATAAGGATGGAGAGCATTTTACCTAGACAGCGAGGTGGCGTGGTGGATAGAGTGATTTGTAACAGTTAAGAGTCTAAAACACAGAAAGAAGAGGAGGAAAGATGAGGACTGAGAAAAGACCTTTGTGGATTTAGGAAATAGGAAATTTAGTGGTAGAGAAGTACCCAACACTGATGATCCTTTCAAAACCTAAACTAAATGGAGGAGGGATTATTAGTCCCACTTAACACCTGAGGAGACTGAGACCCAGAGAGAGAAAATGATTTATTTGAAAGGTAGCACAGCAAGTTAGTAGCCAAGCCAGGACTAGAACTTCAATCTTGTCCTTATCTAGAATCAGTCAATTGCTCCTTCTCCTAAGCCATGCTGTCTCTATTCAGTTCTCTGTTTCCACTGTTCAGCAGCAACGTGACTAGCAATAAAATGCATCGTCAACATTTCTCCCCAATGGTCCAATCAGGGGAATAAGAAGACAATTGGTACAGTGGCCACGTTAGACATTAAACTGCCCTGTTCTGACCTCCACAGAGGAATGGCTTTCCTTGATGTACTTCATCCCTAGAGACTTCAATTAATCCAGACTGCTGAAATGGGGCCCAAAGATGAGAACCAGACACTGGGGGGGGAAATGGAGATCTAGCAGTGAAATATTAATCCTGATCAAGCGAGCAGCGAATTTGTTGCAAAGTTCTCCTCTCCATATAAAGAGGGAATATGAGAAAGTCTGAGATCTGGTGGTGTGAGCTACCTTTAATCTCCTCTGAGGGGCCTTCTGTGAGTTCACTCATCCCTAAGATTCATGCAGGGTCACAGCACATAGTTACAAGGGGCCTTGGACTCCATTTACTCATACTATCTTCATTTCATAGGTGAGAAAACTGAGTCTAGATAAGATTAAATGACTTGTCCAAGTTTACATAGGCAGAAAGCCGTAACACCAGAATTCAAATTCAAGTCTTTTGATTCTGAATTCAAGGCTTTTTCCTTTGTGCCAAAAGTTTCACTTCAAAGTGACTTTTCAAGAGATTGGTTAGTTTTCAGTGAATCAGCAGTTAGAACCATAAATTTGGAGCTAGCTGGGACCTTGTAGGTCATCTAAGAAGTTAAGTGACTTGTCCAAAGTCACCCTAGTAGGAGGCAGAGAAGGAATTAGAACTAGAGTCCTCTGACTCCAAATCAAGTGCCTTATCACTATCTTTGTTTCCTCTCACTATTAGAGTGACCGAGTAACTACTGGGGTCCTAGCACTGTGTATGATCATACTACAGAAAAGTCCAATGGAAGAGAAAAGGAGATTCTGTAAGTTCAATGTGTAGAGCAGATGACTATAAAAGGTGTTTTCCATCTGGACTGTGGTCATCAGGGAAGGCTTCATGGAGGAGGTGGGACTTCAGCAAGGCTCTTTGATTTTGGGCCAGTGAACATCTTGCTCCCGAGGTCTTGGAGTGACCAGATATCTTTTAGACTCCATGCAAATACACACACATCTATCAGAGGAAAATCAAATGAAATGATTAGTTTGGGTAGTTATGGAAGTTAGAAAAGTTTACAAAGAAGGGTACAAAGGTCCTTTACTTACTTCTAGATAAAGGCGCATCATTGCAGACCTTGAGTTCACCCTGAACTACTGCCACATTTCTCTGGACAATCAGTAGGGCCCACACTCACACCTAAAATGAGTATCTCCTTTGAGTCTTGGGATCATAGATTTAGGACTAAAATGGACCTCACAAGTCATCTTATCCAATCCCCTCTTTTTACGGATGAGAAAGCTGATGCCTAGGGAGACTACGTGATGCATCCAAAGGCATACCAGGCAAATGATGTCAGGGGCCACATTAGGTGCTGGGTGCCTCTGACTTGAGAGTCAGTGCTCTTTCCCCAAACCCCACTGCCTCTTTGGATGGGTTCAGCAGAAATGACCAGAGCAAACTGTCTCACACTCACTTCCCTGAGGGTGAAAATCCCACTTTGTGCTTTCTTCCTTGAAAGAGCACATCACTCCCCTATGGGAGTCCCCTAGTTGAAGGAAAGAAGCAATTGATTATAAGATATAGATTATAAGATATAGATTTAGAGCTGGAAGTGACCTTAGAGATCATCTATCCCAACCCTTTAATTTGATAAATGAGGAAACTGAGGCTCAGATAGGTTAAAGGGTTTCCCTTTACCTTTCTTCCCCTGAGATATATACCCTCCCCAGTTTGCCCAGTTCAACAGGACAAACACTATTTATTAAAACTTTATTATTCTATAATAAATTAATTTATTAAGAACTGTTTTGTATGGAACACTATGCAAAGAGGCATAGATGGTATGAAGGGGAAAAAACAAGCAAAAACAACCTCTCACTTTCACAAAATATGAGAGCTAGGAAAGAACCTGGAAGCATATTTAATTCAAAGTCCTCCTTTTACAAATAAGGCAGCCAAGTCCCAGAAAAGAGAAATGGCTTGCCTAAGCTCCCATATCTATTAATTAAGTTAGGATTGGAACCCAGGCCTGCTAAAACCTATTCTGGTGCCTTACTAAAATATTCTATCCCTCCAGTCTCTAAAATATACTGCCCATGTATTAGTAAATTGCTCAAAATAGCTACATAGGCTTCCCCATACTTCATGTAATTACTGCTGTAATATGTAGGAACTCTTGAGATTATGAAGTAGGTAGGTGGTATATGAAAGAATAACATTGGATCTGGGGGTCAGAGGCCCTAGGTTTGAATTTCTACCTATCTGGCCTTTGCATAATCTTCTTGGGGCCTCAGTTTCCTTGTCTTCAATATGGGGGTGGGGTAGGGAGGATAGACTCCTCAATGTAAAGATGTGGTCCTAGGAGTCTGTCTGATCCATGAAAAATGGGAAATAGGGACACAGCTTTCAGATCTCTGCACTTTAGCTCTGGTGTGATATCTGAGCAGCTGAAGAATTATCATTCATAAGATGCAGTTAACTTGAAATTGCTATTCTGCAGTCATCATCCTCTTACCGGTTTCCTCTTTATCTGTGGGGGTCAGATTGCCCAAGTATGAGCAGGAGTCAGCCCGCCTCTTGTTACATTTCAGACAAGTCCCCTGAAAACCCAAGTGTTGCTGAGGTTATTAAAAAGAGGATTCCTGGGAGGTAACAGTGCTGAGGGCGAGTTCTCTCTCTCCTCTCTCACTCATTGAGCCGAGGGGCCCCTATTCATCACAGAACATTAATTCGGGGACAAAGGGATACGAGAAAGTGTCTCCTGCCGGTTAGAGCGAGCTTAGAGTCTAGCTGCGAGCAAGAACAATGCATGAAATCCAGGCCAGCCACTTAGGCAGAAAGTGGCCCAAAGGTGAACCCCGACTTCACAAACAAGGTTTTCTGGCAAAGAGAAAGGACAATCACTTTCATTTAAAAATAAAAGAAGCAGCAGCTACGTTTATAAGCAACCCCCAAAGGGTATGTGGCTTTTAGGACTGTCCAGTAAAGAATTATTTATCTGGTCTCTGATAATAGGCAGATCATTTATAAGCAAAAATACAAACAAACAAAAAAAAACCACCTCACAATTTATCACTATGCTAAAAGGTTTTTTGTTTTTTTTCCTGCTAAGGTCAGACCAAAAACAAACTCAAAACTACAAATTGTGTACTTCCTCTGTTTAGTTCTCCAATCCTTTAACACATTTGCCTAGCATTCATAAATGAATACCTTGAATAGAAAATTGCGATACTTTTTCTTACAAAAACGGCTTTCCCAATTTTGAAACAACAATTACAAGTTGCTGTTGAGCACGAGTATGTTATTTCCCAAAA
Organism: Potorous gilbertii; assembly: GCA_028658325.1. Taxonomy (NCBI): domain Eukaryota; kingdom Metazoa; phylum Chordata; class Mammalia; order Diprotodontia; family Potoroidae; genus Potorous; species Potorous gilbertii. The sequence continues at coordinate 316,060,708 of CM053769.1, forward strand.
TTGTATGTAATTGCCGCAGACAAGGTTGAAAAAACAGTTTTGAAGTTAGCTAAATGCAGATCATCTCTATAACCACTCAAATCATGCTATTTTATAATTCCTTTAAATTAAATATCTTTGATAGCAAATGTAAATTAGGGAACAATAAATTATAACTTCTAGGCTGACCAATGACTGATTATATATATTATAATTAACTTGCTTCCTTCACATGGTATTTATCTTAATAATCATCCTATAGCCATTAGCATATCTTAAAGGGTCTTTGTAAAAAATGTTTTGTTATTTGAAATGCAGGCTTGAGTTCTTACCATGACGGTGGCAGAACAGAACCGAAAGAAAATGAAATTCATTTTAGGAGAGGTTTTGAAGAAGGCTGGACAACTAGCCCAGGCATTGAAATGATAATACTTTCTTTTCATTAATGAAATGTTTTGTTAGAAACTTGGTGTTAAGCATTTCTGTAACCAACTCAGCAACTTTCTCAGTACTTAACATTTAAAAGATTCAATTTCAGTGAATATTATAACATAACATTTCAATCATTTCCTCTATTAATCCATCAAGTCACTGTCCAGTCATTTTCATTCACTTTTCCCCTTGTTCATATTTAAAGTATATGCCACTCTTCTGAGTGTGTGTATATGTATGTATAAATATGTGTATATATGTATATGCATATATATATGTATGTATATGTATACACACAGATAGATAGGTAGATAGATAGACAGATAGATATAAATTCTCTTTCATAAAGTTCTCTCCAGGTTTCTTTGTATTTCTCATACATGTGAATTTATTCTAGATAAAGTGTCAGGTAAGCACAATAGTTCCTTCCCATTTGAAAACCTATAATATGAGAAGTATTCCTATTTTACATACCGGGATTCAAGGAAGCTATTCAAAGTCAACTTTAAGAATTATGGTCCATTTTACTTCCTGTACCCTCAGGTCCAGAATCCTCATCTTTGGTGAGGAGCTGCCATGCTCCAAGTTCTCCAGAAGGAAGCAGTCCTGCTTTCTGCTAGGAAGTTCCTCAGACATTGTCTCCCAAACGTTAACAAGGGGCATAGACCATTTATGGGGTTTAGGCCACTCTCATGACACTTTTATTATGGTCACAATTTACATTTCCATATTCCACAGTGAATGAGGGCTTCTATGGATGTAAATAAGAAGCAAACAACCCAGGTAGTAGCCAACTGTATCTGAGACCCTGTTATCTGTGGTCTTCTCTCCCTCCCACTTTATTTATAGCTTTTAATATCTGCTAATGACACTGAAGAGTTCTGGGGTACAGACTGTCAAGAGCACAAATAAACTAGCTGAACACTCCCCACCACAGCTTTTGTTTCTCAAATTCAACTGGAAGTCTGGGCAGATTGTTTCCCCTCCTCCATGGACTTGGAGCAGAAGTCTCAGGGGTGAGCGTTTAAGTCTTTTGATGCAGCTAGTAATCCCAACCCCAGCCATTAAAGCTGCCTTTTCTAACTGTCCCTTGATAATTGTTGGAAGGACTTAGACAAGTCGGACTATCCAAAGACATCGAGAAGGTCAAACCACAGTAGAAAGTGCCCTGATTTTATCCTGGAGATTGATGTTCGAATCACCTTTATTTCGATTTGGCAGCTGGAGTTATAAAATGCACTTGCAATCACCGATAACATGTTAGATCAGGCTACAACTAGAGAAACACCATATTTTATACACCGTGTGCAGTTTTACCTAATACTACTATAAATCAGCCAGCAAAACAGGGGTGTTTTGTAAATTTTAATGGAAACTCAAGTGCTAAAAACCACAGGCGTCTGGGCTGGAATCATCAAGCTTTGAATCTAGTTCAGGATCCCTGGATGCTTTTGCTACTTATATCCAAACTTCAGAGGGGAGAGAAGAAAACTTTGGTAGCTTCCCCTTGGCCAGCTGAGAGCCAAGGGAAACTTGTAAGAATCTAATTTTCACCAGCAACATGAGGGTGAACAAGCCTGTGCATCACTATATAGTTCGAGAATTCATATCAAATTAGCTTGCCACTTACTAGCTATGAGAAGTTGGACAAGTTGTTGCCTTTCTCTAGAACTACACATCCTTCTGTACAATTTTCTCACCTCTGTGCCTTGGAATCTCCAATTTCTTTCAAAGATTGACTCAAATATTACCCATCCTTCCAAGAGGCCTTTTCTGATCTACCCAGCTGCTGTGTACCCTACGCTTCCCCCTCCCAAATTATCTTGCTGATTGATTATAAAATGGAAGACATTGGACTCTGCCCTAAATCTATGATTTTGATGAGAAGAGAAAGGAAAAGTCAATCTAAGGATCTCTTACAAAGAAGGAATCAAACAAGTCTTTCTTGAATGAGTATCTAGAGTTTGGTAGACAGGGGTAATCAGTAGAGCACCATATCTAATATTTAAAAGAGAGGACCCTGGACAAAAGAGCGCACATGATTGAAAGACATTCACAAAACACTTTGCAAATGTTAAAATGCTACCTGATAGCTACTATTTATTGTTATTAATTATCATTCTATTATTATCAAATGCCATTACTAGTTATACTATTATATGGATATTATAATATATAATATTATTTTAATATCACTAGAGTAAGGAAGTGGAAAGTATAGCAATTCTTGAAAGGGTAGTTTGAACAGAATCCTTTTAAAGGAGATGTTAAGATTACACATTACAACCCAGTGAAGTAGAAAAAGAGGACAGCAGCCTTCGGTCTGGTTTGAGGCATTTGGTAAGTTACCTTTCCTTCTTCAGGGAGTCTGCAGCTTAATTTACCAAGGAAAGAAAAAAATGGTGGTGAGTTGATTTTGATGGGGGGGGGGGGACGTGTAAAACGAAAAAACAGGAAACATCATTCCATTTCCTAGATGAGTGCCACCTTTGCAGATTGTTCTGAGTGTTGGGTCCCTCAAGGCTCATAATGTTAAAAGTTCATGATGCTAAAAGTCACCTTTGGAAATAACCTCAAAAGCTGATCTCTCACTTAGCATCCAGGGCTCAGTCTTCATTGCTGAAGGCATCATGGCTTCAGCCCTGAGCTGAACCTTCAATTCCACTGAAAGAAAATTGATTTGCTACCACAATGACTCCTGAGGAAGTGGAAGAGGTATGGAAAAGCAGAGAGTTCCTCATTTTAAGGTGAGGATCAGATTGAGGAGGTGGAAGGAATGTCATTCTCAAGGAAAAAAGAATTCAGCTGAAAAAAATACAGGGGCATGATTTCTTTACTTTCTTTCCCTACTATTCTGTTCCCTTATATCTTGGAAGCTTCCCTCTCAATCAAGGCAAAGTTGCTATTTTCAAGTTCTTCCCAACCCCCTTCAAAAACCAGACAAATTAGGAAACTTCTAAAGAAAAATCGTGCCCTGGGTTTTGATTTACTTAGATATCACACAGTCCCCTGCCTTCTGCACTGAGCTGTCTGGGGGAGATGGTAAAGTTTAATGTTGTCCCTTAGATTTTCCTTCTACCCCAAGATTGAAAGACTTGATTTCACTACCACGCAAAGATCTTTATCCTTTCCAAACAAATGTGGGACTCATTCATATTTACTTACAATAACACAGCAAATGTTTTCTTTCCTAGAGCTCTTTAACAGGACGGTCTTACAGAAGGGCCCTCGATGAATGATTCGGGTTTAAAGTTTAGGACAACGAAGATAACCCAGCCAAGGAAATTACAACGAGCTCATTGAGCGTTTGCCAGAAGTTAGGAACTGCTTGGAAGCAGGACTCAACATGTATTTGGGCCAATTTCCCATTTTCCTTCCTTAAAAAAAAAAAGTGTGGCTTCCCCATTCTCCCTCCCTGCCTGAAAGAAAGGTTCTCATTTTCTTTAATACAATCACACCAAGCTCAAACATGAACTGCTTGAAATAAATAAATAGACCTCTTTGGGATTTACATGGGGGGGGGGTGGAGGTAGGGATAGGGAGGAATGACATTTTAATAAATTCTTATCCCTAATCTGCAGCCCCAAGTGTTGTAGTAGGTGACTTGTGAACTCAGGTAAGTAGCTCATTATTTTTCTCCTACCAACGTCAGTGGGGGGGGGGGGTCAATTTGTAATACAGAAAAAGGAAACAGTTGAAATCATATTCCTCTTCCTAAAACCACAGAGTATGCCAAGTGAAAGTTAGTGAAAGAAAAAGAAACCAATATCCTTCATCCTTGAATTTTTTCCTTCGTTTCTGGTTTGCTCTCTCTCTCTTAAAGTCAAATTCACAGAGAGAATTCCCCCCAAGATAATCTGTGGAGAGCTTCCCCTCTCCCTCCCTGGCCTCCCTGGACCCCATGAACCTGGTCTCACCTTGGAGAGGTTGAGGAGTCTGAAGATAAAACCTGCCCATCCATGCTTCTAAGATGTGCTCATGTGAGTAGGTCCCAGGGTAAGCTCCCAACCTAGAGCAGAGATATTCAGAGTGTATAAGGCAGGAGGGTTCCAGCCAGGGAAGGCCTGGAGAAGAGCCCTGCAATTGACCTTGCTCCCCATGGCTGTACTTGGCTTCCAGGTGGCCAGTTTAGTCATTAACCTCAGGGAGGAGGAGGAGGTAGCAGGAGAAAGAACACCTGAGGCTTGAGAGACAAGCTGAGATTGGGAGCAAAGGCCCTGACCTTGACTGTGACTGGCAGTAAGGAGCAAATAGCCCGACTGAGGAGGTTGCTCAAAGTGTGGGTGTGAGAGCCTTGATTCTGTATCTTCCGGCTGCAGGCAGTGGGGAGAACTCAAGCACAACTTGAAGGTTTCCCTTGCAATCTGATTAACTTCATACATCCCTCTGCAATGAAACCTCCTCAGCTCAGTCAGCATTGCATGCCATCACCCTGGTCATCAAGGTCTCAGTCTACAGTGGTGCAGTCTACTGAATAGAACAAAAGGTAGGAGCCAGAAGCCTCACTTTCTGACCTGACTCCTGCTATAAACCAGCTCTCTATCCCTAGAACATCCCATTTTCTTATCTGTAAATTGGGAGTGTTGTACTAGTCCTACCTATATCATGAAGCTGTTGTGAAGATAAAATAGATGTCAGCCATAAATGAGAAGGCCTACTCGAAATTTCAGATCCTTAGAGACATTAAAAATGTTCTACAAATGTTGGAGATGATTTTTATCAGCAGCAGCAGTGAGAGCAAACTATTATGAAGTATTTCTTCACCTAACACCATGCTAGTCCCTATTCCAGGGATGGAGAACCTGTGGCTTTGAGGCTACATGTGGCCTTCTAGGTCCTCAAGTGCAGCCCTTGGACAGAATTCAAACTTCAGAGAACAAATTACATTAATAAAAGGATTTGTTCTGTAAAACTTGGACCCAAAAGTCCACACCCAAATACACATTTATATTTACATGCATGTATATATGTACATATATGTATGTGCATATAAATGTGGGCATATATATGCATTTATGAAATGCATACTTAATATTTTTGTGTACATACACATATGCATACATCTGTATATAAATAAAGATCCAAGATAGGATTCCAAGTAGGAAGATACCTTTGAGGTTGAGTCAAACCCCTTCATTTTACAGATGAGGAAACTGAGGCTATGCAAAGGGAATGAGTATGTTCCCAGCTCTCTGGGAACTTACATTTAAAGGAGAAGCATAGTGTAGTGGGAAGAGAAATGAGTGAGCCTCAGTTCCTAGTCCCCATACTGACATAAGCCATGCGCTCTTTAGCATGTCACAATTTATCTGAACCTAAGTATTTTCATCTACAAAATTGAGTATAGTAGAAATCACACTACTTTCACTATGGTGAAAAAATGTGATTATGTACATCAGGTGCTTTACAGTTGTAAAGAGCCATTTGAGGCAGACACGGGGACAGCACCTCCAGCCCCAATTAAATTTCTTTTCATAATTTCAGCTTATTGATTCCTGCCTCTACCCCACGTCCATCATCTTAGTCTGAATGATTCATCTTCAGGCACCAGAAACATCCATTAAAGACAAATGCCTCATAGATCTGAACTAGAGGATTCAATATGTGGCAGGTGGGAGGCTGGGTAGGGACAGGGACTAAGGGAAAACAGGGACCCCAGGATGGGGGCACTAAAAGCATATGTGTAGTCAGCCATGAAAAAGAAACATTGGCCACTGATAAAGAGACTGGGAAAAAAGTGAGAACAGGCTCCTTAGAAGTTAAGCCACACCTCCAAACAAAATTACATTCTCTTAGCATGCTACAGGTATGATGTGGGGCAAGGTACTTTGTTCCACTGGGTCTCAGTTTCCTCAACTGGGCTTTGACTGAGCCTCAGAGGTACTTTCCTACTTGGAATTCTATCTTGGATCCTTATTTATATACAGATGTATGTTTATGTATGTATACACAAACACATTATGTGTGCATTTCATAAATGCATATGTACACCTATATTTATATGCACATGTGCTTGTATGCATATGCACATACATATAAATATAAATGTATATATACACAAAGAATATATATATAGTATATATACACACATGCCCATGTAAACATACATATATATATATATATATATATATATACACACATATACCTATTCCTATACATATACGTACACATATACATGGAGTTGGGAAGGCTCCCCACTGGACTGAAGGAGTCCTGTAGGAGCAGAAAGGGAGGACCAGTCCTGAGCACAAAACCCTTTGGCCTGATATAAGACTTTGTTGCTCGCAGTAGATACTTAAAGAAAGATGGGAGGGAGGGAAAAGGTGGTTACGGCCAAGGAGGACGGAAAGAACTGAGGCCTTCTGATGCTTTCTCAAGATGCGGCTGAGTTGATCTGGGCTGGTGTTTTCCGCTGCCAAACAGAAAAGGAGTATCATTCGAGGATCCCAGACCACATCCCACAGGCTTCAGAAGGAGACAACTTGACTCCACAACTGTTTACTTCTCAGCCATAAACAGGAAGGCAATAAAAAAAAGCCCTTTGGAAAGACTCTTCCTAGCTTTACATGATGGGAGGCAGACAATGTGGTGTAGTAGGTCTCCTGGAGCCACATAGAATAAGGAGACCTGCGCTCAAGCCCTCAGTCTGGTGCTTGTTGGCCCCAGGAACTGGGGCAGTCACTTCAAATCTCTGAGCCTCAGTTTCCTCATTTGTATAATTGGGAGGAGTAAGACAACTTATCCTATTGGTCTCCAAGAAGTACAGTGAAGAAAGCAAGCATTTGGTAAAGCCTGAAGTGCTGTTGAAATCAGTCATTCCTCTAATGCTGCCAGCCAATGGCTTCCCAATCCTTTCTGGGTCCCTCATCTTGCCTTTCTTCTTGCTAACAGACTCCAGGGCAGGGCAAGCCTTCCTTACAGGAAAACAAGGTAAAGGATCCCTCTCCCTACCTCAGCTGCTTCCCCTACCTCTTGCCCATCAACGTCAATTGATTTCTTTCAGTCCAGTCACTGGATAAGGGAGTTGGTCTCATAGTCAGGAAGTCCTGGGTTCCCACTTCTGACACACACTAGATGTGTGACCCCAAATCCTCTCAGCACTGGAGACAACTGTGATACTATAAATTGCATCATAGCTCTTGATTTGTATTGGCAGAAGGAGTTTCCTCACTAGGAGGTCTCTGTATCATTGAAATCCCAGCTACAAATAAACAAACAAAAAGTTCTAGACAATATGCTGAGTCCTAGGGTTGGAGATGGAAAGACACCCATGGAATCATCCAAAACTTCAAGGAGTTTAAATTCGATTGGGGGCCAGAGACAGAAGTGGGAGTCAGTGGTACCAGCACTGACAATTAGAAGGTTCAGGAAAGGCTTATGCTTAGTATTAGAGGCATTAATAGGTTAAGCAACAAAAGCAACAGCATTTTCCAGAAAGACCCAGTTAAAAATGTATAGTTATCCCTTTCACATGGAGGGAGTTAGGGGCACAGTGCCCCAATAATCTGGAAAACCTGCATAAATTTTTGGCCCTCCCTTTGTACCAGAGAAGTCTGAATTATTATGGTATTAAAAGATAAAATATGCTGATCTTATACAATACTATACACATATTTTATGCATTTCTAAGTTTCTAAACTTTTATATGTTGTCTACCTGTCATCTGTGGCTTCCACAAAACTCCCCCAAAATTCCCACTTAATTTCTTATGTTGACCTACAATAAATCAAAACTTAGATGGGGAAAGTCACACTGTGGAACACATAACTATATATGTATATATATATATATATATATGTATATGTATATGTATATATATATATATATAAAACCTTGAGAGTCTGGGAGTCACTAGTATGTGAGCACTAGACTATCAATAGTCAGAAAAATTTAGCACTAAATAGCCATGTGAACTGGGGTGACACTATATTTTTCTGAATCTTAGTGGGTTTTTTTGATGTATAATGGAAATGAAAGTACTCATAGGCTTATTGTGGAGATCAAGCATGATAATGTATGCGAAACCATATTGTAACCTTCGAGTGAAATATACTTAAATGAGATTATTATTGTAGTGGTGGTGATTATTACCCACTCATTTCTTATTACCCATTATTAAGAGCAACCCAAAGATCCCCTCCCATTAGAACAACAGTGTAGTTGTTTGCACATTTGGGACTTTAAGAGAAAAAGTTAAATTTCCTAAAATCACAAAATTAGACCTAGAAAGGACCATAGAGGCCATCAACTCCAACATCCTTTTTTTCCAGGTGAGGAAATAGAAACCCATAGAGGTTAAATAACTTGTCAATGACCATAATAGGTAATAAGCATTGGAGTAGGATTTGAAGTCAGATCCATTTTATTCCAGGGCTCTTTCCACTATACTATATTCCTCAGTGGTACATGAGGAACATGGTGGAGTGGGGCAAGTGGCTTCAGGGTCAGTTTCATGAGATGAAGTTCTATAGGTGGTAACCTCAAAAGAATGGTAGCAACCTCCAGGATTATCTTGGTTCCTAAAATAATGAATTATGAATGTTAAAACTAAAAGGTTAGAAATCACCTAGTTTAAGTCCCTGATTTGACAGGACAGAAAAATGAATCTTAGAGAGGTATAATGAATTGCCATAGGTCACAAAAGGTAATACATTTATTAGGGGCTGACCCTCAAGAAGAGACTCAATCTCCAGAATACCACTACAGTTGCTTACTCTGGGAAAGCAGAGGACAAGGAAAAAGAAATTACTCTGAAGTCACAGGATCTGGGTTCAAATTTTACCTTTCTTGCTTACTGCCTATGTGACCTTGGATAAGATGTTTAACCTCCTTGGACTTTAGTTCTTCATCTGTAAAATGATAGGTTAGATTATTTGTCCATTAAGGTTCTTTCTGCCTCTTAATCTATGATTGTATGACTATATTACCTCTCTGATGATTAAACACAATACTAATTCATTATAACAAACATAACGCCTGCACAACTGATTGAAAAGTGGGGAAAAACATCAATGAATTACCAAGTTGCAACAATGATCGCTACCCTTTATATATGTGCCAGGAATAATGCTAACTGCTTTACAATCAGCATCTCTTTTGATTTTCATAGCAACTCTGAGAGCTGAATGCTTCTATTATCTCCTTTATACAGATGAAGAAAATGAGATTAAATGGTTTATTCAGGGTCACACAGCCAGTAAGCATCTTAGGCAAGATCCAGATCCCTAGATAGATCACTAGAGACCCAACCTCCTACCCACTGATCCAGCTTTTATTGTGGTAGGATATATTTGATTTTTAGTATATTAGATGATTTTTTAAACTAATTCAACTGAATTGACCAGTCTTTTGGATGTCACATAGACCCAACCTCACAGAAGGAATTGTGAACACAGACAAGAAGAGAATAATCCAACATCACCCAACACTGAAGATTCATTCAATGACTACTATAATTAAAAGTCAAGAACATGGAACTTGGCATCTAGGAATCTTGGTTTAATTCCTCAAACCTCAGTTATTTCTCCTCTCTGGGCTTTTTCCATTCCCTCATTTTTTTTTTCAAATGGGATTATAGCTCTCAAATGACTTGCATCATAGGAGTGCTGTAAGGAAGCTCTTGGTAAAATCCTAAAGCCCTCTGAGAGCAATGGATAGATACTATCATTAGGAATCAAAAGAATTACTTTTTAAAAAGGGAGGACAAAGCCTCTTTCATTTACCACCCCTCTGACACTGGGGTCAAAGACTCGCTTCTCTGGTCTTCAGTTTCCTTCTCTATCAAATGAAAAACTTGGACTGGTTGATCTTTAAGATCTTTTATCACCATCATTGTTGCCGTCATCATCATCATCAATTACTAGCATTTATACAGTGCTTTAAGGTTTGCAAAGCCCTTTACAAATTATCTCATTTTATTATAACAATACATATGAAAGGCAGTGATGTTTATCATCCCCATTTTACAGATGAGAAAACTAAGCAAAGGTTGTGCTTCCTTTTGTTGTTCAGTCTGACTCTTCCTGACCCCTTTCGGGGTTTTGTTGGCAAAGATACTGCAGTGTCTTGCCATTTCTTTCTCCAGAGCATTTTACAGATGAGAAACCTAAGACAAACAGAGTTACGTGACTTGCCCAAGGTCACACAGCTAGTAAGTGTCCGAAGCCAGACTTGAGCCCAGGTCTTCTTAGGACCAGTGTTTTACCCACTAGACCACCTAGGCATCTTTAATTTTAAAATCCAATTATGCTATAGGAGAGACTCCACAGCTTGCAAGCTGAAGCATTTTGCCGTATAATCAGCTGTTCTCAGCCAACCAGGTATGTGACTGACTGTGGCACTGCAACATGGACATAAATTTACCTCTTCCTTGTTACAACCCTAGGAGAAGTGAAAGCCCAGAAGTGAAAATGTTTGGTGTGCCTAAGAGGTGAGATGAGTGAAATCCTAGTAAGATGAGTGGTCAAAAAACATGTATTTTGCTTCTCTTCAGGAGTTTGAAGTGAGATGAGTTGAGGGTTTTCTCCCTAACAAGTGAGTTTCCTCTGTGATTCAATATGCAATTAGATCTTGCCACTGACATCCAGGGACACCCTGCCCTCTTCCCAAGACAGGTGATGACAATGATGTTCCATGATGCCATAGAATGAGCATCGGACGCAACTATTCATGTTGCCCTTGGAAGCATATCATGTGGAGATGTCAGGTTCTTATGAAAATTTGAAGAAGGAACAAAAATTCTTTGACTTGATTGTGCCCTTGACAATGTGACTTTTCCTCTCTCTTATTTTATAACACAAAAACATGTCGGCACCATGGAAAAGGCCATCTTGCTATGTGTAGTTCCAACTCCTCCTCCATGAAGCTTGGCTCTGTATCTAGAGATTGTGCCCCACAATTTAGCACTGGAACATCTATTTTAATGTGAATTCCTTATCTTTTTCACTAGACTCCTGAGGACAGGGACCATTTTACTACCTTTTATTTATCTGCATAACACAGCCTATGTAATGCAGAGCACACAGTAGGTACTCAACGAGACTACCAAACCTGGCTTGACTTTAACTCCCAAGAGCTTCTGATAATGACCTTACTTATATATACTCAAAGATAGTGGAAAGACAACGGATTTAGCACCTGGGTTTGAATCTCTGCCACTTACTAGTTTAAGGACCTTGGACAGTCACTTTCCCTTTCTAGTCCTCAGTTTCTTTATCTGTAAAATAGAGCTAATAATGCTTGTGCCATGTACTATATAAGCAAATTATAAGGAGAAAATGAGAAATTCTTTGAAAAAAAGTTTAAAAATGACAAAGCACTATCCATGTAAGTTCTTATGACGCTTGTTGTTAATATGAACTAGAGAACTAGAGGGAACCTTAGCACATCTGAAAACGGCAAAACGCTGTCAGTGTCAGTTATTATTACATCATTAATACTGTTGTTATGAACTGGAGTTAGAAGCTGCCTTCGTGGACAATGAGTTCAACTCCAAACATGGTCCCACCTTTCCTCAGACATTCTTTATTCCTCACACAGGTGAGAAGACCCACAAACCTTACTCTGAGTTTTTAATGCTGAAGAATTTTATTATAAACTGACACAAGACATAGATAACATCATGGTGGGTGAATGATAACTTACCTAAGTGAGTCACACTGGTAAAATCATAAAAACACTGGCCTAAGATACAGGAGATCTGGTTTAGCAAAATCTCAGGCATAAACCTGCTGTTCAACTTAGGCCAAGTTCCTCCCCATCTCTGGGCCTCAGTTTCACAGAATCATAGCTGTAGAGTTGGAAGGGATCTTAGAAGTCACTCAGTCTCACCCCCTCACTTCAAAGATAAAGGGACTTGGGTCTGAAGAGGGTAAGTGATTTTCCCAAGGTCACACAGTTCCTAACTAGCAGAACAGAGTTTAAATAAACCCAGTTCTTCTGATTCTAGATCCAGCACTCTTCTCCGTGCACCAAACTCTCTAGAAGACCTCTACACCCCGTTCAGTCCCTGACAGTTTCCAGCCCAGTTCTCCAGCCATCTTTCTCACTTTATTTGAAGTCTCCTGGGTAGGGTTTTGGGGAGCAATAATTAGCTAAGTGGTCAGTAGGGATTTTGCATCATTTCCCAAAATTAGAGAGTTAGGGATAGAAACATCCAATGGAAGGGGGAAAAGGAGCATGGATAAAATATCCAGCATGTCTTCCTTCACTCTCACATGTAGTATGAAAGTTAATAAGAAGGTGTGGGCCTAGAATCCTTGTAATTAGTTGAAAACAAAGAGAGTAATAACTTGTATTATTAAAGTGCCTTCTGGTTTGACAAGGCTTTCTTCACTTCTGTTATCCCCATTTTACAGTAAAAGAAACTGAGACTCAGAAAGGTCAAGTGACCTGCCTAATTAATAGCAACACAAACATAAATATGCCATTCAGGACTCAGACTGAGGACTTCTGATTCTGGGATGAATACTTTTAAAAAAAAATACAGGACCCAACATGGAGGCATGTATTGTTTTGATTTTTTTCCCAAAAAATGTTGACCTTAGTGTCAGCTTCTGCCCTTTTCTTTCCCTAGGACCGAAGGTCAATGTCTTTGTGGATCAATTTATAATATACAATAAGTCATGTTGTTTCCTTAACAGTAACACCCCCTGAGGTATTCATGATGGAGGATCTTTGAGCAGGACATGGTGGAAGGCACAATGGAATTGAGGTAAAGGAGTTGGACTGACCCTGCTCAGTCATTTTTCAGTTGTGTCTGATTTTTCGTGTGACCCCATTTGGGGACTAGATGTCCTCCAAGGTCCTTTCCAGCTTTCAATCTATGATCTCTCAAGGAATCTACACTATATTAAGGGGTTCAAATCCCAGCTCCACTGACAAGTTGGAACTTTGGGCAATTCTCTGAACCTTTCCTAGCCTTAGTTTCCTTATCTGTAGAATGTAGAGGTAGAACTTCAGTTGTGTCTAAGATTACTTCCATCTCTAAATTCTCTAACAAGCCCCCTAGGCTTAGTTAGGTCCTTTCCTGCTTTCACATTCCTGAATTCTCATTATTACCAGAAAGAGTTAATGTTCCATAGTCAGTCTCCACCAGGGACTAAGGTGGAATAATTTAATCTGTGAGGTTGATCAGGGCAACCAAAGTGAGAAATGAATGGGGGTGGGGAGTGGGGGGGGGGGGGAAGAGTGAAAGGGAGAAACAATCATATGCTCCAAAGTCTGTGTTAACTTGAAAGTATTTCTCTGAATCCCGCCACCCCACCCCACCCCACCCGCCTCCTGCAGTTAATATCTACTGAAGTGCATAGGCTGAGAACAGAGGGAAAGCAGAGGAGCTGGCTAGAGCTCCTGGCCCGCTGTCTGGAATGACCTCTGACAAGAGACCCCCAAAGAGACAGGATTTCTTTCTCCCACACAGGTCATGAGTCCCTAGCATGCGGACCAACAGCTCTAACCTTCTCTTGTCTTGTTTCAGTCCCAGAAGCATGTTCCCCAGCCCCCTTTCGGTTGCTGTCACATTGACTTAGTTCTGCCCCATGGTCACTTTATCATTTGATCCTGTGGGATTTGGGATATTAAATTGCTGATCAGGGCAAACTTTACATGATCTGCCCTGGAACAGATTTTCCCTGCGTGTGTTTGAGAGTGAGAGTGTGTGTGTGTGTGTGTGTGTGTGTGTGTGTGTGTGTGTGTGCGCGCGCGCGCGCATCTATATATCTATATATCTCCATTCCTCTGTTGCTTTGGCTCTGGGCTTTGTTTATCTCTCTGCATTTTTAAGGTAACCAGATTTTCAGTTTCAGTTTTGTTCTTCCTACAGAAATCCACAACCCCTGTTAACATTTGGGTGAGCATTTTCCGGGCACTCTAATAAATTGCAACCTCAGACTTAATGGTTGCTTTTGCTTCAGGCCAGTGATTAAACATTTTAATAGTGTAGCAAACTTATCAACAGACTTTTTTTTTTAACCATGAAAAGATTTTATCCTCCTGGCTTGTGACTTAGAGCATTTTATAAGTGGGGTCAAGAACTTACCATAGACTCTGAGGCAGCATAGTACAGAGGAAGGAGCACAAGATTGAGGATCCAAGGACCTGGATTCAAATCTTCCATTTACCACTTCTGTCTTTGTGTGACACTGAGCAAGGCATTTCTCTCTGAGCCTTTGTTTCCTCATCTGCAAAATGAGAAGCTAGATGGCACAGTGGACAGAGTGCCAGATATGAAATCAGGAAGATTCCTCTTCCTGAGTTTAAATCCAGTCTCAAACGTATATTAGTTGTGTGACTTGGACAAGTCACTTAACCCTGTTGGCTTCATTTTCCTCATCTGTAAAATGAGCTGGAGAAGGAAATGGCCAACTATTTCAGGATCTTTGCTGAGAAATCTCCAAATGAGGTCATGAAGAGTTGAATACAACCGAAAAATGAATGAATAGCAAAATGCGGGGGACAGGGGGAAGGGAAGGAAGGTTAGGTGAAGGTTCCTCCAGCTCTAAAGCTAGAATACTAAAGCTGGAATTTAGATGGGGCTCAAATAGTTCCTAAGGTTTATATTTCATCCTACTTCCGAAACTGGAAGGTATCGTAGTATCCAGGCTTTACCTAAACTGGTCAATAGTACCACAGTATTCAAGAGGTTTTTAATCCAGATATCAAACATATCCCTATTATCACTTCAATGAGATTTGGTCATCTTCCAAACTCTTTGCAGCTCATATGCACTATTGAAAATAAACCTACCCTGAAGGCTTAATCATTTTAAATATTATTAAGACTAATGTTAGCATTTAAGTAGCTTCAGAGATGAGCCAACTAGAGACATCAGGTAGCGATGGAAACAAGAGAGCTCCATATTATCCTTCATGAAAATCATTTTCTGCAATCATCAGCTCTAATATGTCATTTAGATGCTTATTTAAGACTTGTAACATTGAACAAATATCGATGCCTTCAACAGGACTAAAACATCAATGCAGCGATTAACTAAGAACCACCAGCAGCGACTCTGAACTAATGCAGGAGAATGCTGAACTTTGTTCCAAGATCAGGCAACAATTGCATGGGAAAGAAAGGAAGAGGAAAATGAAGGAGTTTCTTATTTTCTTATCCAGCAGTTCTCAAATGTTTTGGTCTCAGGATCCTTTCACAGTCTTAGAAATTATTGAGGATTCCAAAGAGTTTTTGTTAAGTGGGTTTTATCTATTGATATTTACCATATTAGAAGTTAAAACTGATAACATTTTAAAATATTTATTCATTTAAAATGATGATAATAGACCCACTGTGTGACAACAAACAACATTTCATAAAAATAACTATTTTTTCCAAAGCCAAAAAAAATTAACGAGAAGAGTGGCATCATTTTACATATTTTTGCAAATGTCTTTAATGTCTCTTTAATCTCTTAATAGAAGACAGCTGGAGTCTCATATCTATTTCTGCATTCAGTCTGTTATGATATGTTGTTCTGGTTGCAGCAGATGAAGAAAATTCAGCCTCGTACAAATGGAAAAAGAAGTATTTCAAAGAGTAAATGACATTTTAGAATTATTAAGAAATTGTTTTGACCTCTCCAAGCCCCTAAAAGAGTCTTGGGGACCCCTGAGGGTCTGCAGCTGACACTTTGAGAACCCTTGCTCTTATCTATACCCGAGCCCCTCCACTTAATAAATATTTATTATTGGAACCTATTTATGCTAAGTCTTGAGCCAAGTGTTGAGGGAGATACAAAGATGAGGCACAATTCTTACCCTCAAATTGCTTATAATCTAGGAAAGAATTTGGATGAGGATGATTTCGGATGAGGAATATTTCCCTACCAATGCAGACTAATACTTCCCTTGAGCTTTATCTTAGATGTCTGGGGAAAAAGAAATAAGAGATGAAAATAACAATTCACCTTTCTATAGCACTATGACATTTATAAAGCACTTTTTTTCTTCACCATAGCCCTGAGATGTAGATAGCTCACAGCTTATTATCTCCATTTTATAGCTGTAGCAAATGATTCTCAAAACATCCCTGTGGGGTAGCTACTATTATCTCAATTTTACCAGTAAAGAAACTAAGACTGTGAGGTTAAAGGACTTGCCCAGGGACTCATTAGCTAGTAAATATTGGAGGCAGGATTTGAACTCCTGTCTTCCTGACTCCAAGCCT
The DNA here is from genome assembly GCA_028658325.1 of Potorous gilbertii. NCBI lineage: Eukaryota > Metazoa > Chordata > Mammalia > Diprotodontia > Potoroidae > Potorous > Potorous gilbertii. The sequence continues at coordinate 316,077,283 of CM053769.1, forward strand.
AGCCCTCTATCTCCTACACCACCTACTTGCTAACCAAAAGGGGATGAAAATACAAAAAAATCCTCCTGGATAAAAGGAACATTGAAGGCTGAGTTCATAAAGGAAGAGGCATTTGACCTTTGTCTTGAAAGAGTAAGAGGATTTCAACAGACAAAAAAAAATCAAGTTCTTGGGCAATGAAGGGAGTGCTGTTTTCAGTTGTTTATCACTTCTGGCTAACTCATTGTGACCCTGTTTGGGATTTTCTTGGCAAAGAAACTGGAGTGATTTGCCATTTGCTACTCCAGCTCATTGTAGAGATGAGGAAACTGAGGTAAACAGGGTTAAGTGACTTGCCCAGGATCACACAGTTGATACGTATCTGAGGCCAGTTTTGAATTAAGGTCTTCCTGACTCCACGCCCACACTATTCATTGTATCACCTAGCTGCCCTGTGATCCCATATTGCTTTGCTAGCTCCTCCACTAGAGAGTTTCCTCAAATCAGGGATTATATATTCTCCATTAGACTAGGAGGAAAGGATTGTATCTCCCCTCTCAAACAGGATACCCACCAAGGACAGAGACCATGTTTCCTCTCTATGTACAGCACAGTGACCAATAAATCAGTCAAGTAGTCTGCCCAGTTAGAAAGGCCCATCAATTCATAGCTCAATGGCTCAGCAGCAATTTATTCTTACTTCGGACCCCACGCCGACTCTATATCTCAGTTCTAGTAATTAAGTCCTCGTTTTGTTGGTTGTAACTACCTCCTCACCCTCAATTGTGTATCCCTATCCTAATAATTGTAGCCCTGTCATGTTCTCCCAGACTCAAGATCCAGGGGCCCTACCTGAAATCTCGCCTATAATCTCTTTCCCTACCCACCTCAATGCCCCACAAAATTCCTTTAGGGCTGAACGCCTGCTTTCTTTTAACAGTCTCTTAATGCAATGACTGACCCACAACATTCCAGGGTACAGCTTCAACAAGATTCAAATGTAATTGAGAAATATTTAACCATATAAATAAAAATATAGTACAACTTGGATAATGTTGATTTGTGATTCTCTAGCAGGGTTCTTTCTGTATGATTCAGTGACCCCCATTTCTATTTGAATTTGACATCTCTAGACTAGAGAACTAGGGTCCAGACTACTCTCTGTACTGGGCCCTTGAATCTTATGCTAGTCCTATGACTTGTCTGCCTAGACCTCCATTACTGCTGGTCACCTGTCATCCCTGTTTATCGATACCTCCCTGCTAAAAGTACTCTCAACATATCTTCAGTGCCTATAAAGAGGTCTCAGAGGTGGTTCTTACCTTCACCAAAAGTTGTAGAAATAATGGGAATAGGGACTTAGAAGTCATACTGTCACAAACTCTTCATTATATGGAGAGAAGGAAACTGAGGCCACAGAGAGGTATAAACCATGGAAGCCTCCATTTCTGGAGTTTTCATTTAGCCTAATCTATGTATAAACAGGAATCCCTCCACAACATTTCCTGTGCATGGTCACCCAGTCTCTGCTTAAATATTTCTAATGGTGGGGAGCTCAGTATGTCCCAAAGGAGTTACTTTGGGATGAAGCTATTGAAAAATTCATCTGTCTGTGACTAGTCTAAGACCACACAGTTCCAAGAGATCATAGTTCTGTAGGACTTTAAAGGTTGAAACATACTTTGTGCCTTAACTGAGGCTGTTGGTACAAATTCAGTTCATGTTTTCCAGTCATATCCAGTTCTACGATCCCATTTAGGATTTGCTTGGCAAAGATATTGGAGTGGTTTGCTATTTCCTTCTCCAGCTCATTTTACAGAGGGGGAAACTAAGGCAAATAGGGTTAAGTGAGTTGCCCAAGATTACACAACTAGTAAGTGACTGAGGTCACATTTGAACTCAGGAAGGGGAATCTCCTTGATTCCAGACCCAGCATTCTATCTTCTGCACCTCCTAACTGTCTTGTTGGTAGCAGAGTCAGTACTGAAATTGAACACTTCTGACTCTCAGTCTTAGAGAGCTCCGACATTCCTCTTTCATCTGGAGGACAGAATTCCAATGCCCCTTTTCCTTCCCTCCTCTTCTTTCTACCTCTTCCTCTCATAAGCCTATCTTGGGCAAGCACATGGCATGCAATGATTAATTAAAAGAACATGCTTAGGAAAATGATAGTAATACATTTTCTTAAACAAATAAATAGTGAAACCCGAATAAAAGACCCTAAATGTGGGAACAAAGGAGACCAAAAAGGGCAGCAAAGGAAGGCAGGCAAGTAGGCAGGGTGAGTGGGGGTCGCATGTGTTTGATTAGGCTGCTTCATTGCTTTGATTAGGTTTGGCAAATGAAAACCCTGTCTCATTACTAGTCATTTTTACCTGCTGGATTTGCATATACATATGATATCTGTTATACTAATTATATCTATTTTCACAGGTACAGAAAGACATACCCCAGAGTTGGGGTGCCCATTAGCAGATCATACGGGACTATGCAGCTGTGTTTTGATTAGAAGAAAAGGTTCTTTGGCATCCGAGAACTGAAATCACCTTTTAGGGTATGACAAGCGCAGCCAAGCATCTAGCAAGTGAAAATCAAGGGTTTCTCCAAGGAAGGAGAGAGAACACGGACCACAAAGAATTAAAAGTAGAATAACCTTTAATGGTTTCAGCTGTGAAAATTCAATCATGCTTATTGCCTGACATGGATGCAAAGCCATCCATCATATTGGCCTGGAATCACACCATTCTAGAAGCCCTGGATTCCCCAGGGCAGTGCTGTCCTTCCCCAAATGTTTAGGGATGAGGAAGAGAGGGAACTGAGGAGTATTCCCATACACAACCCACCCATCATTTTATTCTTCAGATTAGTCTCAGCTCAGCTAGTGTTACAAGGGGAAGATGAGATACAGTGGGAGCAGGGGACAAACCTGAAAAGTACCAGAGCGGGGTGATGGGCTACTTTTGAATGTTTTCTGCATTGAAAAAATGGAATGCAAATTATATGCAAATCACTGAATGCTATTCTTAGAGCCAATGGTTCAGAAGCTTTTTTTATGTTAAGGCTATTGATTCTCCTCTTTATACCCACTTGACCATGGATTTGTACCAGAGTTCCTGCAACCTCTTTCCAAAGCATCCCCATGACTCATATATTGTATATTAGTTGTTATGGACATTAGCCAATTAGGGGACATTGTCTACAGCATACAGAGAACCGCAGACTATTAGAATACCAGAATGTTAAAACTGGAAGGAGCATCCTGTTGAACCCCTCATTTTACATGGAGGAAACCAAGACCCCAAAGTTTTACACAATTTTCTCAAGATCATTCAATCAGTGAGTGAACTATTCTAAATCTCTTCACTAATTTCAGTGTCCTTTCCACTATACTATAAGCTGCCCCCTCAGAGTTGGGGGCACATTGGAAACTATCTGAGTAGAACTCATTTTAAAGAGGAGAAAACAGACTGAAAGACAGAAGTGACTGGTCATATACAGAGGAGCAGGGCTAGACTACACCTATAGAATAGACTACTCACAGCCTCTGGACAGGACGTTAGGAAGGGAAGCAATATATGTCGAGATTCAGGTGACTGCTTTTTCCTCTACGCTGCCTCTGAAAAAGTGCATCACCTTCTTACAAAGACACTCTGAAACTCCATCAAGAAAACTAAAGCAAACAGAGAAAGGAAGAAAACCAAGATCCAGTTCACTTCATTCCCATTTCTTGATTTCCTTTTGGATTTACCCCAAAGCATATTTCCCAAAAATGCTTTCCCTCTTTTCACTGAGTCTCTGGAAGGATTTGCCGGTCTAGCTCTGTGAAATGGGACCTAATTGTATAAATAATGTAGTGGAGGGTGCACTGGACATTTAGTTTAGAGGACATGGGTTCAAATCCTAGCACTGCCATTTTATTACTTGTGTAACATTAGGAAGATCACTTTCCCACTTGGACTTCAATTTCCTAAATGATAATAAAAAAAATGAACATTTATATCGTTATTTTTAAAATTCACAAAAGCTTTTATACAATTAATATGACAGAAAGGGTTTGGACTCTAAGAACCTGGATTCAAATTCTGGCTCTTGTTACTGATTACTTTTATGACCTTAGACCTTGTTTTTTTCATTTGAAGATGAGAAGTTTGGAACAAAACTTTAAAGTTAAGGAGGGAGGGAGCATCTTTTTGCAATCTTTGGCAATCTGGTGAAACCTATGGACCCCTTAGAATATTCTGCATTTGTAATTGAAAGGTGTGCTAAATTTCAGTTAAAGGTTAGTGAAAAACATGGATGTATTTTTTTCCCATCCAAGTTCATGGACCCCCCTGAAATCTATCTATGGAACCCTGGAGGTCTGTGGAAATCAGAACATGAACTCATGTTCTAAGCTCTTTCAGCTCTAAATCTACGTTTCCATCATGTGATTTCAGTCATACAACATGCCAATGGGATTGCTACTGTAGATATTAACTCCAGTTCTCATGTGAAGAAGCTTAAGTTCAGAAAAGATGTGTCTTCATATATATACACATATATATACACACATACATATATGTGTATGTATGCATTTATATGTATGTCTTCATATATGTGTGTATATATCTAAATGTATTACGTGTATATACATCTAAATGCATTATGTGTGTGTCCATATATAATTGCACAACTATTAATAGCTTCAGAAGGGAGATTGGAATCCAAGTTTTCCTTTCTCTAAGTCTGCCTATCTGCTATGCCCTACTCCTTCTCTGTAAGAGAAAGTTAGACAGACAGACAGTGTGAGTTGATCAAAATGTCTCTTCTAATTGAGTCCATTATCCTACAACCCTATGCCATAACTGCAAGAAGGAGCCTGGGGAGTCAGCCATAGGGAGCCCTGGTAGATTGGACCCCTTTCTTCTCTATTCTGCTTCGCTATTGGCAGAACATACTCCTCTCCTGTTCTAGCCTGTCTGCTTTGTTATAGATCTAGGTCAGACTCTCTCTCTCTCTGGTCCTTTGAACTCTAGTGGAACCCTGCCTGGAGTGGAAAAGAAGAATACTTTTTAAAATTTAATTTAGCAACCTCTGCTAAACATACACTACCTTTTCAGGGCCCATTAGGACAAATTTCCTTATCCAGATTTGTTTTCCCAGTTTGGCAGTATTTCATATGGAAATTGTGAAGCAAAGGCTGGATTACCATGGATTGGATCTGTTGTAGAAAAGATTGATGCTTGGAACAGTTTGGACGAGAGCCTCTGGGGTCCCTTCTGCTTGAGATGTGATTATGTGAGTATGACAAGTTAATCTCATGCCTTTTGTCTCTCTTATTTCTTCACCTGTCACCTAGCATCAAACACTTGAAACATGAAACCCGGATGATTTAGTAAATAAGAAATATGAGGCCTTGAAAGGTGAAGAGACTTGCCCAAGATGGGGGATTCATGGTCCTACATGTAGTTCAATGGCCGTCTTGCTAGAGGCTGGCTCCAATGAGCTCATCAGCACCTTTGTTTCCACATAGTCCATATACTTGAAATACCACCCACTTTAAAATAAGAGGGAATTAAAACTGGCTGAGTAAAATTCTGTTTTGGATTAGAAGGGATGGGACTGGTCCAAGTTTATTCCCTCTAATGACCGTCTATTCTCCTTCAGACATTCTCTTAAACAAATGCCTTTCTCCCCTGCTGACTTCCTTCCATGGTTTTTGTTGTTATTGTTGTGCTTTAAGATTCTGTGATCACAAATGCAAATACAATGAATATTTATTTTGTGTGCAATAGCATCCATGTGCTGAGGTTCAGAGATATAAAATGTATAGATCAGACATGGTCCCTGCTCTCATGGAACTTACATTCTAGCAGTGAGATAAGACACATGCACAGGTAACTATGATATACAGAATTCTATGGTAAGTGCATCAGAAAAATGCAAAACAATGTGCACATGAGGTCTGAGAGGGCTCATTATTAATCAGTGGAATCGTGGTAGGCTTTCTAAAGGACAGAGCACCATTTCAGATGGGCAGGAATTTAACAAGTAAAGGTGGGAAAGGGAGAATACATAAGGAAAAGTCTGATCAGAGGCATGGGAGCATAAAGGCACAGTGTGAGTTGTTCAGTGAACAGAGAAGAATCCATATCGACTGGAGCAGAGTAGTTGGTGGAAAGTGATGAGGTTATGGGTGAAGGGTACCCCAAAATACAGACAGTCCGGTCGTGCTCAAATGAATTCGACTCAAGCCTTCTTAAAGCCAAAGAAAACTAAGTTTATTAAGTATTCGCCTAATTGGGTTGCCTCTTAAGGAGCCTAAGCATTTTTAACACGGGCCAGACAGAATCCCAGCTAGAGTCTGAGCCAGATTGAATCTGAGCACCTTCATGGAGGCAAGATGGAACTTAAATACAGAAAGGACTATAGGAGGGATCTGGGGGGGGTGGTCTGGTAGTCCATGGTGATGGGAGGAGGGGTTTAGGAAGGGTCTTGAGGAGAAGTCCAAGGAGGGTCAAAGGCTGGAAACACCTGGAGGCTATCAGGAGATATCAGACAATGGGGCAGTCTAGGTGGGAAGCAGGTGGGGCAATCTAGAGATCTTGATAGGGGCAGTATGGGAATGGATACAGATCTTGATGGCAGTCTGGGGAATGGGGTTTTGACGGGATCTAGGGTGGGGAGTGCAAGAGACTTGAAATGATAATGAAAAGCCCATGGGCTTCCTGAGACTGCCGGAACCAATGGGAAGATTAGATTTGAGTAAGAAAGGCCAGATGAAGTGGGAAGATTCAAGGGGAGCGCTAGGAGGCTCCCAGAGTCTGAACCCCATCAGAAAGGAGTCATATTAGGTGAGGCTACAAAGAAGTGTAGGGGGTCAGTTCACTTATATCTAAAAGAAACGAAAACTTCAATGAAATTAAATTCAGTCCAGATCAGCAAACCTTCTCTGACTACAACACATATTCAGGATCATACAATTTCATATTTAATTACATATATAATTATATATGTGTGTGTGTATATAACATATAATAAAATGTAATATAACATAACATAATATTAATGCCTATATAACATATAAATATAATATAATACCTTGTTTACCTCAATTTCCTCATCTGTCAAATGAGCTGGAGAAGGAAATGTCAAACCACTCCAGTATCTTTGCCACAAGAACCCCAAATAGGGTCACAGACAACTGGACACAATGAAATGACTGAACAACGTTATACCTTAAGTTATCTTCGGTGTGTATATTTTGTATTCACCTTTCTGTGTACATTGTGTACCCTTCTCCAATAGAATGGAAATTCTCTGAAGGCAGATACTGTGTGTGTGTGTGTTTGCGCGTGCACAACTCCATAGCCTAGCACTGGGTCTGTTGATTACTAGACAATCAATAAATGCTTATTGAAGGAATGAACACAATGTATCATCCACTCAGGGACTTTTAACAGTGAGGGTTGGGGAGGGAGTATAGCTCGCAGCAAAAGGAAAAATCAGGGATCATATTCCAAACATTCCTGATAAGAAAACCAATACACAGAAAGAGTGAAGAACTTACCAATGTCACACAGCACAGAGATCATTTTCTTTTCTTTCCCAGGAACTAGAGAGGAAGTTGGGGTATAATGGAAAGAGAGCTGACCTAGGAGGCAGAAGGCCTTGGTTCAGTCCTCCTTGGACACATTTCCATGATCCCACGCAAGCTCCGCTCCCTCAAAGTGCTCAGCTCTCTGTACGATGCCAAGGTGTCTGTCTGCACTGGCAAAGGGAGACTCCTCGACTGAGAGTTACCAAGATCAGCAAAACCACAAGTTTAATTTAAAAAATTTTTTGAATTTACATTATTTTAAATTTATATTATTTAAAATTATTTTAAAATATCAGAGCCATACAAAAAATGTCCTTTAATGTCCTCTAAATAGGTTAGTTTTCAGACTCTTCTGTCTCATCATCACATTTATCTAGCGCTTTAAGGTTCATAAATTCCTTTCCTTACAGCACCTCAATGAAGTAATAGTGTGAGTATTCATATCATCCTCAATTTCAGCTGGAGAAATTGAGGCTCAGAGATGTAAAATGACTTATCCAAGGTTGCACAGCTAATAGCAAGCCACCTCCTCTGGGACTGAAAGTCTGCAGCTGCAGGGCCGACCCTAGTCCAAAACCTCAGTTCAGTATTGTGTCAGAGGGAGAAGCCTGGGGACCGCGAGGATACTGTTATAAATGAATGACAAGACATCATAAAGCAGGAGCATCTAACAATGGTGGGAGTTGGGCTGTTGGAAGACACAAGGCACAGACACTAGGATGTTCCATTCAGGATGATGATTTTTGTCTTGCAACCGTCCTACTCCATATCAAGGACTAAGAGGTCAGTGTAACTACTCACAACCTCCACTCCCACCCCCATCCTGAAGTGAGGGAATCGGGTGATAATAACTCCAGCAATTGCGGAGCCCAGAGGAGATAGAAAAAGATAACCAGAAGGAAAACTTTTACCAACATTCCTAGAGGGGGAGAGAGAGAGAGAGGAAAAAAAGAGAGAATGAGAGAAAGACAGAGACAGAGGGGGGAGGGAAGGAGAGAGAGAAGGAAGGGGAGAGGGAGAGAGAGCGAGAGAGGTAAAAAGAGAAGGAAGGAGAGAGGGAGGGAGAGAGGGGGGAGAGGGAGAGAGAGAAGGAGAGGGGAGAGAGAGAGAGAGAGAACAAGAGAGCAAAGGAGAGGGAGGGAGAGGGAAGGAGAGAGAGAGAGAGAGAGGGAAGGAGAGAGAGAAGGCGAGGGGGGAGGGGAGAGAGTGAGAAAGGGAAGGAGAGGGAGACAGAGAGGGAAGGAGAGAGAGGGAAGGAGAGAGAAGGAGAGAGAGGAGAGAGAGAGAGAGAGGGTGAGGGAGAGAGAAGGAAAGAGGGAGAGGGAGAGAGGAGAGAGGGTGAGGAAGAGAAAGAGGGAGGGAGAGAGAGAGAAAGAATGTACAAATGAAAAATAATAAAATTAAATGCTAAAATGTAAAAGAACTCCAAGAGAAAATTCCAAATAATTGCCAACAGAACCCACCCCCCAAAAAAAATAAAGTAAAAAACTAATGTAGACATAAAATCCATACCTAGCTCTGCGCTCCAAGTCTGCTGTTTTACATTGCCTCTCTTAACAACTATCTTCCCAAAATCTTTCTTTTGGCTCCATGGTAGCCCTCTGCCTACCCAACTCCCCCACCTCACCCATCCAAAAAAAATCTCTCTCAAAAATTAGAAAAACTTCCAGTTGGCCAAGCAAATAGGACTCTCCTGTTCAAAGTCCTACCTTGACCTTGAAGTATCTTGAAGGAAGGAGACAGAAATTCTCCTACTGAACCAAATACTAATTTGTCTTTTTTTGGCTTCTAGTACTGGATCATGCTATAACTTACCCAACTGGCCTCATATTTAACTGCTCAAAAATTCTTTGAACTGCTTGACTGTATTTTTATGCCCTGGTTTTATCTTGATGACTCTGCCAGAAGGTTCCACAAACTTATATCTCAAAGACCTAGAGTGTCTTGTTATTTTCATTCTCCTAGAAGCCACAGCAGACTTAACTCACCTTGAGCAAGTATCCCAAAGTGAGTCAGCCCTATACTTGTCTGGATTTATTCTCTTTGACGCAGAATCAGTGTTGACCAGCTTCTCCTTCACCCCACCCCCACCAGCTGTTCTATTTCCATGTCCCTTCCCCCTTCAGAGAAGTGCAATAATTATCTCTAGTCTTCTCTGACATTAAGTCTAGAAAGGAATCTCTCCCACATTTAGGTATAGAGTCCATGAGATGGCTTCAGTTCTCCATGTCTGGGCACATGCACAAGGTCATGAATGAAAGAACCATAGTGTAAGGGCAAGAGTTGCCTGATTCAATCTATCAAACCACCCCACTTAGCTGAGATACCTTTATCGGATGAAAACATCTCCAATGAGTCAATGGAAAAAGCAGAAGTGTGAACGAAGTGTGATCAGGGCTTAGACACTTCTATTGAATCAATCAATCAAAGACTTTAAAAGTCCTTGAAAGCAATGAGATAAATTGGACTGACAGTTGTTCATAAAATCTATCCAGATCACTTCAGGAGACTTTGTTAGGCATTGTGGGACTTGTATGAGACCAGAAAACCAGAATCAAGAATTAAGTGTCTGCCAACACAGAGGAGAGTCGTTCTAGCCAACCTCCTGCAAAGGAATTGCTTTAGAAGTGGGGCAGAGGAGAAAAGTCTCATGCTTGACTTCAGGTTCCAAGGGCCCTCACCTTGAGCAAAGGAGAAGTTTGTGAATGTCAGTGTCAGAAGATGTAGATTTCTCATTAGTATTCTAGTGTCACTGAGGCAGTAGTAGCAGCTAGTGACGATGTCTACATGGAATACCAAGAATAAACTAGATACAATGAGAAGAAACAGCTACAAGATTCTGCACAAAGCACAGCAGAAAAGCTATACCCTCCATTAACAAAAACACCTCCATTAATACCCCATGATGGGGAGGAAAAGATTTCCGGAAACCAGGATCTACCAGTTACCTCTTAGCCAGGATCTCTCAGCTTAAGTCAACTTTCTCCTGGACTTCATAAGTCCTGGAAAATATGTCATAGGGTTTTGCAGGGGGTGTCTTTATTATTCCACTTCCATAAATATCTTCTCTCTAAAAGGTAACTGCATAGCTAATTAATTGATATCTATTAACAATTTCAGGAAGAGGGACACAGGTCAAGGTTTATAACTTACAGCACTAGAAAAACAGTCTTGGAGTTAACCTTAGAGGCCTGAAGGAACATGGTTGGATCCCTCTAGGGATGTACCTTGATAGTGTGAATGGAAAATAGCAGAGTAGCCCAGATCATATATTATAATGGAATCACAAATTGAGAGATGGAAGGGACTTTTAAGGTCATTGAATCCAACCTCTTCATTTTACAGCTGAAGAAACGAAGACCCAGACATGTTAAGTGGTTTAAACCCAGTCCCTCTAGCTCCAAGTCCAATGTTTTTTCCATTACACAAAAAATCCACCCAAGGCAGATATAATCTGGAATCTTCCTGAGGAAGCAGATAGAATCTCAGTAGGTGGAGGAATCTCAGAGGTCATTTAATGCAACTCTTCACACCATCCCTCAAAAAGTCATCCAGATTCTATCTAAAGACCTTCCAGGATGAAGAACTACTCGTCCCTATTTTTTGAATCTGACAATTTCTTACTAAATAATCCTTGTTAAATTAAAACAGTTCTGAGGTACCACCTCACATCTAGCAAATAGGCTAATGTGGCAGAAAAGGAAAATGACAAATACTGGAGGGGATATGGAAAAATAGGAATGCTAATGCATGGTTAGTAGAGTTGTGAACTGATACAACCATTCTGGAGAGCAATTTAGAACTATACCCAAATGGCATATCCTTTGATCCAGCAATACAACTATGAGGTCTGTATCCGAAAGAGACTAAAGAAGAAGGAAAAGGACCTATATGTACAAAAATATTTATTAGCAGCTCTTTTTGTGTTGGCAAAGAATTGAAAATTGAGGAGATATCCATCAGTAAGAGAATGACTGAACAAGTTGTGGTATATGATTGTGATGGATTGTTATTGTGTTATAAGAAATGACAAGCAGGATGCTTTCAGAAAAAATCTAGGAAGACTTTCATGAACTGATACAAAGTGAAACGTGCAGAACCAGGGGAATATTATGTACAGGAACAGAAATACTGTACAATGATCAGCAGTGGAAGATTTAGCTATTCTAAACAATGAAATGACACAAGACAGTTCTGAAGAGCTTATGATGAAAAATGCTATCCACCTCCAAAAAAAGAACTGATGGAATCTGAATGCAGATTGAAGCATACTTTTTTAAAAACCTTATTATTCTTTGATTTTTTTTTTACCTGTATTTTTCTTCTGTAACATGTATAATATAATACATATCAAATTGTTTGCCTTCTCAAGAAGGGGGAAGGGATAGAAATAATATTGAACTCAAAAATTTTTTTTAAATGTTAAAAATTTTTGTTTGCATGTAATTGAGAAAAATAAAATAAAAATCAAATATAAAAAATATTTGCTAAATCAATATTATCTTAATTGAATAAAATTAAAATGACCTTTGGGCAAATCAATGCCCCTCCCTAGGCCAAAGCTCCCTCACTTCTATGAATAGAATAATCTCCACCTCTTGTAAGTCACAAGACCATTATGAAGATGACAACATAGTCTACATCAGACATCTTAGGATATCAAAAGGGGGCTAGAAAAACCAAAGACTCATATATTTGTAGAGAAGAAAGAACTTTAAAGAGAATCAAACCTCCTACCCAAAATGAATCAATGATGTCATAGAGGCTAATTTTCATTTTAATGAACTATAGGCTTTCCAAAACTGGTAGAGTGACCCTGCCCATTGCTGACAGAAAGTCTTGTATGAGGAATCACGACAAAGGGCAAGGTGAAGGAAGCATCCCTCCTATCCAATGAGGGACCTCTCCAGTGAAATCTCAGTGCCTAGCATATATACTGTGTGTATTTATTTAAATATACTTTTTGCTATTTGATTCTTTTATTTTAATTTTTACTGATTTCTTTTGTTTGTGCAGTTTCATCTCTCTATATATCCCTCACACCTCCTCTTCCCAACAAAACAGCCCTCATAACAAAGAATAAAAATAAAGAGGGGGAAAAACAGTTCAGCAAAACTAGCCAACACATTAAACATATGTGACAGTACCTACGATATTCCAGAACTATAGCCCTCTACACCCTCACCTCTGCAAAGAAGTGGGGGAGGCACATTTTCTCTACTCTTCTCTAGGGTCAATCTTGGACACTATAAGTACATGGAATGGAAGCTGTTAGGTGGCATAGTGGACAGAGTACTTTCCCTAGAGTCAAGAGTATAGCGTTCAAATCTGATCTCTAGCTGTGTGACCCTGGACAATTCACTTAACCCCAATTGCTCCCAGAAAAAGTAAAATAAGTATACAGGATTCAAGATTTTGTTCTCATCATTCACATTGTTCTTATTGTGTATGTTGTTTTCCTGGTTCTGCTAACTTCACTCTGGATTAGTTCATGTAAGACTTCCCATGCTTTCCTGATTCTTTATATTTTTCATTTCTTATGATGGAATAACATTCCATCATTTTTATATACCATAATTTGTTTATCCATTCTTCAATCAGTGAGCATCTAAGTTTGTTTTACTTCTATAACAAATACAGCTACAAATATGCTAGTGTATATAGAATCTTTCTTTCAACCTTTGATCTCCTTGGGGTTCATGCCTAGCAGAAGGATATCTAGTTCAAAGGGAATGAGCATTTCAGTCACTTTTTAAAACATAATTCCAAATGGTTTTCCAGAATGGCTTGAGCAATCATAGCTCCATCAGCAAGGAACCCTAAATGGTCTTTAAACATGAGTGATTAAAAGTGGAAATTTTAAAAAGATACTTTTGTGTGTGTATATGTGATGTTCTGTTCTCTGAACATCAGTTTCCTCATCTGTACAATGGAGATGATATTCCCTCCCTACTTAATTCTCCAGGATGTTGCAAGGAAAACCTTTTGTAAATCTTAAAGTGCTTATATAAATATGAACTATCACAATTATTGTTGTTAACTGTGAAGCAAAAGGGTTGAACCTTTGATTGAATCCAAACTTCAGAAAACAAATCTCCTTAATAAAAGGATTTGTTCTATAAAACTTGGAGTCAGTCAAAAGACTGCACCTGAGGACCTAGAAGGCCACATGTGACCTAGAGTCCACAGGTTCCCCACCCCTAGATGAGACAGTTCCTGAGAAGACCCTTGTAGAAATATTCTATGGTTCGCTGACATTCTCTGGTTCCCTGACTTTGTTGTAGTATAAAACTAGCCTTTCTATGACTGGCTTGGTCTCTCAAGTCTCCATGAAACCTTAAGGAGTAGAATTAAGCCAGGTAGTACTCAAAACACAATTGCTAAAAACAAATAAGTAAATAGTGTAGATTAATCACACCTCTTTACTCTGCTTTATATGACTTCAACTGGAGTCCCTACTTTGATAGATGATGGATGGATGGATGATTGAAGGGATCGTTCCTCTTCTGATAAATAGCATTATGGTTTCTTTTTCCTTATGCAAAGAAAGAAACAAAGGAAGGAAGGAAGGAAGGGAAATTAAGAATTAAGGAGATTTGAAAAAATTCCAATAGTAATCCTATCCCCATTCATAAAATGTAAAAGCTTGCAAAGACAATGGACACTTAATGAGCAGAGGCTGTGAGATCAGCTGGGTCTTGAAGAATGGGTCAGATTCCGATGGACAGAGAGTAAAGTGGAATCCATTCTATCCAAAGATGGCAAGAAAATGAGGAAAGGCATAGAAAGGAGTAGTTAAGGATATTGTAGAAAACAACTTAGTTTGAAGAAGAGCTGAGTGTGTATTGGAGAGGGAATGGGAAAGAGTCTAAAGGTAGAGAAGGGTCCAGATTATGGAAGATCTTGAAAACCCAGTATGAGTATTTTAGACTTCAAATGACAATAACTCTTATATGTATAACAATCTAATGTTTGCAAAGAACATTAACAGCCCTCTGAGGTAAGTAATGCACATATTATATTCATTCTGTAGATGAGGAAAGAGATGGAGATACTAAATGACCACCTAAAATTGCATACTTAATAGATGTCCCTGTCAGAACTGAGATTTATACCTTGCTATCCTAGCTCCCAACCAATGTTCTTTTCGTTGTACTATACTGAAAGAGAATAACATTGCAGGTTTTTGACCAGAGGATTGATGTGCTAATAGCTGTACTGGGGAAAAATTGTTCTGGAAACTCTAGGCATTATGGGGTTGGAATAGGGAGAGACAAAGTATTCTATCAATTTAAAGCACAAATGTGTTATGGATTATAGTTCTGAGACCATCTCTCAGATTTGTGCTGCTGTCACTAAATATTAGAATAAATAAATTCTTGTGATGAGTCGGAGAAGGTTGGAAACAATTCCACCCCACCCTTACCACAAGATTTCCAGCTCTTCCTGGGGAACTCCAAACACCATCTCAGGACAAAGTTCTCAGTATCATAAAGGAAGACTGACATGTGCCCTGTCATTTCCCTTCATGTCATGCTGAGTCTACATATTCCACCTTCTCTCTCTGGTTCCATTAAATACTTTAGCTTCAATGAATGGTACTTCTATGAACTGATTCTCATTCCCTTTCCAAAAGTGAGGGGTGCCTACTATGATCATTGTCATTGTGTTAGAGGTGGGACTAAGTCAAATAACTTGTTAAAGGATGTGTTGCAAAGTATAATTAGCACTGCAGCACTGATAGAATATAATTGGCAGAGACCCAATGCAGGGTGTCTCTGTAATATATTTGTTTTGGCTAGAAACTGGACAGTGGCTAATGTCACAGCTGGGAAGAACAATTAGCAAATTCATGAATCAGAGTTCTGTTTACACTTCTGCTGTGAAGGAAAATCATTTGTTAGCTTAAGAAAGACCTTATGCCTTGATTACAGGTGTCATTATAGTCAAAATATTGACCAAATCTGGGACCCTGCTGCAAAGGCAAAATGTGTTAAATTCACACACACTTATAGAAATTCCAGCACATTACCAGGTACCGTTGGGCACTTATTCCTCTAAGGAAGGTAGATCTGAGGATTTTTTTAAAATTTGTCTTGACAACAGAAAGGTAAATAGAACCCTAATTATCCAAACCATAACTAGGAATTCCAGCACCTGGAATAAATTAGCTGAGGGAAAAGAGAGTTCTAAGGTATGACCACTGTTACACATGTCTGAGGTAGACTGGAGGTCATAGAAATTGATGATGCTGAGGAATTGGGAAGCTAGGGTATTCTAACAGGGAAGTGGAAAAAAATAATAGGTCAAATATTTAACTTATTGGGGAGGAAAGAGAATAACCTTGAAGTCTACAGGTAACAGTAATAAGAATATGGGTAGAATAGATTGAACTTGAAAGGAATAGAGGTTAATAGCTGAGTAGTGGTAGCCAAGGAAAGTATACAAAGTCCAACAAGGAGCAATGAGTATATGACTCCCTCCTCCTGACCCTGTAAGTCAGTAGGAACAAGAGAGTAGGAGCAGGTAACCTTGGAAAAGGTGTCAAGAGATATGGTGTCTGCTGGAGCCAGGCTTCAGTGAGCATCAGAAGATGAAGAATTGTGAGAGAAAGTCTCAGATGAGATGTTTGGCAATAATGGAGAGGAGGGACAGAGGAAGTTGGGAAGCAGACAGCTGGATTAAGATTACTAGTGGAGAGGTGGGGAGAAGGGTTAGAGACGGTCAGTGGAGTCCAGCACATTCTTCTCCTACTGATTCTTCACCCTATCCTGTGCTGATCCTGTACTAATCCTGCTTTGGTCCCCAGCGTTGATTTCTCCTCTCCTTTTACTGATTTCTCTCCTTCACACTGATTTCCTCCACATTCCTCTGCACTGATACTGAACATTTCTCATAGTTCGGATGCTTAAAGAGGAAGGTGAATCAGGGAGAGGGAGAGAAAGGCAACCCTCATGGAAAGGCACAGAAAAAGGGTGTAATACAGTGTTCCAGATATAGGACCCTGGGAGGTGGGCAGAATGGAACCAATCGGACAGGAATGAACGTGGAGAGAGAGAAAGCACCCCTTCATATTAAAACTAGCTGCCCTATGCTAGGAATTATGCTAGTTCCAGATCTGCTCATTACTAAGAATAGTAACTCATATATATCTACATGTTGATACTTACAAACTACTTTTCTCACAAAACCCTCCAGGGACAATTATTATTAGTAGTATCCCCATTTTACAAATAACTAAACTGAGCTCAGCTCAAAGAGATTAAATGACTGGCCTAGGGTCACTCAGTTTGTAAGTATTCAAGGTGAGATTTATTTGATCCTAAAGATGGTGTCTATGGACTCCATGGACAGTGTTCATTCAAATAATCTACAGGGTCTTTCTAATTGTTCTTCCTTGTCATCAAGAGTAGCTGTTTTGGGAACTCTGATTGAAATAGTCACTACATATAGACAACTCATGAAGAATATTAATATAAGTAGGAGGCAGAGTGAGAGAAAACTTGTTGGAATTGGAATCAGGAGGTCTAATTCCCTATCACCTAAAGGATCAAATCTTAAACCATCTATTTAGCATTCAAAACCCTTCATAACCTGGCTCCTTTCTACCTTTCATGTATTCTGCAATCTGGTGACAATGGCCTCCTTACTATTCCTTCCACAGGCCACTCCATCTTCTGACTCCAAACTTTCTCACTGTGTTACTTATCCATCTCCCTCATCATCTCTTATCTTTCTGGATTTCCTTCAAGTATCATTTAAAGCCTACCTTCTAAACCAGAGGTTTCCAAACTTATTTAGCTTATTGCCTCCTTTTCCAAAAAACTTAGCCCCCCAAAATCTACTTTCTTTAACCCTTTAACAGTTTTTTAAAAAATATACATCATTTCAAAAATATAATTTTTGAAATGATGCAACTTAAATTTAATAATTTATTATCAATTTGTAGATTTTTCCCTGAAATGAAAGTTTAATGATGCAATATTGCATTACATAACTATATAGTATCGTATTGTAAACATGTCACTACCTGCACATATTCCTGCCAATGTATGCTGGACTTCCCAACAATGCTTGACATGCTCACCTGCCAACACTTACTTGTTAAGACCTGTTGATGGACTTTGAGCAGTGATGGATTACAACTTGTATTTTGTGTATTTATTTGGAAAACAATGTAATCACTATGACTTCTACTCTGTTACATAACAGATTAAACATGTATGAATGACTTTTCAAAATTTTCTTCTCTTCTTTCCTCATACTTCCACCACCACTTTATTTTTATTCAATGCCCCCCCGAATTGTATCTTAGGCTGCTACAGCCTCCCTTCATTGTTCCAACACCCCCAAGTGGGCAGTATCACCCACTTTGGGAATCTCTTAAAATCTAAAGGAAATGAAACCTTTCCCAGTGTTCCTTCTTCTTTATGCCTTCCCTCCATTGATTATCTCCAGTTTATCATATTTGCATATTATTTCCTCCATGAGACTGTGAGCTCCTTTTAGTGAGAACTGTCATCTTTTGCCTTTCTTTGTAATCTCTTAGTATTTAGCATAGTGCTTGATGCCTAATAAATGGCTCCCTGACTAATCTGGCTCTAATCCCAACTTTCATATATTCCCTGTTTAATTTTCATCTCTTGTAAAATAGGGATAATGTAATTTGCACTACATACAATGTTTTGTTGTAACGAAAGGACTTAAAAATAAATGAAAAAGCATGATAGAAATGCAAGTTATCATTATAAACTAAATGGGACAGTAGCATGGATAATCTAACAATAACAGACAGTACAAAAATGTTTCTGTTTGACTCTGGAATGTATTAGATATCATTTGGGTAGCAAATTTCCCTTCTTAATGTGGTTTGCTGATCTTGATGTTAAAATTATTTCATATTCCCTGACCCACAAAAGGATTTAGGAACCAGGAGTTTCTGCCAGATTAAGAGACAGTAAGCAAAAACAAAGTTACTTTAAAAAGGAATTGCCTTCTTCATAATCATTCCAAAAAAGGATCTCACTGGGGGCTTCTCTAAGATACGACTTGCTCAGGTTGCCCTTGCTGTGGAACAAGACACTCCATTCTTTTCTGGAAACAATTATGCTTTTACTGCTGGAGTCCCAGTGGCTAATCCTGAGTATCTCCCTTCTTCTGACATCAAAGACAGTAGACCAATCAGATATGCCAAAACCAGATGTCATCCCTTCCATCCCTCTGTAAAACCTATAACCCTCATGCACATACTTTGGTTATCTCAGGGCACAGGAAGACAAGGTCGAAGCTGTGTCCTACATGAACTAGGAAGAAAGCAGAAGAGCTAAGAAGATTCCTATCAGATGAATATGGGACCAATCAGATATGTCTAAATTAGATCAATACTCCCCCCACGTCCCCATAAAATCCATGAACCTCCCTACCTCTTTTAGATGCCCCAGTATAGAGGAAGATAAGGTTGTATCTGCCTCCTACATCAAATAGGAGGAAATAAGGAGATCTGAGAAAACTGGGTGTGCCAAATCAGAAAGTAGCCTCCCTGCAGAAAAGTTGTAGACCCTGAAAGATCCCTTTTCCTCATGCTGCCAACCCTCATTTTCTTCTTCTTGCTTTGGTCTAAAATTTTCCAACTCCACAATGTTCTCTATTTGCCTGTTGATGCCCCTGATGTATATTTTATTTTCGGTCTTGTACTTTCCCTTTTTTGAGTGAAAACAAACCACAATAAAGACCTGAAACACTTGCCCACCTGATTCTTTTGTCAGACTATCTTTAAGACCCCAAACTGCTACTGTGAGCTGGGAGGGTCCGAGTGAGAATGTTTGTTGGGTTGGTTTTTGACCATTTCTCAAGAGAAACTTACTTGGAATGTTTACTGAAGGAAGCTTATTGAGCTTCTATTACGGAGACCTTCACTGTGTAAAAATTACACCTAGTCATCACTCATCACATAAAAATATCCCGATCACAGAAATGAACTTAAAGAGAGACCCCTCTATCCCACAAAAACCTTCCTCAAATAAAATATCACAAAGTGTTGCGACCCTGGGCAATCACTTTATCTCTGTATGTTTTTAGTTTCCTCATCTGTAAAAAGAGGATTTTTACCTACCTTTCCTGGGGTTTGGTGTGAGGATAAAATGATTAAAAAAAAATTCTTTTTAAAAAAGCACCTTTCAAACTATCTCTTATTCTTCTTACTTACTGACTTTTAGGACCAAAGGTTTAGAGTTGGAAGGGACCTTGGAGTCCCCTCATTTAACAGATGAAGAAATTAAGGTACAAGAGGTGAGATGACATTGCCTTGGGTCATACACACATATTCTATCTTATTATATAAATGCCTGAGTCCTATGTATAGTGTGTATTTCTTGTATTCTCAAAGTATGGGAGAGGGAGAGAATTTGGAATTGAAAATTTTTAAAAATCATAGGATAACAAAATTAAAATAAATATGTCTGAAGTGTGATTTGAACCTACATATTCCTGACTCCAAGCCCATTAACCTGCCCAATGCTATACGTTTGAAGTGTCGCTTTTAAAACAAAAGGAATAAAATGCCTCAGTTTGAATGTAACCTTTCTCAGTGTGTTAGAGAGAAGAGAGAGTGGGTGGGGTGTTGGCAGGGGAGGAGGCAGAATATTGAGGGAAGAAGTATCTAAGTAGGATAAAATATTAGTTAAAACAATAGTCTTGAAATAGACATTAAGTATCACAGCACTGCTAGCCTGGTCCTCTTTAACACAATCTGGGCACAACCTCTCATGACATACATTTGATATACTCTGAAGGGAGACTCTTCAGAATACATTGTGTGTGCTGTGCTCTCCAGAATGATGGGTAAGGGTGACAACATTACAGCTTTTCTGATTTCACAGGTTTCATTCTTGTAGTGAGAAGATTCCAAAGTGCATTGACATTAAAGAGGACTTTTGGCAACTGTCATTATTACCAACACCCGAAGCAGAAAAAAAAGGTAATTAAGTCAGGCCCAAGGGTATGACCAATAACCAACCCAATAGGATCCAAAGAATCTTATCTTCTATAAGGGATTATTATATAATAATACTCCACCAGAGAAGGAAGGAGGATCTAATTCCTACCACACAGGGCAATTCTATTTACCTTTCTGTAGTCAAGTATAGTTTGTTTCTTTTTTAAACCTCAGATCTGCCTTCATTGGATTAGTAATAAGTTCCCAATAATTCCAGTAATGGAGCTGGAATAGTTTCTATAAATATGTATAAATTTAACTTGCTGTCTCTTTGCTGTAGGGACCCAGGTCCACCCATGTTTGATTCCCTCCCACTCCACTTTCTCCATCCCCCAAACACACACCCTTGATTACACCCTAGAATGCCAATTATTCACTGGGCATATGCCCTATTTTTCTTCCAGGGAAATCTCACTTTGTTTATAGCATAACCTCGTGATAATAAAAAAATTTTCAGTTCCCCCCTGCAACCCCAGTCTCCTCTCTTAAGCTTCCCAGGGTCCTCATTCTCTGTAATCCTTGGAATTGAGCACGCTTTCCACTGTTTATATGACTTCTGAAAAGTTTGCCCTTTTCTTTTCAAAAGATGGAAGTTACTATTCTCTAGACAGGACTGATGGCTGATTCTGTCTCTTCTACATTATAAACTCTCATATACATACCTTAAAGATGTCCCTTGGATGCTCAGAGAAGTAGGTTAATTTATCCTGGAGATATATTCTTATATTCAAAATCAGAGTGATAGGCACACTGTTTCTTTGCACCATTTGGGCTGAGTTTTGGGACTGTAAAATCTTGCCATCAAAAACTGACCTGGAAATGTATTATTTCTGAATGGGATTCAGAGGAGTTCTAGTTCAGACTGACTGCATTCAACAAGATTTTAGGAGAGGATCTCATATGCCACTGGGGGGGGAAAAGGAAAAGCAGCAGTAGCCAAATGCCCCAAATGGCTTGCAGCGATATCTCTTCCAGAAAGGACATTATTGCTGGCCTGCTGACGCTTCTCTATCATTCTGTGGGATAAGGATGGATAGTCCGTGGAGTTGCCAAGCACCAAGTATATCCATGCGCACCCACACAGGCTCAGAAACCCTTCAGTGACTGTAGAGTGGGCTGCCTCATAGTCCTCATTCCATCAGCTTTCCCTGACTTTTTATTTTTCTTTTCTAGTTCCAGGGAGGCAAAGAAAGCAGTAGATCAATAAGATGTCTTGACGGAAGCTGCCTGCAGCAGTTCCATTTCTCAGGCTGGACACCGGTGCTAACTATCAATAGCAATAAAAAGCTGTCTCAGACAGAATTAAGGCTCTTCCTTCCGTGGGCTTGTCTGCCCATTACTGATAAACATCTCGGGCACTGCATTGCAACAAATAAAACCATTTTAAAGGGGGCCAACTTGCCAGAGCCATTCAGTCGACTTGAAATTTTCTTTGAGGTGCTGAATATATTTTTAATGCAGCTAATTGGTGCAGGTTGGGAGAAGCTAAGGAATATAACAGCATTAGATTTTATTCCGATGCATTTTGTCACTGAGCACAAGATGCTGCCAGAGGGAATTCGACAGATTCTTGCAGTCGATCTTCCAGGGGACCCAAGCACCATCGAGATCCATTCCAAATTAAATTACTTGAGGGAAGCTAAGCTTTGTCAGTCCCATCTGATTTTTGGAAAGAAAAAAAAAGCAGTATTCTGCCAAACTGTTGCCTAAAGAGCAATTTTCTTCCCCTCATCTTTGAAAGAAAGAAAAAGTAGTTTTAGAAGTAGAAGTTGAAAGGTGGATTTAAGTATTTTATCTGTCTCTCATGAGCTGAATGCCCCTTTATAAAAAAAACTGACATCTGGAGTGGGAGAGGAGGGGGAGGCTGGTCCTTAAAAGGAAGGTCTGAACTGCCCAGGCCCATAACTTGCTCAACCAACAACACATTTAGGGTACTTCCTTAATCCTTTTCTGTAAATGAAATCTCTGAAAATGTGGTACCTTAAGTCGTGACTACCTCCAAGAAAGCAGGGGAGGGAAGAGATATGGGCAGTCTTTCTGAGAAATTAAAAACAAAACAAAACAAACGTCTTAAAAGTTATACCAATAACCTAATGAGGGGCAGCTTCTCAAATCAGACAATTATCTCTGAAGGAAGACAGTGGACTCTTCCAGGAGAAGCTACAGAGAAATCCAGGAAAGTTATCATATATATAATAAGGTATTTTTGAGGGGTAAATGGGCAGGGTCTTCCATTTCTTTTCATCAGGACCATTCATTCTTCTTTCTGGTCTAGAACAATTAGGCATGGGGCAGTTCCCGGTATGGAATATTTTCTAATCACCTCTCATCTGGATAGCTTATACCTAATAGATGTGCTTCTTTTATCCTTCTATTGTATTTATGCTTCATTAGCAAATCAATGGACAAAAGTAAGATCTTTCATTGATATGATGCTTTCTAGAAAGTCACTTGCCCAGGTGACAATGACAATGAAATCTTTTCCCAAGGACAAATAAAGAACTATAGAGCCCCAGAGGTAGTTATGTTAGACCAGGGGTGGGGAACCTTTGGCCTTGAGGCAATATATGACCCTCTCGGCCCTCAAGTGTGGCCCTTTGACTGAATCCAAACTCCATAGAACAAATCTCCTTAATAAAAGAATTTGTTCTATAAAACAAAAGGCCACACCCAAGGACCTAGAAGGCCACGGTGACCTTGAGGCTGAAGGTTGCCCACACCTGAGTTAGACCTTGATGTCTGATTGAGGCCTGAAAGAGGACAGTAATCCCCTTTACATAGTTCAATCAACATTATTCATTCTTAATGAAGTATGTTAGTGTTGGGAGAAGATATAAAGTTTAGATAAAACACAATCTGTTCAGTCTTACTAAGCTGACAATCAAATCTAAAAACATCCCCAACAAGGCCATGTCTTGGACTTCAGGCCTATTGAAGACTTTGTGTTGGTCTTCCTCATTATCTTCTAAGGCAGCATTGCACTTTGAGATAGTTCCAATGATTGGGAAACTTTTCCTTAGAGGAAGTAGAATTACTTCTGAATAACTTCTGAAACCCATTGCTCCTAATTCTGTACTCTAGGACCAAGTAAACCAAGGATCTTTCATGGGGTAGTCCCTTAAATTATTTGAATACAATTGAATACAATATTGGAATATGATTCTTTCCTTCATGTTCTCCTTGAGTTTTCTTCTGGCTAAACAACTAATATCTTTTCAGCCAATCCTTATGTGGCAATGATTCAGATCACATTGTCTGGTTAGACTAAACAGACAACCAAGCATCACCCTGTTAGAACAGACTCCCCATGAGGCCAGACAATTCAGAAGCAAATACATTCACTATTATTGATGCTCATATTATAATAGTTATATTGTACCTATAGTCAATTATTTTAGCTTGAAAAATTCATATACTTTCCAGTTTTTATCCCAATACTGGAACCTTATGGACTCAGTCAATAACCAGACAAAGAAATGTTTCTTTTTGTAGCTAAAATCCTTTGATAAGCTCTATGTTTTTGGTTCTCTAGTTTAGCAAATGTAATTGGTCCAAGACTGACTTTCCAGTGACCAATAAAGACTCTGTGATATTTATTTCTGTTGTCTGAATGATTCGAGCTTATTTCCACCATCACACCTTTGCTTATGCCATTCTCCCACAGAATCCAGTCTTTTTGTTCCTCTACAACTTTTGATCTAGATCCAACTTATCCTTCGCAGCTGAATTTAAGTTATAGGATCCTAATAGGATTTTAGATCTGAAAGGGAGCTTATATCAAGTCAACCCCTCCCCTGACTCCTTATTTTATAGGTGAGAAAGTTGAAGCTCCAAGAGAACAGAAGTGAAATCCCAATGTCACATAGGTATCAGATCTGGGATTTGAATCCAGTTTTTAAAAGCCCAAGTACAGTGTTCTTCCTTATGCTATGGTGCCTCTCCAGGAAGCCATCATTAACTATTGCATTTTACAAGAGTTACATCCCTATACGTTTGCTTAGTTTCCACTACTTGTGGTTAATTTTCTCAATCTGGCAAAAATTAAAACAGATTTGACAAAAGGAATTTCCCACCAAAGATTTCTTTTGTCTATGTCAAGGAAAGCAAATGCTGCAGTGATACAAAGATCCGCGTCAATAGCAATCATAAGCCAGATGACCTGGGGTGAGTGAATCCGGTTCAATCTGTGCTACCTACTAGGATGACTCTGGAAATTATTTCCCTCCCCTGAGCCTCACTCTCTTTCCTCCTCAGTAGAATGAAAGAAAAGAAGAGTTATTTTGGCCTCTTCAAGGGGAAATAACTAGCCTTAAGGTTTGCAAAGCCCTTTGTATAAAATTCAAGTTTCACAAAAGTCTTGTGAAAAGGAAGCACCATGGCTTTTATTATCCATATAATGACATGGAGATGTTCAAGAATATTTAGTAATTCTACATGGCCATGGTCACCCAAAAGTGGAGGTAGGATTCGTCTGTTTCCTTGATTGCCAGAGCAATGCACCATGATATCTTTCAAAGCAAGAGATTTCACATGCATTCTTCACTTTATTTCCCCACATGCCCTCTGGGTATGGTCATAGGATTTAGAAGCAGAAGGGATGAGACAATCCAAACTCCTCATTCTACAGATGAGAAAACTGATGAGGAGAAAGGTCAAAAGCTCAGGGTTACATAGGTAATGTATACTAACACTGACTCAAATCTAGATCCTCTGACCCCGACCTCAGTTCTGACTCTCTCTCTCTCTCTCTCTCTCCCCCTGAGTTACATACATACTCTATGTCTCCCACACACACTCATATTCTCTCATATTCAATACACATACACACTCTCACGTTCTCTCTCACGTTCTCTCTCTCTCTCTGACACACACACATGCACACACATGCATACACACATACCAAAAGAACTGAGAGCTTGTAAAAGTCTCCCCAGTTAAAACTCTGGGTGTAAATTAATTGGTAGAGAGATGAAAATGTACTTTTGTATGTGTTTAACACTTGGATGTATCAGCCTTGACTCCAATAATGCCAAGGCAATTAACTGATCAATTCGGTGTAAGGAACATCCATTCCATTCATAGAGAAAACAACAAAAATATGGTTTGCTTGCATTGTACAGAGAAATCTTTGGCTCTGGGGTCCTTCATAGAATTAGAGCTAAATAAAATAAACCTTAGAGGTCACATAGTTCTGATTTTTTAAAGAAAGAAACCAAGCCCAGAGACACAAAAATGACTTCTCTAAGATGACACAATTCTTAATTGGCCACATCCAAAATCTGACACCAGTGGTGATTTAGCCTTCCAATGTTATTCTTCTACAACTAGGCTCCTTCTCCTTCTCTGATTACAGGAAACTTCGGAAGCCCCAACACTGTAAAATTGTCCTTTGTCTTCCCTCTCTGCAGATCCTCTCAATTCAACCCAAATATTAAGAAAGCTATTCTGCCAACAACTGAAAAGTTTTCCTTTCAAAAAGAATAACTAAGGGAGTTTTTGCTTTGTTTTTAATCCACCACGCCAATATACAATCATCTTGAAGGTCCTTAACGAGATAAACTTTAAAAATTAAAATGGATTTGATTTTGTGAATAATTAGAAACATTTCCCTTTTCCCATTTCCAGTCCAGAGCTGGGAACTATTACTCTTGGAGCAAGCTCCATAGGATGAGCAGGATAAGACAGAATCCAAGAAAGATTACAGGAGGACTTTGGCAGTAGCCAAAGCTTGTTGGAAAAACTAAATCCAATCTTCACCCAAATGGATGTTGCTAGTTGTCCTATAAATCATTTGAAATGCTCAATCATTTTAAAGTCACTGAGATTTTACCCATCTGGATAGTGACGGGCACTTACAGATAATTTACATACTATCTTGAATACCGAAGTCTCTACTGAAAACCTCTCAGGGCCCAGGATACTGCTTTATTTTATTTTTTAAAAGGAAGGGTCTAGAATAAAATATTGAATAAAGTTTATTCAGCTCAACCCTGGAGAAAAAGAAATATCACCATCATTTCACTAGTATCAGAAAATGTTGTAAACTATGGTTATTGTCAGATATTTCCCAAAGAAAAAGTGATTCTAACTAACAAAGTGCACATATTCTTTTGTCTTTCCCATTTTGTACAAACATTGCTATGACAGGAATTTCAGGTCAATAGTATTTTTTTAAAATCTTTTTGATTAAAAAATATGTTAATACAAAAGCCTGAAGCACTGCCCAGAAACACTCATCTTTGTTTAGTAATGACACAATAATGATGGTGATGATGAGAAGGAAGAGGCAAAATGAACAGAGAGCTAGCCTAAAAATCAGGCAAACCTAAGTTCAAGTCCCACTTCGGATTCTTACAAGCTGTGTGATCTTGCCAAAGTCACTTAACTTCTCACTACTGTAGGCAATCCTCTAAGCCTTGTAAGTTATGGAAAAATGCCAGACTTGTAGTGGAAAAAAGAAATTTTCTCTCCTGAGATTTCTCATCTGATGAAATTACGATCTAGTCTGATGATGATGATGATTGTGAAAGTAAGAGGAATAATTATGCTAATTCTACAGTCTTCAGATAATGTAATTGCAGAGCTAAGAGATACAAGGCATCGAAACCCACATCAGTGGATTGCTGAAGCTTTTCCATAGGTCATTAGATTTTGGTCACCTCTACACTTAATGGCCTGCAGTTATCACCTTGATTAATTTTTATAGACTGGCAAAAAAGGAAGCAAAATGAGATGGAAGTGAAAATGTGTTACTGTTGCTGCCTACAATGAATGCCTACTTCAGCTTATCTCATCCAAGAGGTCCCACCAAGAGCCTTGTGTGTGTGTATGTATGTGTATGTATGTTGCTTCATATCCCAGAGTAGTGGCCCATTCTATTAACAAAATAAAATATGACTGCAAAGTTAAGTCAATCCATTTTGGTCAACAACAAATAAAAACATGCAATGTCAATGGCATCTTTTTGCCCTTCAAAATAAACAGAAAAGCTAGGATAAAGGAGTGCTAGATTTGGAGTCATCAAAAGTTCCTATTCCCACTCTGCTATGTACTTCTTGTGTGACTCTTTGCAAGTTATGTTTCCTCTTGGGGGTCTCAATTTCTTAACATCATCATCAACAACAAATTATCATTAACCACAACCACAACAATAATTTATTAACAACTTAATATATGCCCTGCACTGTGCTAAGCAATAGGAATAAATAGAAGTAAAAAACAGTCCTTTGCTCTCAAGGAGCTTACATTCTGTTAGGGGAAGATACCCATAAAAGGAAGACATGATCTTTAATGGTTTTCTGTGCAGAAGTCTTCTATTCCATCTTGATTATAAACTTCCCAAGTGCAGGGGAACTTCAACAACTTCTTTTTTGACTGCTTAGTGGATGCTCTTTAGGGATAGCTGAATAAATTGCCTGCTCCTTCTCTGAAAGGAAGAGTAGCTATGGACAAAGAGTGCCTACGCCTAAGACAGGTTGTACAAGGTGAATGTCATGTATTCCTTGTCATTCCACAAATTTTCTCTTCTCAAAGAATTTAGCAGCTCATTCCTCTCTGCAGTGCTTTTACAATTTGGTAGCCTTGGCACAAAGAGTGCACACTGCCACTTTTAGCACCTGGCACTTACTATGCCATTTGCCCTAGGGTCAGGGGGAGGGGAAATTTTCACATTTTTTTTCAGTAAATTCAAAGCTCACCTATTTTCAAGTTATTTTCTATGTGCTGAGTGAAGCAGATATGAGGAAAGAAGCCCAAACTTCAACTCCAGGAAGGTCAAGAGAAATGAAGCAGTCCCCTGCTGATTTTGGACGGATTTTAGACCAGTGCAAGAGAAGGCACGATAGAGACCAATGGGTTCACCTCAGTCAATTATTCTCTTAAACCTAAATTGGGCATATCATGGGACAGAGGAAATAAGAAAGCAAGATTGTCCCTAGAAAATGTAAGCCACTTGGAGACTCTACCTTCTATTCCTTGAGTTCTTCTAATTATTTGGATCTAGTGGAAGATGATGGGATTTGAGGAGATGCCCGACTTCTCTCACTAAGTCCCCAGAAATGCATTAAAGTTTTTGCAAAGGAACCATAATCAGCTGGTGAGCAAGTTCTGGTAGAGGCTGGATTTTACTACAACTGTTTCTAAAAACTGGAACTAAAAAAAGGCTTTGGGGTGGGGGCCAGGAAGGGGATTGGGTGGGGGTGGGGCAGTGGTAAGAATTTTTAGCCAGGAGGATGTAGGGAAAAGTTGGATCAGGTTCCTAAAATTAATGTGAGTTTTGGGGGAGGACAGAAGGAGAAAATAATGTTTTTAGGATTATCACTTTAAAGGATAATTGCTTCTGTTTTGAGAAGGCTTGAGAGAGCCAGGAGATCTAGACAGGCTATAAGAACTAGATTTAGAAGAGGGTATTTTAAAGAATTTAAACCTATTTACTAAGCCAGATGTCAAGATGGAGAGGGTGGTAGCAGTGGTATTGGTGCTATTTTTCTATTTTAAAGGCCAAAGAAACATAGCTAGAAAGTCAGAGAACAAGGCAATGACACAGTGATTCAGAAAATTCATTGTAGTTAAGAAAGAGGGATATAAGGAAAAAGGAAGGGTTTGAATGAATATGTTCTCTCTCCC
>CM053769.1:316106959-316114459 GCA_028658325.1 Potorous gilbertii
CGCGCCTAGCTAGATTCCCTCCTTCCTTGTCTCTATTTCTAAAATGAACCGGCAACTTCACTTGGTTCTTTGCAAGAGCCGCAAAATCAGGAGCTACGCTTCCGAACTAGGGAGTCCTTTATGCCTCCATCCAAGTTTCCTAAGATCATTTGAAATGGAAATGTTATCCCTTTGGTTAACTCCTGCATCCCACAATCCCCGGCCTCTCCTTCCTTCTGCA
Source organism: Potorous gilbertii (assembly GCA_028658325.1). Lineage (NCBI taxonomy): Eukaryota > Metazoa > Chordata > Mammalia > Diprotodontia > Potoroidae > Potorous > Potorous gilbertii. Next base: position 316,107,180 of record CM053769.1, read on the forward strand.
AAGAAGTTTGTTATTCCTCTTGATGAGGAGAGCTGAACTACCCTGACCCCAGAATAAATGATGCGCGAGGAAGTGAAAGAAAGAGAGGGAGGGCAGTCCAGGTTCCCAAGGGAAGGGACAGAAGTTCTGCCAGAACCTCTGGTCCTATGACAAGCTGCGCCTTGGCTCGCATTGCGGACTTAGGGCGACGCAGGACCCAGGGCTGGGGGAGACCAAAAGAGTTAGTTTTCTACCGGACCGAGAGCTCCTGCCCAGGACCTGAAAGTTTCCTATTAGTGTTCTGATCCGAGAGAGAATAGAACTCTAGTCACAGGGACAGGAGTACACAGACGCACGGAGCACCTTCCCAGTTGCACACGCACACGCGCGCACCCACACGGGCGCGCGCACGAACACACACACACGCACACACACACTAATTTTCAGACTACCTAGAAGGACAGAGACACAACCTGGGCTAGCTCCAGTGGCTGCCCCCTTTGGCCCCCCAATCCCCTGCAAGACTCACAGCGCCCCCCTCAGCCAACAGTCTCACAGTGGACAGAGGCCTGGGAAGGTGCGAATTGCCTGCTTGGATCCAGGGCCTCGGTCACGGGCCTACGATCTTTTTCCGTGGACCCCAGTTTTCGGGCTGGTGCGATAGCTTCACCCAATCCCGAGTTCTGTAAGGGGTAGGAAGGGGGTAAGAAGGGCCGAGTAGGAATAGAGAACAGGGGTTAAGACCCTCGGTGCCCGATCCCTGAGCGTCCCCCGCAAGACTGATCGGAGGAAAAACTCCCTTCCGTGGCCAGTCCCCTTTCTCTGCCCGGGTCTCTTGCCTTCACCTCTGCCTCGGCCGTCACCTCCTTCTCCGTAGGCAAATGACGTTCCCACCTATCCACCCCAGATGGCGCGGGGTTGGAGATGGCAAAAAGGGGGAACACTTGCGGGGGTGGGACGGGACCGGGCCTCCCCCTTATCCCACTGGCACCGGGGCCGCTTCTCCCAAAAACTAAAACTTCAGCTCTAATTGTCCTGGGAATGAGTGAGGTGGAGAAAGGGAACAAGAGAGTGAAAGGAGGGGGATGAGGGTAGAAAAGGAAAAACAAAACCAAAAACCTTCCCAAACCTTTCCTGGATCCTCTTCTCCGCACCCCCGGAGCCCTGGATACTGGGAATGTTGAGCTCTGGGAGAAAAGCTGGTGAGCTGAGAGGGAGGGAGCGGAGGAGGGAGGGAGAGAGAACCGTGGCGGACACAAGCAAGAGGCAAAATTACGCTGGACTATTTTGTTTTTTTTTCCCCCCAGTGTGGGTGGGTGAGTGGGGGCGATACTTTTCCGCTAGTGTTTTCTGATTGAATTTGATCAAAGGGGAAATGTACAACCAGATCCGGATAGGGGTCTAGTGGCTTACTCAGGGTCAGTTGCTTCCCAAGCAGGGATTCTATGTTCGCCTCCCAGAAACCTTGTCATCCCACCCTTCGCAACTGCCCTCTACAAGTCCCTCAGCCCTGGGCAGCCCAGCCTGGTCCGAGGAACCCACAGCTGCTGGAGCCTGTGAAGCGCGGTCCAAGTTGGGAAGTTTGCAGTCCTCTCTGTTTGTATCCGTCCCGCTTCTCTTCCTCCCCCACCTCTTCCCCTCCACCCTCCCTAACAATATTTTAATTTCGGGGAGGGCTTGCTCTTTTGGGTCGGCCCAGCCTGAAGCGGGGAGTTGGGGAAGGGGGGGTTGGGGGCGGTAGGATGGACGGGGGGGTGCGCGAGGACGCGGACGGGGACGGGGACTGGGGGAAACTCGCATTCCTACAGAAGGCAGGCCAACAGCGCCTGCCGGAGTCCCAGCCAGTTGCTAAGAGGGTTAACACAGTCTCTGGCTCCGCTTTGGGGAGAGACAACCCCGCGGCCGGCTTATTGGGCAGGAGCGGTAGAGAGACAGGGGTCTACAGCAAATCACGAGCTAATTGATTAAGGCGAGCGGGTTTGAATAGCGCTGGCCCGTTGCCAATCGCCTTTCAAAGAGCCCCTCTATGATTAATCGCAATGCATTATTGATAATCATAATTATAGCAGGACACATGCGCGCTGCGCGGAGGGCCGGGGAGTCGGGGAGGGGGGCGGGCAGGCGGGAGGGGGGAGCCACCGCCGCCGCTCGATTTCCGTAATTTTGAGAAGATTTTTTTTTAGTAATTTTTTATTCTGCCCCAGCCGATGTTTGAGCCAGCATGTCGCGGAGAAAGCAAGCGAAGCCTCAACATTTCCAATCCGACCCCGTTCTGGCCTCGCTCCCCCAGCGAGATGGTGAGTCCCCTAGCCCGCGCAGCGCACACACACACACTCACACTCGTTCCTCCACACACTCCACACAACCCCACGCGCTCCGCACCAACTTCCCCGCCGTCACCTCCAGACTCCTTCATCTTGGCGATTTTATTTTAAATATATATATATGCATTTTTAATCTCTCTCTCTCTCTCTCTCTCTCTCTCTCTCTCTCTCTCTCTCTCTCTCTCTCTCACTTCTACAAGCAAACCTAGATCTTCTTATAGCTCTAATACAGTTTCAAGAGTTGTTGGTTTCATCCAACATTTTGTGGAGAGGGCAAGAAGGATATTTTTCTTTTCTCTTTTTCCTTTTCTTTTTCTGGAGAGAGGAGACCCGGGTCGTGGGGGGAGGGGAAGAGTGAAGGAAGGGAAAAGGGAGAAACCGGACAGTGTGTTCCAGTTGGAGCCGGGATTGGGGAAAGGACGCAAGGACCGGGACTCGATATCCCGGTTAGGAACGAGTCCTCTCCGCTGTCCCTAGGGCTTGTGATCGCTGCCTCCTCTCCAGCCCCGCCGCTTCCCTTATACATACCCTACCGCCTCCGCCACCCCTTCGTGGACCGCAAACCCTTCGGCTCCGTCGCCCCAAGATAAATCCCTATTCCTTCGTCGCCCCAGTCCTGGTTCGGGAAAGGAAGTTTACTTCGTCGTCCAGGGCTTGGCTCCGAGTTGGGGGTGGGGGGCGGTTTGAGGGGGGAGCAGCGGCGGGAGATGCGCCTCTCCTCTCCTCTCCTCCTTCCCTGCCCCCAGCCCCGAACGCACAAAACCCACACCTCCCTCAGGCTGGCTTCCCGGGGTAGGGGAGATAATGACGGGATCGAGGGCTAGGGACTTATTTGGTGTCCCGGGACTGAGAGAAGGCGAGAGTGAATACAAGGTTTGCTTGTCGCTGATTTGGCTGGAGCCCTGGGGCGCGGGCAGTCTTTTGCCCGAGGTCAGTGGGGCGAACTAGAGGTAAGGACAGGGGGTTTGGTTAATTCGATTCCCACCCCTCATCTGCCCCAGCATCTTCTGTGTTGCCGGAGATGGATGGGCAGGAGAGTTAGTTCTCTCTTTGGGCACTTCGACGGGGTAGGGTTATCGAGCTGGGAAGGGACTGTAGAACCTGGGAGAGGGGGTAGTTTACCCCCCCTCCCCAATTCTCTCTCCTCCCACTGCAACTAGAAAGTCACTTGCTGTTGAATAAGAAGGAAGCACCGCAAAGTTTGTATGCTGGGGGAGCCGGGAAGAAAATTGGGGTGAGGTGGGAGAAAGGGCAGAGATATCTACCTTCGGCCCCCTCATAATAGAACTTCTGGGCGTTCTCAGGACCGAGGCCCTGATGGAGGAGGTCGGGGGATCGCTTCCTTGGGATCAGCTGGGATCACCCGGGACATCCCGGTTTGGGTCTCCTCAGGCCTCCTTTAGGACAAGGCATGGTCTGTAACCGATCCAGTTTGGGGTTCCGGGCCCTCGATTCTTTTTCCTTTTCTTCCCCGGACCCGAAATTGTCGGGCGGTACATGGGGATGGGGGAGGAGTTGGGAAGAGGAGACAAGGAGGGAGCTTAGGGACCAGAGCACCGCTCTAGAGGAAGACCTGGACCCTCTTGTGAGTTCAGTCCAGCACCATCCTTCTTCATACTCATCTTAATCCCCCAAATCCCGAGATCCAGAAGTAGGCCTGGCATCTGCGGTTTTCTGGTTCGGGTCCGCGTGCCCCTTGGGGCCTTTCTGCCACCTCTGGCTCCCGGGAGACTCCCAAGAGGTAAAAGGATACCGAAAAGACAAGCCTACATCAGGGAGCCCCCCCCCCCCTTCCCACATCCCCTCATCCTCAATCACTCTTCAACACTCTGGAAATTTGGATTTAGGGGAGGGGGTGAAGATGAGGAGCGGAAAATGAAGCGTCCAGAGGTCTCAGAGCCCTGGGTTCGGATACCCCAGAGACCCGGGACAAAGCTTGGGGGTCTGTGCTTGCATATAGTGGAATATCTGTTTTGAACATAATTTTCTTATTTTCCACTCAACCTAAACCCACCTCGAACCGGGAACCAAGTAAGAAAAGGGAAACTGAAAACACCCCTGAACTTAATCTCCTTCAACCTGTAAATACTTGAGCAATTAACTAATGAACTTGCAGGAAGTAAGAGGGTTTTTTTGTGGTTTTTTTTTGTCTTGTTTTTCTACTTTACCAGATGATTCTGTAGCAGTCCCCCCACAAAGTTTTTGGTGTCCGTCCGTTCATTTTCCTTTTTTGTGGATGTTTTCACTTTTAAAAGGCATTTGATTTTATTTGGTTGGTTTTTTTAGCTTTTCAAAAATTCAAGATTTTGGCAAGCCTCATTTGCTAGACTTTTTCTTTTCTCTTGCCTCTAGTCTGAAATCCTGAATTTTCAATAGTTAATATTTCTCATAAAGGGTAGCATAAAAGAAGTTCACTACCTCATTTTCTTAAGTTTATTTGAGCGGCAAGGTAAGTTAATTAACTAAATAAGTGAGAGTCAGGTTTTTTTGTTGCTTTTTTAAAAAAGTGCTAGCAGTTAGAAACAAGGTAGGAAACTTCCCTCCCAGTCAGGGTCCTTCACCTCAAACCCCCTCCTTCCCCCTAGTAGTAATGGTTCTGGGTTATGGCTTTTTTTACATGCTTGAACAATAAGTTTTGTCGAAGTTGCCTGGAGGGTATATTTTGTAATAGTGTTACAGGATTTAGTATGTTGTAATAATATTAGTATACAACTAACCCTACAGAGTACCAGCCTTAGAAAAGTGCCTTTTCCAATTTACCACACATCAGCTGAGTATATTTGTGAGAAAGATAGAATTTGGACTTCATTATAAGCTTAAGAATTACCATATATGTGTGTGTATGTATATATGTCTATATACAGACATATATATTTGTCTTTTAATCCATCACTTCTACAGATAATTAAGCATCCCACTTCTATCCACACCCTCTAATCATACTTCAGCCGTACTTTTTGTTTTAAAAATAATTTCCCCAATGAGGCAGTTAAAACATCCGGAGAGAAATCAACATTTCAACAAGGATGTTTCCTTAAGTCTAGAGGCAGGTTTAAGTTTGGCATTATGAAATATTGACGAGATAAAGTTATACTTTATCATTATATAAACATGATATACTCATCACAGCCTAACCTGACCATTTTATATTTGTGTATTTTTTGCTAAAAATATGACCCACGAAATTGTCTCCCTCTCCCCCTGACCTAGGAAACTTCTTTATAAATGTAGGCACAGTTGTTCAAGTCATTTTTGATGACTAAAAACTCCTATGTATACCTGATTAAAGGGAAAGTCCTAGCCATCTTAGAGATGTCTGATAACTTTGCTTTGCCAAATGAGAGGAAACAGGAATGTATCTTTGTCATTTTTATAATTAAATTATATTTTAGCTTATCTGTATAGACACAAGAATTACATCCCAGATAGGCTCTTGAATTTGGGGATGGGGTGGAGTTTAAAGCTGACTAATATTACTTTTCATTGAAAAGATATGCAACAAGTTAAGAATCACTGGTCAAAAAACCGAACATCTCTTTAAATGGTTGCTTCTATGGATTAATAGTTCTGAAAAGAGATAACATGGACTTTATACTTTAAATGTTTATTTTTCCCTGTAAATTTGGGGTTTCAATTACTTTTTGAGTGTTTCTTGTTTCTGTGGGTTTGTTTTTTATTTAGTTGGTTTTGGTTTTGAAATAGGATTAGTTTTGTGGCCTAATTAGCCTCCTTCATATATGAGAAAATGACTTTATTACTCCGAGTTTTTGAGGTAAAGGTAATTTTGAGAGAAAAAATAGCAGCCATACATTATAGATAAAATATTTACTTACCCTTCAATATACAGAATCATAAAAATCAATTCTGTTTATATTAATAATAAATTTCTATTATTTACTGAAGTAATTTACTCATTGTGAGCAGGCTAATGGGTCACACATTGATTTCTGGACCCAAAAGGTTATTGGGAACTGTAATTAATTATTTTTTGAAAAAATTGACACCTGCAAGATAGGGCAATTGAAAAGAATCCATGTTTAGTCAGGCCTGTTTTAAGTTTGCTGCATAATGGAGGACCCCAGAGTGAGAAAACATTCTTTGGGCTATGCAGATACATTTATATAAGTTTTACAAAACATTTTTAACCATATATGTGATGTTATATGTGTATTTCTGTATCTTTATCTTACATGTATGTCTCTCCACTGTGATATTTGTATGTCTAATTTTCTCTCCCGGCACAAGAGGCTGTTTATATTGTCTTTCTGTGTTTTTGTTTCTTTAGGCCATGTTGTGTAGCAAGGTGATTTTAAAAGCGTTGAGGTTCCTTGCAGTGCTTTTTTTTAAAAAAGAGAAAAAAAGCAAACAACAACTACAAAAACTCTTTTGGAATGAGAGGATCCTCTACTTAGTAGAAGTGAGAAATGGGGAGAGGGAAGAGACCCAGCTAAATTTTATGACATTATTACTTAAAACTAAGCACTTCCCAGCAGACAGTAAATTTTTTCTTGAAAAAAATAGTGGGGTTTTTTTTTTTTGTTTGTTTGGGGGTTGTTGGTTTTTTGGGTTTTTTTGGGTTTTTTGGGTTTTTTGCCTGACAGTTCCTAGTGTATCCCACTAACCTTTTTCAAAATCTTCTTGGAGAATGAAAAGTTGGACTAGGCAAGTGCAGAGTTTGGTAGGCTGCTCTGATATTCAAGAAAAGTTTATGTGGTAGGAATTTTGGAGGAAAAAAAGCAAAAAACAAAAAAACAAGAAAATCCCACCATGTGTTGAGCTATTTTAACCTTTGCTAGCTCTCTTCCGTCCAAAGGTGACAAGGTCCACATCACAATATGTACTTTAGTATCTTACCAGTGACCCCCAAATTGAGTCTTACTAGTCACTTAGCAGGAAGTTAGGAGTTTATTTTAGTTTCACCTTATCTGCCTGACTTCTTTTGCTAACCTTATTCCCCTGTCACCCTCAGATGCCAGA
>CM053769.1:316119459-316279105 GCA_028658325.1 Potorous gilbertii
GCCCAGTTCTCCCAGGAAGCAAGGTGCAACGGGGCGTCCAGTGGTAAGCTGGCCATCCCAGCCCTCATGGAACAGCTCTTGGCTTTGCAACAGCAGCAGATACACCAGTTGCAACTGATAGAGCAAATCCGTCACCAAATACTGCTGTTGGCTTCCCAAAATGCAGATATGCCAACATCTTCTAGTCCTTCTCAAGGTACTTTACGAACATCTGCCAACCCCTTGTCCACGCTAAGCTCCCATTTATCCCAGCAGCTGGCAGCAGCAGCTGGATTAGCACAGAGCCTTGCTAGTCAATCTGCCAGCATCAGTGGTGTGAAACAGCTACCCCCAATACAGCTACCTCAGAGCAGTCCTGGCAACACGATCATCCCATCCAGCAGTGGCTCTTCTCCAAATCTTAACATATTGGCGGCAGCAGTTACAACTCCGTCCTCAGAAAAAGTGGTTTCGAGTGCTGGTGGCTCCCAGGTTAGCAACCCACCAGTATCAGCATCCTCACCAGCTTTTGCAATAAGTAGTTTATTAAGTCCTGCATCTAATCCACTTCTACCTCAGTCTGCCCCTGGTAACTCTGTTTTCCCCGGACCCTTGCCCAATATTGGAACAACTGCAGAGGATTTAAACTCTCTGTCAGCCTTGGCCCAGCAAAGAAAAAGCAAGCCACCAAACGTAACTGCCTTTGAGGCGAAAAGTGCTTCTGACGAGGCATTCTTCAAACACAAGTGTAAATTCTGTGCTAAAGTCTTTGGGAGTGACAGTGCCTTGCAGATCCACTTGCGTTCTCATACTGGTGAAAGGCCATTCAAATGTAACATCTGTGGGAACAGATTTTCCACAAAGGGAAATTTAAAAGTCCACTTTCAACGCCACAAAGAGAAATATCCCCATATCCAGATGAACCCCTATCCTGTGCCTGAGCACTTGGACAATATTCCTACAAGTACAGGTATCCCGTATGGTATGTCCATCCCACCTGAGAAGCCTGTCACCAGCTGGTTGGACACCAAGCCAGTGCTTCCCACACTGACCACTTCAGTTGGCTTGCCTCTTCCCCCCACAATCCCCAGCTTGACCCCCTTCATCAAGACTGAAGAACCAGCCCCAATACCCATCAGTCATTCTGCCACCAGCCCACCGTGTTCTGTTAAAAGTGATTCAGGAGTGGTTGAAATAGCCCCAAGGAACTCCAGTGGGCTCTCTGAAGAAGCAGAGGGGTCCACTTTGCCACTGTCTAACAGTAAGACAGATGAGGGCACGCCTGTACCCAACTCACTCACAAACACTAACAACTCTGTGAGCTCCCCAGCTGCAGACTCCAGTTCTGGCAGTGTAGCCACTTTTACCAACCCTCTGATGCCCCTTATGTCAGAGCAGTTCAAGGCAAAGTTCCCTTTTGGAGGGCTGTTGGACTCAGTACAAGCTTCAGAGACATCAAAACTACAACAACTGGTAGAAAATATTGACAAAAAGGCAACAGACCCCAATGAGTGTATCATTTGCCATCGAGTTCTAAGTTGCCAGAGTGCACTGAAGATGCATTATCGGACCCATACTGGGGAGAGACCGTTTAAATGTAAAATTTGTGGTAGGGCCTTCACCACGAAAGGGAATCTGAAAACTCACTATAGTGTCCACCGTGCCATGCCCCCACTCAGAGTCCAACATTCCTGTCCCATCTGCCAGAAGAAATTCACTAATGCTGTGGTACTTCAGCAGCACATCAGAATGCATATGGGAGGCCAGATTCCTAATACCCCAATCACTGAAAACTACCCTGAGTCAATGGAATCAGACACAGGTTCTTTTGATGAGAAGAACTTTGATGACCTAGACAACTTCTCAGATGAAAATATGGAAGACTGCCCTGATAGCAGTGTGCCTGATACACCCAAGTCTGCTGATGTATCACAAGATAGCTTGTCTTCATCCCCTTTGCCTCTAGAAATGTCAAGTATTGCTGCTTTGGAAAATCAGATGAAGATGATCAATGCTGGATTGGCTGAGCAGCTTCAGGCCAGCCTCAAGTCAGTTGAAAATGGATCCATAGAGGGGGATGTGATGACAAATGACTCTTCCTCAGTTGGGGGTGATATGGAAAGCCAGAGTGCTGGAAGCCCTGCTATTTCAGAGTCTACCTCTTCCATGCAGGCCCTATCCCCATCCAACAGCACCCATGATTACCACAAGTCACCAAGTATTGAGGAGAAGCAGCAAAGAGCATTGCCGAGTGAGTTTGCCAATGGTTTATCTCCCACTCCTGTGAATGGTGGAGCTTTAGATTTGACATCTGGTCACACAGATAAGATTATTAAAGAAGATTCATTGGGCATACTCTTCCCTTTCAGAGACCGGGGTAAATTTAAAAACACTGCATGCGACATTTGTGGCAAAACATTTGCTTGTCAGAGTGCCTTGGACATTCATTACAGAAGTCATACCAAAGAGAGACCATTTATTTGCACAGTTTGCAATCGTGGGTTTTCCACAAAGGGTAATTTGAAGCAGCATATGTTGACACATCAGATGCGAGATCTACCATCACAACTCTTCGAGCCCAATTCCAACCTTGGCCCCAATCAGAACTCTGCAGTTATCCCCACCAACTCATTGTCATCACTCATAAAAACAGAGGTAAATGGCTTTGTGCATGGTTCTTCTCAGGACAGTAAGGACACTTCCTCGAGCCTGGTCCCATCTGGGCCTCTATCTTCATCTGCCACATCTCCAGTTCTGCTCCCAGCCCTCCCTAGGAGAACTCCCAAACAGCACTATTGCAACACATGTGGAAAAACATTTTCTTCCTCCAGTGCTCTGCAGATCCATGAAAGAACACACACTGGAGAGAAGCCCTTTGCCTGCACGATTTGTGGGAGAGCTTTCACGACAAAAGGCAATCTTAAGGTACTCATCATTGTCTTTGTACTCCTTAACTCTCCCCTCTCCCTTTATCACCCCACATCGCTTGTGTGTGTGTCTTTTAAGATGTTTATTGAATGTTGTTAAGCAGGCAATTTTTATATACTTTGTTTGAAAATGAGCTGCATTGGCCTGACTTTGGCATTTTGTTCTTTGCTGAACATCCATGTGCTAAATTATTTGATACATGTGTAATGGAGTGGCCTGTTTCCATTGTCCAGCTAAGTGCACCAAGTGAATTGCTTTACCTACCAAATAAGACAGCACCGCGTTGCCATGGGGTATTGATTAAGGATCTCCACATGGCCTAGGTCCTGTGTGTACTGCTGAATAATTATTAGCCTCTTTCAATGTGGACTCCTCTTTTCATCACTGTACAGCACAGTATGATGGTGGTTGTTCTTTTTAAAGATAGTATTATAACTACAGATAATGGGTATTATGTTAATTGATTATATAACATTTCCTACTGAAATGTGTTGGAAATAAAGCAAATATACTTAAGTTCTAGAGTACCAGTTGAGCACTCTTGCTGTGTACATTTTTCTGTTGACAGAGTATTTCTCTAGAGATTGCTGCCAGTAATGTGAGATGAATAATTACTTTCTGGCCATTCTGTCTGTACATGAAGCTCTCCAATGAGCAATCAGGGAGGGATACTTTCTTCCTGTCTGAAAAGGACATTTATAGGGTAAAGGATGTCAAATACAATACTTACCATCACAATGAAAGTGGACATAACAATTCTAACCCTGAAAGTAGCTATCTGCAACTGACTAGATCGCCTAAGGCCATTATAAGTTAAATACTTGTAATAAAATAGAGTAAGCCTGGGAATGGCATCCTTCCACAAGAAGAAGCAGGCCTTGTGCTATAAGAGAGAGTGTCATAATAACACACACATACGTTATTACCAGCTGAAGGGAGGGGTTCTTATCCCCTATTTTTCCCACTGTCCTTCTCATAACAAGAGTAGACATTTGGACTACCAGTTTTGTCTAGTGTTTGGATATGAATTTAGACAGATTGGACTATTAAATGTCTCTCTCTCTCTCTCTCTCTCTCCTTCCCCCCCCCCCCACTCTCCTTTTTATGTATTCTCTGTCTCTTAGGTACACATGGGCACTCACATGTGGAACAGTACCCCAGCCAGAAGAGGCAGGCGACTTTCTGTAGATGGTCCCATGACATTTCTGGGAGGCAATCCTGTAAAATTCCCAGAAATGTTCCAGAAAGATTTGGCTGCAAGGTCAGGAAATGGAGATCCTTCCAGTTTCTGGAATCAGTATGCAGCTGCACTCTCCAATGGTTTGGCCATGAAGACCAACGAGATCTCAGTCATTCAGAATGGTGGCATCCCTCCAATTCCTGGAAGCCTTGGCAATGGCAGTAGCTCACCTATTAGTGGGTTGACGGGAAGTTTGGAGAAGCTCCAGAACTCCGAACCTAATGCTCCTCTAGCTGGTCTGGAGAAAATGGCAGGCAGTGAAAATGGAAATAACTTCCGTTTTACCCGATTTGTGGAGGACAACAAAGAGATCGCAACAAGTTAAAGAGAATCAACCTTATAAATAACATTCCTGCTAAGAATGCAACTTAGGGTTGCCTTCTTACTGTCTCCTCTCCCTTCCCCTCCCTGCTTCCCTTGCCCAGATCTATGAACAACAACATTATTAAGACTTTTTTGTACCATGTTCAACTTCTAGAGTTCTAAGAGAGCTTATTTATTAGTGATATAACCTTGCTTTGCAAAAAAAAAATGCAAGCATTAACTTTGGTCTTCTGTATTTTGAACTAAATACTAATTGACTAGAGTGCTGTAAACTTGCTGTAACATTTATGGCAATTGCAAGTTGTTCTGATAGATGACCTTATTCTGGCATTAACTTATTTTCTATATCCAGTTTAACATGAACTCTGGTGTTGATGCAATGCCTCAGTGATGCATTAGATCTCTAATAAAGTCTGTATATAAATGTACACTTTGATCCTGCTGGAAAATTTTATCAGCAAACACGTTTAATCTTCCAAAACAGATCTAAGGAAAGGACTGAAAAAGCGACAGTACAGACTGAACAGAGCGGTTCTTTGCAAAAGGTTCAGTTTTTGGTTTTTATTATAAAATTAAAACTGCTTTCATTTTGGGGGTAGATTTAACACTTTCCGTTTTGAGCTGTTATTTGTATTGTGCTTTTTACTTGAGTCGTCTTAAATGTTTAATAAGTTTCTGTACAGTAATAAGCACGCAGATTATTAGAGAAGATACAAAAGTGTTGTTTTGGTAGTTGAAACTGAGACATAACATTTTGCCTTGTAGGTATATTCATTATAGAAAATGTGCTGGAATTTCACAATGCTGCTAAGTATAGCATCTTGAACAACCTTCCGTGGAAAAATTGTAGATGCTCTTGTATATACAATAAGAAATATCACTTTCATTAAAATGTACATATGTTCCTTACAAGGTGAGCTCATCTTCTTGATCAAGGGAACAGGTATAGTGTTTGTTTATTTTGTATTAGGTATGGAAAAAAAAAAACATGGACTGTTACATGCACTTTCTTGGAAAGTTGAAAGGAAAAGGGGGTCCAATTTCTTTAACATTTAATACTTACTAACAGCAGAGATACTGTAATTCTACTCGAGTAATCAAATACATTTTTTTTTTTGCAACAGATAAAACAAAACACGGTGTCTGTGTTTTTAAGGTGTACTGGTTTTTTAGTAATGTCCATGAATGTAGTAATTATTTAACTTTTCCCTGAATAGCAGTGGACTTACGGCATTATGTGAGCAGGATTTTTTTCTCTCTCTCTCTTAAAAAATGTAATTATGATGGACTTCACTGAAGAAAATTGCACAGTTGCTTTTATTTTTAAAATATGTTTGGAAACTCTCATTTTTTTGCTAAACATTATTCCCTATTTCCAGTTTGTGAATATTTTTCTAGTCTTTTTCTTCACCCCTCCCCAGCCCCAAACCAAAAGCTACTACAGGATGATTTTATCAAGAGAAGGTAAGTTTCTTTATGAAATAAATTATATTGGAATGTAGGCTAATTATTATTTCAATGGCCTAAGTTTTACATGGTTTTCTTTATTCAGGTGCTGCACAGGGTGTTTAGCACTGCTGGTAGTGAATTACAGCAATGCAGAATTCCCAGAGTAGGGGGGATTATAAACTTGACTGTGAAATCGTTTTTTTGTGAAACTAGGCCTGCACCCAGGAGAGGTCAATGGGCTATTTATTGAATTAGTTATTCAAATTCAAAAGTAAGAAATGCAATTGGACAGTCTTTAAGGACTGATACAAATGTGTTTTAAATAGACAAGTATGATAGTCCCGAAACTCAAGTAAAAGTTTGTTTTCTCATTCTCCTCTTCCCTATTCCACCCCACTTTGATCTTTCCTTCCTGCACATTTTTTTTCTGCTTTGCCATTTTGAAGTTTTGTCCTGGAGTCAGGTAAAAGGAAGGGCTGAGGTTGCCCTTTGGTGAGTGAAGCCATTAGTTCTGACATAGTGGATCGTGTAACCTGCTTTTTCCATACCCCAAGACTCTTTAAAAAACCTCTTTGCCACTGCTGCGGAGAAAAGAAGACTTCTCCTACGCAGGAAGACTCTTCGAAATGTCTCAATTTCGTTTACCTGAGAGCAGTACAAGCCTGTGTCCCAAGGCAACCGCCATGAGCCCGGTTGTTTAGGGATGGGTGACATGTGCGAGCCTCAGTGAGGACAAACCCCTTTCTAGGTTAATTCTAGCCCAAGTTCTGAGGGCTCATGAGGCTGGGACAGGGAGGAGAGAGGGGGGCAGTTATGATAAAGACTCTCTCCTAATTCCTGGAGCGGAAGAGTCCGGGAAGGTGCGGTTTGTCTAAGAGCCGCAGGATCTGGGGAGTGCAGCTTGAGACACGCGAGTTCGTGCGACTGCATCCAGCCCAGGGGGTGATTAGGGCATGCCAAAGCCAGGCTGGGGAGAGAAGGCGGGCTGTCCGCACCACTGGATGTCCAGGCCCGCCTTCTCATCTGGGGACTGAAAACGGAGAAGGCTAGTGTAATAAAATGGGTTTTACTCAAGAAGGGCTGACCTTGATAGGAATAATGGGGAACAGCGCTACTCTAGCTATTCCAGTGTAAGGTAGTGTGCGTTTTACTGTGAATGTGAGGGCTTGTTTCGGTTCCGTGATTCACAGAACTTTGAAAGGGGTGCATTTTAAACCAAATAAATCTCATCCCAACACACTCCATTTAGAGAAGCAAAGTCATCTTGCAGAAGGAAGGAGGTGAGCAAGAAAAGGGCGAGGCATGCCGCTGGGTCCTGTGGTGACGAGAGGCTCATTTCTTCCACTTCACGGAACTCCTCACTCTCCCAACTAAGTCCCCAGAGTGTCCCGCCCATCCCTAAAGAGTTCTAAAATGAGCAGGATTTAGTAGAGCCTTTCCAAAGTCCAGAGTCCCAGGCATAGGAGGGTGTCTCTGGACCTTGTTTATGCTTGTGAGAAGGTGGGGAGGTGAATGTCGAGGTGTTCTGAGTTTCTCAAAATTCCTGGAGATACGGCATCTTTCTAGAGGAAGAGAACAGGCCGCGAAAACTGATTGCCGCCCCACGCCCCCACCCCTGATCTTCAAGCCTCTGTAGCTCCAGTCTCTTCACTTTCAAAAGGATGCTCCTTGACCTCAAGCCCTGGAGGACGGGGAAGGGACAGTAAGGAAAATGAAGCCCCAGAGAGTGTATAAGGAGGCTGCCCTTCCCCCTCTTCCCTCTGAGGTTCCTGTATTCTAAGTGGTCACAATCCTAAGGAGGACTTCTGAAGTCCCCAACGTTTCCCTTCTGAAGAGCAGTGTGGAGCCCAACCAAAATGGGTACAGTCTCTTAAATCTATGAATCCGAACTTCATTTCCAGGGTCACGGCAGCCTTCTAACGCCCCATGTAGGATAGAGAATCAATCTGTTTCAACTTCAATGCCTCATCTTTAGGGATCACAGAACCTGGCTCAGCAGGATTTCTACTACCTGAACATTCTTTTCTTCTTAGACTTCGTCATCTCTTTTTCCTGTCCTCTGACTTCTTACTGAAAATGAGTCCCCAAAGCACCGAAAGCGCTGTTAACTAGTTTACAACAGAATTCCTGGAGAAACAGTGGAAATCATCTAAGAAGAAGAAAGTCCTTGTCTATCTAATGTATTCATTCATTCCCCAAACAAGAAGTCAACCCTACAGCCTGGTTTCCTGCTCCTAAGGCGCAGGAGTAGTTCCTCACCCCTCTGAATTTGCTCTGCTAAACACCCTTTCCTTTTCTTGCTGACTCCTGACACAGACATCATAAGAGTAACAAATTATATTTTTATATTTATAAAGCAACAGAGTTTATTTTCGGCAAAAATGCTGAAGCACTTTCCCTTCCTTCCCCGTTTCATTTCCCCCACTTTTTCTTTACCCTTCTTCAACCTGACATTCATCAAGTTTATTTTGGAATTAGTGATCCATAATTATATCACCCCAACCCCAGCCAGGATCTACTATATTAAACCGAGAGTTGCAGTTGTGTGGGATGACGACAGCTGAGGTCGTAAAATATTTGATCTAAATAAATCCCTTTTCATTAACATTTTGTCGAATTCTTTAGCTTTGGTGAGGAATCTATAATCTCTTCCATAATTATCTTTACCCTCACCTCTGTTCCTGTTTCGTTGGTTTTATTTTTCTCCTTTCTATTTTCTTTTATCTTTTTATGCTGTCTTTGTTGTACAAATCTACCTTTTTTCTGTGTTTCTCTTAATCTTTTCTTTTTCTACTTGTACATGAGAGATATACTTCCTTAAAGTACCATTTGGTGACTGACAAGGGCCTTTAGGAGGGAGAAGGGAAAGAGGACCCTGGATGGTCAAAATTTTACTCAGACTAGTTTACTCTGGACTAGTTACTCACTTTTGCTGCTTTCAGTGTCAGAAACTCTGGTGATACATTAATGCTAAATTCTAATTACTGCCTACTGATTTCTTGTCCCAGTCCTGGCAGTTTGAGTTTATTGAAATTAAGTAGTTTTTGTGAGATGGACTTGGGTTACTCCTACACTTAAAAAAAAATTAGGAAAAGGGTGTATTCAAAGAGAAAATTAACAATTTGCATTTGAAATAAACTAGCCAGAGAGTATTGTCTTTGGCTGTTTTCCCCTTGGAGAGGGGAAAGTATTGCCCCTACCTTGTGAAAACCCATCAGTCTAGTTTTTTTTAAAAAAGCAATGTAGACATTACTAGAAGTTGTATTCTTCATCAAAGATGAAATAGAAATGTTAAAAATGATATCTAAATGGGAAAAAAAAGTCATCAAATTGAATTTCCAAAGAGTCTCAACAGTAAAAAGCAATCCTAGATTCAAAACCTGAAGTTAGATAAGACAAAACTTATCATTATATACAAACTCCAGCAACAATATTTAGATCAAGGTTTGTTCTGTTCATAAAAGTGAAAGCAGAAGTGATAAGCTATAGCCATCATTTCATCTCCAAATTTTGTCATTCTCTCCTCTCCATGAAAGAAAGCAGGAAGGATTTTGTGGAAGATGACCTGGTTTTGCCAGTAATTTGTTGTGTGACCTTAGGCAAATTGTTTCACATCTCTGAGTTTGTTTTCTCATCACAAAATGAATAGGTTGAACTAAATGATCTCTACAATCCCTTTCAGTTCCAATGCCTAGGTTATGGCAGATAAACCTCCCAATGTAAAGAGTTTGTTTTCTGATTTATAAGAGGATGGCAACTTTTTTATTACCATATCATGTTGGACAAGTTATTTTCCCTTTCTAAGTCTTGGTTTCCCCATCTGTAATATGAAGGAATTAAATTAACCTAGATCATCTTCTTCCAGATTTCATATTCTTCATCTTCTCTACACACCATTTACCTAACTAGCAGAAAAGTGGAGAGTGCTGCTTTTAGCTTAATTAATGAAAAACATGTCATTTTTACATTATCTTTTAATTTTTATTCAGAAGTTATCAAATACCAAATAGAATGGCCATTTGCAAATACACATATAGAAAATAAAAAGAGGATTACAGATGAACCTTCAGATCTCTGTTATGTACAGCTCGCTTTTCTCTTTAATTATATAATAAGATCAAACTATACCTTCCAAAGCTATCCTGCTTATCTGTTCTTTCTGGTCTTCCTTTATTCTTTTCTCTCCTTAGATGAGAAACATTTCACAAAACATACAACTTCTCCAAAAGTATTTCACCTAGAATTAATTGTATCAGCCAAGTATTTGTTTCTTCCCTCCTACCTTCTAGCATGCCATAATATTTTAATATTTCATTTGTTAAATTTTAACAACAATCTAAATATAGCTGTATTAGTGTTGACTTATTTAAATGTATTTTGTGTTCTTAAGAAAGGTTCAAGCTATGCTAAGCACCATGGCCCAGGTTCTATCTATAAATGCTTTGATTTTGTTCATTTCAGCTTGCCTTTTTTTTCCATCCTTCTTAACTAGTATGTACCAAGCATTATAACTGGATATTGGGAATAGAAAGAAAAAATGGAAGCAGTTCTTGCTCTCAAGGAATTTATATTCTATCAGGAGATATCTTTTGAGTTGGTAGATGACCTTCAAGATCATATGGTGTAATTTCATTCTCATGAGCAAACGTTTTGAGAAGTAAAGTGACTTGTCCAAGGTGCTAAAACTGGCAAAGGTGGTACTGGAACCTAGATCTCCTTCCTCTTGCTCTGATATTTTTTCCACTTCATACTTCTCTCTTTTAAATGCAAATTGACAGAGGAAAGGAGAATATGTAACACAGGCAGGTACAGTCTATTGAATTCATATAGTCAAGAGGTAATTTGTGTTTTAGCGGCTGAACGTAAATATTGTGCTATAGTAAAAAGTGATGTACTACAGGCCTACTGCAATAAGTATTTTTGCTTCCTTATCACTTGCTAAGAAACATTAGATTTTCAGAAATATCCACAGTAAAGAATCAAAACAATATCAAAACAGAAAATCATCTCATTTGAGTTTAATGAGATAGACACATTACTTAGGCAAGGTACAATTTTATTTGGTCATCCCCATTTCTGTATCCACCTGAATGCCAATGCATCATTTCAATATGTTCATTAGGTGCCTGTTATGCATATAATATAGTGCTGTTGATACAAAGTCATAAACAGACCCTGTCCTCAAGGAACATTTATGTTTATTTTTCAGAATTCCAATGCTGAGAGCAAAGGGAAAGAGGTGGCACTTCTAAGAACCTTTTCACAGGCAGGCAATAGCATGAGACTTTCTTACATTTCAGTTCATAAAAGGATGTCTGAAAATCTGTTTTCTGTTATTTGAATTTGAAGATGAATGGTATAAGGTCAAAGAGTCCAAAAAGTATTAGGACAAGTCTACCAGTTTCTTTCTCTTCAAATCCAACACACATTTCAGAGTAACAGAAACAGTGGAATCTAGTTATACTTTGATACAGATTTCATCTTTGGGGGCACTCTCTTCAGATTCAACCCATCCATAAATTAGAAGACCATCACCATGAGTTGCCGGGCTCAGAAAAAGTTCATCAATTTTTGACCAACTGGCTTCCTACTATCTCTAAGAACAAAAACAAACTCTTCTCTCTGATATTTAAAGTCATTTACAGCATGACTCCAGACTTTCTTTCAAGGCTTATATATATATATTTTCTTTTATTCTATGGTCTTATAAAACTGCATGTCATGCTCTTCCTCAGATATTTCATCTTCCATAGCCAGGCTGTCCCTCATGCCTAGAATATATCTTCTCCTTACCTGCACCAATTAGAGCTGCTAGCTTCTTCCAATTACAGCTCAAGTTTTTGTATGAGGTCCATGCCAATTTCCCTCCCTACTAGTGCGCCTCTCTACCAAAATTATCTTCTATTTTCTTAGTATAAATTCATGTGTTATATTATATTATATTATACTCATGTGTTGTTTCTTCTAATAGGATGTAAGTTCTTTGAGGAGGAAGACTATTTTGTTTTTGTTTCTAAATGTCCCAGGGCCCAACACAATACTTGACACATAACAGTATTTAGTGTTTATTGATTGACTCATTAACTCTCTGGGGATGAGCCTTTCTGATCTTAGGCAGAACAGTAGCATGGTAGAGTGGAAAGAATACTGGATTTGTGGTCAGAAGTCATGGGGCTGAATTCCAGTTCTTACTATTTTATATTGTGTGTGACCTTGGGTGAGTCATTTTCTCTGGACCTTGGTTTCCTTCTCTATATAAATAAACGCTTTTGGTTCTGAGCCTGAAATGGGAACCTTCTAGCTTGTCAGTCAACAAGTATTCATTAAATATCTACTATTTCCAGACGTTGTCCTAGGCGCTGGGATTACTTACTTACTTACAGAGCTTATATTCTGTGGACAGTATGAATCTATATAAAAGTACTTTATATGCATAGTAAATACAAGGTAATCAAGTAGGGAGGCCACTAGCAGTTGAGAGGATCCAGAAAGACTTCATATAAAAACAAGTGCTTGAGCTGTGTCTCGAAGAAGTAAGGGATTTTATTAGATTACGAGAAGGTAGTGCTTTCCAGGTGATGGGAGATGGAGTGATGAGTTCCAGGAACTCGGATACCAGTTTGACTGGACAAGGAAGTGCAAGAAGGAGAGAAATGTATTAAGAGGCAAGTTTGGGGCTAGGTTGTCATAGTATAGACAGCAAGATTTGATGACCAATTGGATATATGGAGGGTTAAGGAGAATATTCAAGGATATACCACTAAGGTTTTATAAACCTTGACTGGAAAATGGTGGTATCTTTGATAATACTAATTTGGAAGAAGAGTATATTTGGGGAGGAAGATAAACAAGAACCTGTTTTAACGTAGCTCATTGTTATATGAATTTGTTATTTCATGGGAAAATCATGCCATCTTAATCAGAATTGCTTATAGTAAAAACATGATATGACATCATTGGTTTAAAGAAGGAGTTTTAAACTTTTATTTATATCATCAGCCCCTTTGGTAGTTTGGTGAAAAGTTTGGCTCTCTTCTCAAAATAATATCTTCAAATGCATAAAATGCATAAAATAAGTAGGATTACAATGAAAACCCATTTTATATATACAATTTATATATATATATATAATTTTTATCTATATGTGTAGATTACATAACTAGATATAAATAATGTAACTATGAATAGATATAAAAATTCATTTAAGAAATATAAGATCCTCTAGTCTAAAACATAGGGTGTCAGAAATACTGACATGAACATCATGGTTCTCATAGGACTTCCAAGGTATCTGGAGGATACAGTACTGGATCTGGAGTCTAGACCTAGTTTAGTCAATCATATAATTACTAGCTGTGTGATGAGGACCAACTTATTTAACCTTTTAGAATTTTAGCTTCCTTATCTATAAAATGGAGAAAAATAATAATTATACTATCTCACAAGAAGGTGGTGAGGAAAGCATTATGTCATCATTATTAAAGATAAAGTGGAACTTAGAGACAGCCATCTAAGATGTCAGTGCTCAATTTCTTCATTTTACATATGGGAAAATCTAGGCCAGGAAGGGGAATTGATTTAACCAAAATCACAGCTGTATCCAGCAGCAGTTCTCACCTATATGGGCTATATGACTCTGGGAAAACCACTAACCTACAGTGTCCTAGCCAGTGCTCTAAGACTAAATTGCAAAGAAGGTGCCTACTTGTATTGGTAGATGAACTTTCTTCACCTGGGAATTCCCTATTGCAATATAATCACAAGTATTCTCCCTATCTGAATTAAACACAACTTACATGTATGGCAAATAAATATCATATATATACATATTCATGTACATATACCTATATACAGTATATTTAAATTTGGCCCTCTAGAAGGGCCCTGAAAGCAGATAGAGTAGAATTAGCACAGAATCATAGAATGGTTAGAACTGGAAAGAATCTTAGAGATCATCTGGTGCAACCCACGCATTTTATAGACAAAGAAACCAAAGCTCAGAAAACAATAGTGACTTGCCTAAGGTCATACAGCCTGTCAGAGTTAGAGCATACACGAGGTCCATTGATTCTTAGTCCAAAGAGCTTTATCCTAAGGGGCTATGTCCTGTTTCCTTATCTTGGCTTACTCACTTCGCACAAATTACTTTTTTCTTTAGGTGATAACCAATTCATGTTTTTCTCCAAGTACAAGCAATGTAGTATGATGGAAAGAGCTCTAGATTTAATCATAACACCTGAGTTCAAATCTTAGCCCTGCTGCTTACACGCTGGGGAACCTTGACTGAGTCAAGTCTCTGGACCTCAGCTTTCTCATTTGCAAAAAAATAGACTAAATGATTTTTAAGGTCATTTAGCCCTAGATCCCAACATCGCGAGGTTTTGCTTTTTGAGGTATGCCACCAAACTATATAGAGGATATCCTAAGTTGGAGTGGGCATCAAAAATCCCTATCAAGGCAGAAATATTCTCTCCCACCTCCTAGATAAGATATCATCTATTCTCCTTTTTTGAGACCTCCACTTCTGGTGGACCCAAGGAACTCCTTGAGGAACTTGGGTTAGACAACACACCTGCCACAAAAAGTGTTCACAGATTTTCTTTTCCTCCCATCCATCCCCCTCTTACCTAGAGAGGTAGACATGCAGGGAGGGGATGGAATATCAGGTGTGTGTGTGTGTGTGTGTGTGTGTGTGTTGGAGGATGAGCTTGTATGAAGGGGAGAGGAGATGATTACAAACTTAGGTTCCCAGAATTCCAGCCATTGTTCTCTACTTTAATTAAGTATACACAATCTTTCATGTGTTATGTCGATTTTTTGGCTGCTCTTCATAAAGGTAAGTGGCATAGCAAGGTCTGATTCTAGGTTGGGTGCCATATATAGACACTTTGTTTCCATATGAAAGACTATAACAATTTCTTCTCATCAAGAAGATTTGTTTTAAATATACAGAAGAGAAAATGTGAGGGGGGAAATATTACTGAGAAAACTTAATTATGCCCAGCAATTTGCTCCATCTCTTTCAGTCTCTTTTCCACTCTGATTGATTGGGTTCATCTCTTGGGGTTCAAGTTCTCACCCTTTCCAAACTACAAAATTTACATGTTACCTCATTAATCTTCACACCAAAACTGATAAAGAGGTGCTATTTCATTCCTATTTTAAAAATGAGGAAACTGAGACCAAGAAAGTGAAATGCCTTGTCCAAGGTCATACAGTTAGTTAGTGTCTGAGGCAAAATTCAAATTTAGGTCTTCCTGACTCCAAATCCAACATTAGTTACTTGTAAAATGATAGGAAAGTGGGTGGGGGGTGAACTATGTGATCTCTGATGCCCCTCCTAGCTCTAACATAAAGAGGCCACAACTATAAAAGTTGAGTTCATTTCCCTTTAAGCAACCTTACATTCTGAGGCACCTGCAAGGTCAGATATTCATAGGGCAAGGGAGTTTCCCCACTCAATTACTCTGGGGGAAAGTATGTGTTAGATTTTAAGTGAAGAAACCCTTTCTGCCAGGGCGTTAGTTCTTCCTCTTATCTGTATTCAGTCCTACATGGTATGGATCATAACACTGGTTTCTGTTGTTCAGTTTCCAGCGGAGAAGAGAACATTGTTTATTCATTTGCTGGCATCAACAGTTGAAAATTCCTATGTAAGTATTCCTTGTCTGTCATGTGCAGACCACCTTAATGCTTAGAGGTGATCTTATTCACCTTTTTGGTAGGGAAAATAATCATTCCAGTCCAATCAATTATATCCCTAAGAATAAGCCAACCTGCTCTGTCATTTTATCCTCATTGTTTTCAAAGCCTGATTTTTTTTTAAATGAAAGCAGGATAAATTGTGTCTGAATTATAAAAGCAAAGATAGAGTTTAGAGGTACTTACAATTGTCTGATTAATTTTTTCCTTTTTACAAAGTGGACCAGTGATAGTTTCATTTCATACTTCTCACAAACCAAAATTTGAAAATTCCCAAGAAGTCAATGATCTGTTTCTAGAATAGGGCATCACTCAGGAAGCTGGGAAGAGATGGTTCCAGTTATCATAGCTTATGGGATTTGTTGGGGATGGTTTGGTGCAGAAAGAAATCAGCATATCTTTCTTCCTTTTCTCTCCTTTCTGCTCCCTTCCTCTCCAGTCCCCAGAGAAGAATATAAGAGAGGGAAGGGAACAAGTATAGAGAGGAGAACAGAAAAATCATGCTTGAGTGTGAGGATTGGGTCAGCAAGAACCAGTTTCCTCATCTTTACAGTGGAAAACTGTAAAAATGTGCTTGTTAAAGTGGAAAGAACACTGACTGCACTTAGAGTCAGAATCAGAAATACATGGGATTGAATGTTTCTCTGATAGAAACCTTATGACCCTGAAAAAGTCATGTCACCTCTCTAAACCTCAGTTTCCTCATCTGTAATAAGAATAGCACCCACTTCTCAGGAATGTTTTGAGGCTCAAATGAAATAATCCATGTAAAATAGTTTGTAAATGTTAATGTGCTCTATAGGTGTGAATTATTATTATGGCGTCTTCCCATGCCCTAAGTTCTAGATCCCTCAGATGTGGGAAAGATTTCCTTGTTGTTGTTTTTCAATCATTTTCAGTTGTCTTCGACTCTTCATGACCCCATTTGGGATTTTCTTGGCAAAGACACTGAAGTGGTTTGCCATTTACTTCTCTAGCTCATTTCACAGATGAGGAAACTGAAGCAAACAGGGTTAAATGACTTGCCCAGGGTCACACAGCTAGTAAGTGTCTGAGGCCAAATTTGAACTCAGAAAGATAAGATTTCCCAGCTCATTCCTAACATTCTATCTACTGTACCATCTAGCTGCCCTTAAAAAAAATCTTTGTTAGAAGTCTTGTTACCCTGTTGTGTGTATTGGGTATGGGAAATGCTGGGGTTGAAATTCCACAGTAAGGTGAGTGGAAAATACTAAACAGAAGTTACTAGTGGTAGAACCTATAGTATTATTGCAACATGGGTAATTTAACTATAATAGGATTGCAGAATTTAAAAAAAAAAGAGTTATAAGAGAACATAGTGGCTCTCTAATCCCTAATCCAACTCATACTAGAAAAAGAATCACCACTACCACATTTCTGACAGATACCTACCTGGTCTCTCTTTACAGACCTCTGAAGCAGAGAAAATCTGCTCATTCTCAAGAAAAAAAAAAGGAAGGAAATAATCATTAATTAAGCAACTACTATGTGCCTGGCACTATGCTAAGCATTTTATAAATATTATCTCACTGGATCCTCACAAAGACCCTGGAAGGGAGGTGCCGTTGTTATACACACTTTACAGTTGAGGAAACTGAGGTAGGTAGAGCTCATGCTCCCCTCCACCTCCCCCCCATGCCATGCTCTAAGTCCTATAGCCCTCAAACATGGGAAATATCTTTTTAGAAGCTTCATTACCCTGTTGTGAGGACTGAGCATAGAGAATGCTAGGATCACACAGCTAATAAGTGCATGAGTCTGGATTTGAACTCAGGTTTTCCAGACTCAACTCCAAGTCCAGTGCTCTATCCACTGTTTCACAAGGCAGTCCATTCCGTTTATGGACAGGGCTAAATGTTATGAAGTTGTGTGGGGTTTTTTCCCATGACATCAAGTATAATTTTCTCTTTTTTGCAACTTCCACTATTTTTATTGGCCGGGCCCTCCAGAAATAAGCAGGACAAGTCTAATTGCTCTCCCATATGACATCAATAAATCAATCAGCAAATATTTAGCAAGTTACTACTCTGTGCTAGGCATAGAATCATAAGATTGTGGAATTCTGTATCTAGAATTGGAAGGGACTTTGGTGGTCATCTAGTTCAGCCCCATCATTTTTTTTTTCAGAAGAAACTGGAATGGAGAGAGAGTGGTTAAGTACCTTGCTCAAGGTTCCATGGTCAGGGGCTAGATATCCCTCCAAATACTGAAAAACAGTTATATTCCCCCGAGATTTTTTTTTCCTCCAGACTAACCAACTCTAATACCTTCAAGAATCTTTCACATGGAATGAGTTCAAGGTTCTTCACCATCTTCTTGCCTTTGCCTGGATCTACTCTACCCCATTAATAGTCTTTATAGACTCTGATGCCCAGAATCAAACAAAAGATTCCAGATGTGGTCTGAACAAAACAGATATTCATTTATTTAAGTCATATGGGAAGTTGGAAAGGTCACTCCTCTGTGTTTTTCATACTTTATAACTGGTCAAATTCAGTTCTGCCCCTGTGCTCTTCCTACTTGATAATTAAATTGAAAAGTTAAGTTTAGTCACTTCACTAGAGAGCTTACTATTTGGGATTAAGGTTTTCATTGTTTCCACTGAGGTCCATGAAAGGTGTTATGAGCTTGAGGCAGGGCCTTGACTTGTAGGGTCTTTCCTCATATTTCAGGAGGAAAAATGAAATGTTGAAAGAAATAAACCAGTCCCCCCAAAAATCCCCACAAAGACTCAACAAACCCACCAAGTCACAACATCCTAAGCTAGAAGGGACCTTGAAAGGCATCTAGGCTAGTCTCCAATCTTATATTTGAATCATGCTTGACCAATGATAATCTCAATGCAGTAGAAAGAATGCTAAGTCAAAGGAGGTGAGTCCTAGCCCTGTCTTACACTCAGATGACTTGTGAGATTTGAGAAAAGTCACTTAGTTTTTCTGAGCCCAACTTTTTTCCAAATTGTAAAATAAGCAGATGGCTAGCTTCTAGCTCTAAATCTATGAATCTATATTCTTCCCAATTTCTAAAGACTGAAAAAAATGTCACTCTTTAACTTCTTCCTTCCCTCTTCACACCTCAAATAATTCATTTTGATGTCTCACATTCAAGAGATTCTGCCCTTCTCTCTAGTTACCTTCTCTTCTACTTCCATGTCGATTTCCTAGAAGAACTCACTGGGTATCATTCCCTGGGAGAATTTCCATCCTGCTGCCCTGGTCTTCTGATTGGCTACTTTCCCAACTCTATTTCAGGAAAGTCCCAACTATCATTTACTCCACTTTCCTCTCTGTAACTTACTCTACAACTTTCTCAACCTTCAGACTCCAAGAATATTCTTTCTTATCCCTGTATCCCAGCTCCCCCATTCTGGAATATCAGCTCTGCCACTATTTCTGGATAGGGTATATGAATCTACTTCTACATAGTCTCATCTCCAAATCTTAATTTCTGAACCAGTGTCCCTTCCTAACCATTAGAATTATCCATTAAAATATAAACTCCTTTAGGGAAGGAATTGTCTGTTTTGTTATCTGAATACTTAGCATGGTCTTTGACACCTAATAACTGCTTAATAAATGAAAATAATTGGCATTTATATAATGCTTTAAAATTTGCAAAATACTTTAAAAACATTATTTCATTTTACCCTCACAACAACCCTGGGAGGTAGGTATCCTTATAATCCCCATTTTACAAATGAAGAAGCTGAGATAGATGGAGGTTAAGTGATATTCTCAGGATCATATAGTTAGTAAGTGACTGAAGTCGAACTTGAATTCAGGTCTTCCTAATTCCAGGTCCAGCAGCTCAGTATCCGCTGTGTCACCTAAATATTTTTTGAATGATCAGTTGATTCATTCATTCTTCTTTGTATTAGATGGAAATCTTTGATGCTTTGGTATTTTGATGGATCTGTTATCCAACTCATGTCAGTCAGTCAAATTAGTCAGTCAACAAGGGCTTGTTAAGTGCTTACTATAGACCAGGCTCTCTCCTACTAAGTGCTGAGAATTTAAAAACAAGCAGAAATAAAGATGGCCATTACAATCAAAGAAAACACCTTCTAATGGGGGAAGATAACATATAAAAGAGTAGAAAAGCAGGAAATGGGTAGGTGAAGGTAAGAGGTGTAGGAACATGGGAAAGAAATTCCTGTGGAGGTGAGTTAGCAGTGGTCTGACACCATACCTTTCCCCTCCCCCCATATAAATGAAGCTATGGTTGGTCAAGTTCTCCTCCTTAAAATGGAGTTCCTGGAAAGAATGAACCAATAAGAAAGAAAGGACCCAGGGGCAAGAGGACAATTCCAATGTAAAAGTGAAATGAGTTTCTATCTACCTACATAGATACAAAACTTCCTCCATCTTGACAGACAATAATTCATCCATATCTGCCCTGTCTGTTTGACTCATGTTCATGTCTTCCCATAATACCTCCTTGGGAAGTACAGTATCCTCAACATGCAGGAGTAATTCCTGATACTGTATTCAAACCTGTGGAGCTGTCCATCAGTTTTCCTTCATTCTACTTACGTGGTTGGTCTACTGACTTTTCTGCCAATATATTTCTCTAATGGCATCCCTTACACCAGCTTCCCTTGAGCAATTCTTTCTTGCTAATGTATTGTAGCCTAATCATACATTACTCTCTATTGTCCTTTGGCAACCTGGAAATGGTATTCTAAATATTAAATCCTCTTCTTTATCAACTTCATCATCTATCACATCAAAAAGGAAAAGAAGTTATGAAATTAAAACAAATGCTATACAAATTAGAAATTACTGGAAGAACAAGGAATGAAGACTTCCTATCAGAGTGGTTCCCAAACCAAAGAAGTATCAAAACAGGGATTACTTAGTGAAAGAGTTAGGATTATAAATATATACTTAAATAAAGAATTCCCTCTAAATGTAAATAGAAATTTATCACAAAATATTAGAACTGGAAAGGAATTATTTTTTTTTGTTTTCACATCTTTTACATTTCCACCTTTTTCCTTTCCAGGAAGCCATTACATATCACAAGGAATATTTTTAAAATAAAAAGTGGAAGAAGAAGAAAAAATGAGCAAAATCATCAATATATAGAAAAATTTTTTAGAAACATATGTACTATTCCACAGTAGTGGACCTTTCACCTCTGCAAAGGAGGGCTGAATGAAGGCATCTTCTTATATCTCTTCTTTGGGGCTAAGCTTGTTCTCTCTAATTTTGCAGCATTCAGTTTATTTTTAAAAACAGTTTTCTACTTAAATCTTTTGCTAATCACCAAAATTTCTTCTAATATTTCTTCCCTTTCCCCTCCCAGAAAACCATCCCATATAACAAGCAATGTTTAAAATAAATTTTATTGATATATTGTTTAAATATTACCAGTTTTTTTCTTGGTTTTCCTCCCCTTATAGCAGTCTTATACAACAAATTTTTTTTTAAAGAAAGAAGATAAAAATAAGCAAAATTGACCAATACATTGAAAAAAGATTGAAAATATAAGCAATGTGTCACATCCATGGACTTCTGCTAATGAGTAAGATTAAGAGTATCTTCTTATATTTCTTCTTTGAGGCCACATTTGATTTTTTTGGAGGGGGTTAATTTGCAATATTCAATGTTGATTGTCTTGTGACTGTTCTTTCTATTTATATTGTTTTAGTCATTAAGTATATTGTTTCACTGCTTAATTAATTTGGAATCATAATGTATTACGATAATTAATAATAGCTAACATTTATAAAGAGTTTTAAGGTTGTAAGGTGCTTTAACTATTGTTATTTTATTTTATCCTCACAATAACACTGGAAAACAGACACTATAATTTTCCTTATTTTACAGATAAAGACACTGAGGCAGAGAGCAATTAAGTGACTTCCTTAAAGTCACGTACCAAGTAAGAACTGAGGCTGCTACTTGAACTCAGGTCTTCCTGATTCCATGCCTAGCATTCTATCTACACCTCTATATTTATGATATTCATTTATGATATGATATTCTGGAATATTTTGTCATATTCACATAACACAATTTATTAGGTCATTACCCAAATCAATGGGTATCTACTTTGTTTCCAATTTTTTACAGTCATAAAAAAGTGCTGCTATAATTATTTTGGCATTTATGAAGATTTTCTTCTTATGGAGTCTCTGGATCAAAGATTATGGACATTTTAGTCTATTGGAATAATTCCAAATTGATTTCTAAAATGGTTATATTAATTCACAAATTCATTAATTCACAAATGTTCCTATCTACTTACAACTCCCTTAAACACTGACTATTCTATCTTTTGTCATCTTTTCTAATTTTCTGGTTATGAAGAGAAACCCCAGGGTTATTTTTATTTGCATTTCCTTTATTATCAATGATTTAGAGCATTCATTCATATGTGTGTTTATATAAGTTGGCTATATGTCTTGGATATCAAACCTTTTTCTGAGTTGATTGATATAGATATTTTCTCTCCATTTGATTACTTCTTTTCTTAGCCTACACACAGTCAGTTTGAGCAGAAAATTTTGTTTCATCTAATTACTATTAAAATTATTTATTTTCTGTAACAACCTCTATTCCTGGTTATATATGTGCATAAACACACATATGTATGTGTATTCATACACATCTATAGGTATACACACATATACGTATGTGTGTACATATATGCATGTGCATGTGTATATATTATATATGTGCTTTTATTTTAATTTTTATGGTATATTCAGGTCATGCAAACTATTTTGATTTTATTGTGGAATATGTATAAGATGTTTTCTAAGTCTAATTTCTTCGACTGCTTTCCTGTTTTCCCAGCAGTTCTCATCAAATGGACAGAGCGTTCCTAAGTAATTTCTATGTCCAGGTTTATTGAACACTGGGCTACTGCGCTCCATTATTTCTGATTCTCCCTTGTCTACTCTGTGTCATTGATTGACTCTATTTTTTTTCACTGGTACCAAATGATTTTGATATTTTGATGATGATATTTGATATTTTGACCAAATGCTTTAAAATGTAATTTGAGGTCTGGTGGAAAATTTTCTAAACCCTTCCCCTTACAGATGAGGAAACTGGGGCAGAAGTGAAGAGAAAAAGCATTCTAGGTATGATAGACAGCCAGTGCAAAAGCAGAATGATGGATTTGTCTTTTACCTTACCAGAAAAGTGGAAAATACAATGTAGCCTATGCTTACCATAACTAGCAATCACTAATGGAGAGTTTAGAAAATTGCTTCACTTTTTATTAACCATTTCTAAAATGTTGACTTTTAGGCAATTTGTTCCTAAGGGTAAAAGTCCTGGGACAAGTGTGGGGCATGGGGATCTTCACTAGTGGTTCTCTGCCAGGAATGGAGCTAGGCAGGGGAGGAAGTACTCTTAGGAAGGAACTCTGGATACTCACTAAATTACTGGCTCTAGGTCAACACCCAGGCCTAATTATAGCCTGCCTCAAGGTTAGAATGCTTTATTGAAAAAAATAAAAAGCTTACTGTAGACCACCTAAGTATTGTATTCTTTTCAAGTCACCACATTTCAAGAACATTGATGTTTGAGTCCATCCAGAGAAGGGCGACTAGCATGCTAAAGAGGACAGGAGATCATGCCACATACAGATTGGTAGATCTGACTATCGAATAGAATCTTGGTCAGGGCAGGGACTGTTTCACTTTCTTTTCTGTATTGCAAGCATCCTCTATAGTGCCTTTGGCATATGGTAGAAGCTTAATAAATGTTTATTGGGCTGAACTGAATTGAATTGAATGGCTGTCTTCAAGTGTTTGAAAAGCTGCCAAAGGGGGAGGGATTAGACTTGTTCCCATTGGTCTTGGAAGGCAGAACTCCGAGAGACTGCTAGAACCTACAGAGAGGTCAATTTAGACTAGCTGCAAAGGGATATTTTCCAATAATTAGGAGTGTCCAAAATTAGGCAGGGCTGCCTCAGGAGGTGGTGATCTTCTAAGGGCTCAAGCAATCTGGAGCATCATTTGTTCAGGATATAATAGAAGGCATTCCTATCCAGGTATAGGTTGGACAAGATGACTTCTTGGAACTGTAATTCTGCATCTACCCTTTTGGACAATGAAAATACATATTCAAAACAGAGACCCTATGACTTTGCCAGATCTATATTTATCCAAGTTAGAGTTGATTGTGTTCATTAGGGCTAGACTTAATAAAATAGGAGTTTTGATGTAGGCATTGTCAAATATAGGTCAACAAGGGTTGAAATAGAAATAAGTTCCTGGGAGACCCTCAATTAAAGAGCGCGTTAAATTATCTCAATCATTGTTCCATAGTCATTCCAATGAATTTGTACTGAATTGGAAGAGCAAGGTTAAGGGGAAAAATCAGTGTGTGTTCAAATGAGTAACCTAAGACATTTTAAGCAGGCCCTACCACTGACTGTGTTAAGTAGGGTCCACACCCCCACTTTTATAGAGCGTTACTCAATTTTTATACTAAGACTGACACTGCATCCTCCCTATGGATAATCCAAATACAATTTGTTCAAATTCAGAACACAGAGAATATTTTCTGCATTCTCTTCTCCTGGTGAGAGGCTTTCTGAAGTTCATTGTCAAGTAAAGAAGAGTATGCTAGGAAAAGTTTAGATCTGGGTTTCAGGTGATTATTTTTAATGAAAACCCCCAGGTTACATGCTGCATAATAGAAGAATTAAATGAAATAGCATCACTTTGTGAGACAAAATAATGATGAAAAAATCTTTAGTCAAATTTGCCTTAGAATTGGGAGTACAGGAATACACATGGAGGTCAAATCTGAGTCATGCCTTGGAGCTGATTCCTGACTATGACCTAGATCATCTCTCTGTGTTAGCATCAGTTTGGCAGCCTTCCTGTGGTCTGGAATATCTTTCTTGGCTCTTCTGCAGGATCTCAGAATCTGTAGTGAGAGGACAAAGGGGTTTCGGATTGTCTTCCAGGCAGAGACCAAGGCCTCACTTTGCCCTCACCTTCCCCAGGGTGGATGCTGAAGTTATTTGACATCTCTAGATTTTTGTCAACTCTACCAACCAATGAAATGGGAGGTGTCCCTGGGAGAAAATATAAGGACTTGAGAGAAAGTTGGGGGAAGGAGGGGTAAGCAGAGACAGAGTTGAGATACTGGAAAATAATTTAAAATAAAGAGCCATTTGCTAAAGAGAAAAGTCTGCTTTAAAATTAGTACAGAGATAAAAGAGATGTATGGGAAGCTACTTTCCAGGTCCCTCTATACTAGGTGATACACAGGCTTTTACTATTCTGCTGTTTGGTTCCTAAATATTCATTTTCTCCATAATTTTCCATTTATGTATTGATTTTTTTTCTAATTTTTTTCTAATCTTAATGTTAATAAATGCCAAATGCCATTTCCACATATAAACTAAAACAAAGAAAGAGGATTGTACATGAAACTGTGAATTCCTATAATGTACACTTGCATTTCCTTATTGATTATCTTCTCACTAAGATAACATCAGATACTTTCAAGATTTGCAAGCTAGAGAAACAAAAACCTTTTGTATCTTTGTCATATATACTGGCACATTAGCACACATGCAAGCATCATGTGTGCACACATCTATGTATACATGCACACATCTATGTACACATGCACACATCTATGTATACATGTACTTCCTCTATCAGGATCCAAAGCAAGTTGACATTTGGGATTAATTATAAGGAATATTTATGATTTCATGAAATCGCAAGTCTTACAGGGAGCTTAGAGGTCATCTAGTTCAGCTTTCTCTTCTTACAAATGAAAAACCGAGGTCTAGATCAGAAATAGTGACTTGCCAAGGCTCAGAAAGCTAGCAAATCATCAATGAGTCAGAATTCGAACCCAAATCTTCTGATTCTGAGGTAGCAAGAAGGAGGCAAGTCAAATTCTGAGCAAAGGGGGCCATTTCTTTGGGACCTGAAAAACCTGCCCCTAGGTCCAAAACCAGTCAATGAGATTACTTGTCTTCATCAACATCACCATTAGTAGTCCAACTTATACTTAATAGTAGTCTTAGATGGTGTTTTGTGGGCCCAGAGGGGCCCATTCATTACACAGGGTCAAGTCTATGTGCAAACTTCAGAATCCCACTTGATGAAGCCAATGCTGTCTTCCTTTAATAAGACATTACTTCCTGGTTCCCAGAGAAAACTCTAGTACTGGCTGACAGTATTGTAGAGGGAGCGAGATACAGAGGGAGGCAGAAGACAAGGTACATTGTGATACAGGTGGAAGATTTTCCTGGGACATTCATACTGTGCTCAAACTGGAAAAACAGTGGCAGTTGATTGCATCCGAACTTTTTCAGGGTAACAAAGAAGCCAGATAACTAGAAAGGGGCTGACGGACTTTGGACTGAATTAGATATATGTAGTAGTGGAAAAAGAAGATATAGTAGAGTCAGGGCAGGCTAGAAATTATTTGACCCTAGGAAATGATACTGGTTGCAGTGTTTGATTAGACCTGTACATTCTCACTGTAGTGAATGTTCTTTTAGGGTCAAGGGTCATGTCTACCTATCTCCTAACCAAAATTGGGGGAGTAAAGAGTAATCAGATCCAGCTCAAAGCTGAATTGTACCAATTAAAATTACTTCCAATTTCCTATCCCAAGGGTATCAACTTTAGGCATGTTAATAACAAGAAAGGAGGAATTATTTTTGCCTTTCTTTGTATCTCCAGGACTTAGCACAATACTTGGAACATAATATATGCTCAATAAATGTTGTTGACTCACTGAAATTTGTATAGCACTTGGAGGTTTGCAAAATGTTTTGCATGCATTCCCTTACTTGAATTGATACTAGCTCTGGAGCAGCACCCAAAGCTTTTTGACAAATAGCTCCTACCAAAAGTCTGGGAAGATAACAAGGGCTGGGTAATAAGGATTTTGTCCCCAAGGCACTGAATTTAAAGTGTACCCACAGTACTTAAAGTTTTTGTTTTTAACAGCTTAATTAGTAAGAATAGCTAGTTTCTTAATTTTATTTAACTCCAAATTGCTTTCCAAAATGGTTATACCAATCTACAACTTTACCAACAATGCATTAGTATATCTTTCTTCCTCAGCCCTTCCAGAATGTACCATTTCTATCTTTTGCATTATTTCCCAATTGGCTAGGTACAAAGGAGAAATTTCAGGCTTGTTTAGCATTTCTCTTATATTTAGTGACTTCAGTCATTTTTTCATATGGTTGTTCATAATTTGAGATTCTTCTTTTAAGAACTATTGTTCACTCTGACCACTTATCTATTGGGAAAAGACTTTTGATTTTATATAACTTTTGATCCAGAGATTCCATCACTGGTCATGTAACCCCAGGAGCTCATTGGCAAGGAAAGATTCCACAGACACTAAGATATTTCTAGCAGTGGAAACAATGTAGAAATCAGTTGATGGGGGGATGACTAAGTTGTGGTACACAAATGAAATGGAATATTGTCACAATGCTGTTAAAAAAGAGATAAACATGATAAATATAGAAAAGCATGGAAAGACATATTAACTGATGAAAATGAACCAAGTAGAGCCAGGAAAACAATATCCTTAGTGATTGTAACAATGGAAATAGAAACAATAATAACGAAACAATCGAAACTGAATATTGTGGCATTCTAAAGAACAAACTTGGCTCCTAAGAAGAGATTTAAGAAGACACCACTTTCCCAATCCTTTCCACAGTTAGGTTCCATGGGTTTAAAACACTGCAGATATTGTCAGGTTTTTGTTTTGGGGGTTTTTTTTTTGGATAAACTGATTTTTCCCTCTCTTCTTTCTCTTTTTTAAAAAAATTCATTTAGAAGAGTGGGAGTGTGAAAGAGAAAAGGCAACAAGGGAAAATATGGTTGATATGAAATCAGAAAGCATCTATTAAAATCTATTTTAGAAAAGAATAAGTAATTAAAACATAATGTTGCCAGACAGCAAACTAGGGGGAACTGGTTCCTCTCAGCCATCATTCTACTTAAAGCATTGCCAGCAGCAACAAGCATCTGTGGGTCTCCATCTCTCTTCCTCTTCCTCCCACCCTGACTTTTCAACTAGGATGTGCTTTATCTCACTTGTCCTAGGTAAAAAAAAAATCCTAGTTTCAGATCTGGATCTAGTCCCACATTAGCTCAAACCTTTTCCCAGGGAACTGAAGCTCATGATTGGCCATGCATTCCAGGTTTTTGTTGACCCTCAAACCATTCAATAGTAATGTGATTAGTTGGTCTAATTCTTTAGAAGGATACAGAGAACCTCCTTAGAAACAGAGCCATAGGTCACATGTAGACATATAGGAAATACGGCAAAGAGCTTTTGGCGGAGTTTCTCTGGCCAAAACAGAAGACTTGTTTTGATATGGGCAAGTGGAATAAAAGGAGTGAATCCTAAGTCATCCAACAGATGCCTAACTTGGCCTTTCCAAGATCAGACAAAGTATGATATCCTAGAGCCTCAAGGACAGGTCCCAAAATGATCAGATAGCATCTTAGGAGACTCTTCACAACTAAAAGGTGTTAAGGGAGATAAGTAGTTAGAGAGCCAAGATTAAGGTACATTCTCTATTGAATTTTGTAGGCTAACGATAGCATTTTGATCTATAAACTATAAGAAAATACTACTAACACAAAACAATAATGAATGTAAGGCAGTTTGGCTTTGTGAAAATCCTGAATTTTAGATTAAATAAATGAAGTTGTAACAGGTTTACGTTGCTTTAAGGCCATCAAATATATGAAAACTCAAATTTCCAGAAAGTGTAAGTTAGGAAATGAGTGTTTTCTTTGAGAAATCATCCCTGACTACAAAAAGATTAACCATATGACTAATTTAAGTAGCAAAACTAGTATATATTACATGATACTATGAACCCCCCCCCAAAAAAACAGGACTTTTTGATAAAATCAATTGACATAGAACTTCTCAGAAATACATACATA
Source organism: Potorous gilbertii (assembly GCA_028658325.1). Lineage (NCBI taxonomy): Eukaryota > Metazoa > Chordata > Mammalia > Diprotodontia > Potoroidae > Potorous > Potorous gilbertii. The sequence continues at coordinate 316,148,025 of CM053769.1, forward strand.
CACACAGACACTTGTGTCTGTGTGTATGTATGTATGTATGTGTATGTGTGTGTGTATTTGATAGAACAGAGTACTTATGTGTTTTCAAGGTACTTGTGTGCTTTCCAGTATTATGAGTTATTACAAAAATTAGTATAAATTTGAAAAATTACAGTTAGCATTCATTCTACCTAATACTGTATTCATAAATATAACACAAAAATTGTTTTGTCCCCACTTGAAGGCATATCATAATAATTCTGTATTGGTTGAGTACTTGGATTAGAAATAGGTACTGATTTTAGATATAACTCTCAAGGCCCTGAACATTCAGGGGAAGAAATGATTTTGACCTTCTTACTCAATAACGATAATGGAGATAGCTCACATTTACACAGTGTCTTATGGTTTATAAAATGACAGCACTAATTCATGATATTCTCATTAATGAAATGGTGAGATGTATCAGCATCTTCATTTTACAGATAAGGTGACTGAGGCTTAAAAAGTGCTTTACCCTTGGCTACTGAACATCAGTCAGTACTCAAACCTGGGTTTGCTAATTGTAATCGTGTACTTTTGACTATTATCACTTTATCTGCCATTTAATAATTATTTTCAATAGCTAAATTATTGTCAATTCTGTGTATTTCTCAATGAGTGCTTTTTTTTTTTTTTTTCTATCAGGAAAAACCTAAGGTGTTTAGGGACATTAAGTTCCATGCAACTTCTCAATCTCTCAAAAATTTTAAAATGAAAGTATCAGGGGTAAATTTTCTAAGGAAAGTATCTAAATTTCCACTGTGCTGAGACGTTTTTTAGTGTCTAATATTCTTGACCTCACACCCCAAGCAGGCACTGGGAGTGAAAACAATTAAATAGAAATTTTCCTACAAAAACACTATCATGCAGATTTATTCCAATTTAGTTTTGCAAATGATTGGAAGAATATCTGCGAGAAGTGATAAGTTCATTTTGTGGGCTCCAAATTAAGTCAGTTTTCAGGTTCTGAAATTTACAAAATAAAAGTGTGTATAGTCAACAGCTGGACAATCAATGGTCAACAATGACCAGAGTCAGATAATTCTGTCTAATTGTGATTATTTAGCATCTACGCCACTCGTCTCCTGGGACAAAGAAAAAATAATGTCAGAGCTTTTTCATGTGATCACAAGTCTGCACTAGCCAGCAAAGGCAGAATACTTGGATTGTATGAACTTCTGAATTACCAAAGGGGCCCACATGGAAACAAAGCCCCCAATAAATATAGGAATTACTATGAGAAAATGGTCACTGGGAGAAAGGGGTGAATAGGGAGGGTAAGAAGGAGTAAAAGAGGAAGAGGAAGGGAGGAGGAAGAGAAGAATAATTATCTACATCTCAGAGTGTAGAATCTGAAATTTTCAGCCAGGTAACAACAGGACAAGGATTGAGAATGGGAGTGGGAGGGTGATATTGGACAGAGGGAAGATGCTACCGGGTTCAAGAGTCATGATTTATTCAAGCATCTCTCACTGAGTCAGATAATTTCACTATAGGGAGTTCTAGGAGATGACTCTTAATATACCAATTTAATGATACTTAGCAATACTATTTGCTGAAATAGGGCTCTTTGGTGGGAGGTGAAAATGGTAGAGGAAGGGACATTTGACCTGAAGCAGATGAAGCTGTGACATAATCAACAACGGCAAATATCTCTGCATCTAGAGGGAAGCCCACAGCAAGAACCACATTTAACACATCACATCCTTCTTTCTCAGTAAGAGGATCTGAGGGGTTATTAGTTCAAGTGCTAGGAATCTATGCCATGGTGATAGTACATGGGTAATCTTACACCCACCTTTACACCTTCAGAAAGCTCCATAAATTCACACACCCAGGCGAAGAGAGCCCTCAAGTCAAGCGAAGGAATTCCAAGTGTTCAAAAGTATTCTGTATGATCCAGACTCTCAAACTCCGCTTTTTCCTTGATCATATAAATAAATTGAGGCAGGAATAGAGGGCTGTCTAAAACCTAAATTATCAGGATGATTATCAGTTTGTTGACCTGGCAACTAGTGTTTGCATAGGAGCTTAGGTGAGTGCATGAATGTTTGCCATGCTGCACTTGTGCATCAATTCTCCACACCTGTAAAGGTAACGAGATAGACAATAGACAATCTAACTTTTGGCCATTTACAGCAGCTTGACCTTAGTATGCATTAAAACCCTCTGAGCCTCGGTTTCCTAATTTGTAAAGGAGGAGGCTAGACTAATTGATCTCTAAAGTCTCTTCTAGCTCTAAATCTGTGATTCTCATGAACACTTTCTTCTCCCACCTACCTCATCACTCACTTTAATTAGGTCCAAATTCATCATGTGACCTTACTATGGCAACAACTGTAAGTCCTATCAGATTGTGAATCTCTCTTTGAAGTGCAGCACCCAGAGGAGTTAGTAGAATGGGAAAGATGTCAGGATACTTTCTACTCTTCCTGAAAATGCCTTCTAATAAGTTAATGTATGTAAAGTGTTTTGCAAATCTCAGAGTAGTATCTGTTATGATGATTTGCATACTCACTATGGGCCAGTTATGTTGAACAGAATAGAGCCTTAGACCTAATATCTTTCGTTCATTTGACACTCCTCGGTATTTAACTATCTCATCGTTTGGTGGGGAAGCCTTTTCCTAGGGTAGGTTCTGTTGCGAAACTGGCCTTGCAAAATGATGTGTGCAGTGATCTATTTTGTAGCTTCGGATGATTTGGCCCCACTGTTGCAGCTAAACGCCATAGGAGCAGGAGTCAGTAGTCACCTCTTTATTGTCTGCTTAATGGTGTGATTTTCAACCCTCTTTAACTGCCTAAGGATTATAGGATTGGACCCCATTTCAAAAGAGAGAAAGAGAAAACCTACCCGGTTGTTTTAATTCACCTAGAGCATTGGGGAAGAGAATAACATCATTTTAAAGTGAATGAAAAAAAAGAATTCTGAGTCATTCCCTGGATAATTATTTAGTTGTTAGTTTCAGGAGCCATCCCAGAGTGCCTCAGCGTTCATACAACACGCCGCGAAAAGCAAATAAAAAAATTGAATCTTGTCACAAGAGATGTTGGAAGGAAAGTTAAAATATTTGGTTTCGAAGGCCGTGCAGGCAGCCAAAGCGATCTTTATTAAAATTAGCGTCGGGGCTGCTTTTAGTGTGGGTAATAAGCCCGGAGTGACTCATCGGGTTGGGGTGGCTTTCTCTCTGGTCATAGCGGAGCTAGCTATTGATTAGACTGTGAAGTAATACAGCAGCAGCTGAAGCCAGATAGCAAATATGTGTCGAATTGATCTCCACCCGCTCTCTCTCTCCCACCCTCTCTCCCTCCCCTACAAAACCCCGCCTCCAACCGGGGATTATTTATAGGAGAAGGGTTGCATTTGGAAAATAACTCCGAGGGCTTGTTTAAGCGATGGTTAGGGGAACTCTCCCTAGCTGGTTAACTTTAAGTATTGGAAATGGAATTGATGCTCACATAATAATATTATGATTCATACAAACCACTTTTCAGTCAACTCAATATATTTCATTACCTCCTTTCCAGCAGATGTATTGATTTTTGTTTTGTGGTTTTATAACACAATTTCAAGGCTGTTGTGGCTTAATGAGCCGTGTTCTTATGATGTTTAAAAAGATTTGAAGCAGTTGTTGAAATAAATATTATGGATCACCCATCTCTCGGGGCTGTGGCTCTGGCTCGCTCTCTCTCTCTCTCTCTCTCTCTCTCTCTCTCTCTCTCTCTCTCTCTCCCTCCCTCTCTCCCCCCCACCTCTTCCCTCTCTGTAGCCCCCTTTCCCTCTCTCTACCCCCCTCCCCCAGTCCTTTCGGATTCCCTTCCCCTCCCTCTTCCCCCCCTGCCCCCCATCCCTTGCCTGCGTGAATTCAGAATAAAAATGAACCGGGGCTCCAGCTAAGCGGCTTTTTGTGCCTGAGATCAAAGTGCCAGCGAAGAACAATAGCAGGCCACACTTATGTGTTCAGGGCCACACACAGCAACACCTGCAGGGCCGTAAAATGTCATTGTTGCTTCTGCAGCGTGAGCACAGGGGAAGCACCTCTGAGGAGGCAGATGATTCTAATAATACTTGATGTGAATTGATGGGGAAGGAGGAACATAATTCACAGGGCTTTTTATTAGAAGCCTTGACTTTCCAAGCTGTGAACAACAGAACGCTGCACCTGTGGACTTTCTTCAAATCAGCCATTATGGAAGCTGACAGATTTTATTAACTTTAAGGAAGAACTTTTCAGCGTGGGGACATTCATAGTTTATTTTGTATTCATGTGAAACGGAAATAGAAGAGCCACGTTTACATATTTGTTGCTCCCCCCATCCACCTTTTTCTCATCTGGGGCTCTATAAGTATTATTTACGATCCAGTCTATCATAAAAACGAATGACAATATTAAGAGCATTTTGATTTTTTTTTAAAGGAAGAAATGTTTTTAGTATGATGTTAGTGAGATGTGGATTTTGTCATCTGGAAGTTCTTCTGGTCCCCTGTTAATAAATGTCCCCTGTTATTTAGCTCAAGAGATCCAAAACACCAAGGCTACAGGACCAAAGACCAGTTAAATACATAATGTCTGCACACATACACCACCCCCATTCCCCCACTCCCGCTTTGGAATATAGAATTCAACAACACTTAAGCGCCTGGAAGGCAGGAACTGTTTGATCTTGGTGTCTCAAGCACCTAGCACTGTATGTGCCTTGCCAATTCATACAGATTTAGAGCTGGAAGGGTCATCTTCTATTCAAACTTTCTCATTTTACAAATGAAGAATCTAAAGTCATAAAGATGAAGTGACTTGACTAAAGTCACAGACATCATTTGAACTCAGATCTGACTCAAAATTGACTAGTAATCATGCTGCCTCTATTTGAAATGAGAACACTCCATTCGTTGAAACAAGAATTTACCTGCTAAGTGTCAGGCACAGTGAGTGCTACGTGCTGGGGCTACAAAAACAAAAAGGAAACAAGAATTTTCTCAATACCAACTAAGGTAGCCCACCCTCTTAACCAGATTTCCACAATCTTCTCAAGTAATGGAAGGAGTGATGGCCAAGGCTGAAAGAATGTTCAGGCTCTGATTCTGTGGCAAAGACAGGGAACTGGGAGATACCTTTGCAGAATGTTTATATGTATGTTGTAGACAGGCTTTGGAAGCTAATCCCCGGAGAGGAGGCATTTCAAAGAACAAAGCATAATTAAGGTTCATTTAGTAGAATGGCATGCTTGCTGGAGAAAATATTGCTACATAATCCACAGAACATCCCTGCCTGTCTTCTTAGAGACATCTGAAACAGAAATAGGAAAAGATACTAAGGTTTTGCTTGTATTCTTAGACATAAACATATCCCATATGGAGTGTTTTGGGTTCTGCTTCCTCTGGCAAGTGGATGCCTATGACCACAATTCCTGTTACTTTAATCGGAAAGTGATGAAAACTAAGACTGGAGTCCGTGGGACCCTGATTACGGACGCCAAAGCATAAAGGTTTCTAGATATTCCTTTTGTTCTTCTAAACAAACCTCCAATGAATTGGGGTTGATTTGCAGGAAACTTCAGAAAAGTGGTAATAGAAAGTAGAATATTGCACTTTTCACTTGCACAAACAGATGGGATGCCTGGTTTTAGATTTAATCAGGAACTGAAGACAGGTAGGACTTCTGCATATTTCAGTCGGAGTCTCTTTCTTTTCAGGAAAGAATGAAGCTACTTAATATTCAGTATCCTCTCCCCCAGCAAGCACACACCACCCCCCTGCCTCCCTTCTCCATTGCCTGGCTCTGCTTCACTACTAAGGACAAGACAAAGTGCAAAGGTTATTTAACTGCAGGTTAGTCTGTTAATTGCCAAACCTGCCTGGATTCCTACCCTGGAAAAAAATAAAATAAAAGAGAAGGTGTACAGACATCATCCAGAGCACACAAAATACCCTTCAGACAAATGCAGACATAAATGATTGAACAATTTGAGAGTCATGCGTCTCTGACCTCATGCTTTCTCAGCTAATCTTTTAAAAAGATTTTGATACCAATTGTTTCTCTCCCCCCCACCCCCACCCCCACCCCCAAAGCATAATACCTGGTAACCTAAGCGTGCACAATATGTTTGTACAGAGGAATACAGACAAGTGCAGCCAATGGCGCATTTTAATGTCACGGCAGAGATTATATTACCTTTCTAGAAACAAAATCTTTTTTTCCCCCTTCAAATGGAAGTCCCATGATACCCCCATTGGAGATCAGTTGTTATGCAGAGTTTTGTGAAGTAATCAAAATTAATTCACAGTGATCTTTTCACCCAGAGACTCCGGCTCCTAATAATGGTCTATCTCAACAGGTGCTCATTGTGGCAGTTTGACTTCAAATGGCCAGACTAAAGGTTTTATTCTTTAGTCATTTTTTTTAATCCTGAACTTGTAATTTACTAATCTTCAGCAGCTGCCAAGAAAGGGCCAGCTGCTTTCCACAAGAACTTCACTTACCTCCTTCAAGGTTGAGAGCAGGGGAAGGGTCTCAGCTTCAGGGACCCAGACGAAAGAGCTAAGCTTGGGGTCCTCGAGCAGGCCACCGATTGGGAGGGGTGGGGGTATTTGCAAATGTTTGAAGGAGACTCCCTCCCATTCATCTCCCCCAAGCAGCCATGTTAAATCCAGGCAAGTGTGAGACAGCACGTGAAACCTATTACATTAAGCCAAAGCTGAGAAGGGCTTTTTAACAAAGAAACTGCCAAACAGAAAGGAGGAACTTTAAAAAAAGTAATTTCTCTAAACATTTGGCCAAGTTGGCTAGCTTGTGTTATCTTAAAGTATTTGTTCTGCACTGACTTAAAAAAAAAACTTTTAAAATTGGCCTAGAGAGACCCCCTCGAAGTGTAAATTTTTGTGATTACAGTGAGAATTCCACTATGTCAATCTATGTCAATGTTGAACGTGCATTTCCCCAGCCTCAGTGATCCCATTGCTAAAATGGATTCTCCAGGAGCGCCACCTCCTTCAGTTCCTAGCTCTCCCATTCCACCCCAGCCCTCAAATCGGGCATTACTCTGAGGAAAAAAAGGTTAGGTAGCAGGTTGTTGTGATAGCCCCAACCTTGTTCTCAGGTGAGCAAGTGGGAAGCAGCATTCTCAGACCTGGTACTGAGCCTAAATAATTCTGAGCTTAACGTCTGCCTTTTGATATGCCACCCTGCTTTTCATTCCTGCCCTTCCTACCTATGACCCTTCTCCTTCACCCTGTGGTACAAATACCATTTGCTTTGGCCTGCTTTTGTAGATGTACTTGCCATTCTAGGGACAGAAAGAACTCACTTTTGCTTTGGGAGAGCTTGTAGTCTGAAGCTAGACAAATGCATATAAAAGGCTTACTGAGGCCAGCTTTCTGTGTGAACACAGAGGAAACCTTAGGATAAAATCATGAATAGTCAAAAGAAAAGCCCCTGAAATATGCCCCAACCCAAATTCCTACTAGTGATCACGCAATTTTAATTTCTTCTTTTCCTGTTTGCAGACCAGGTCTCCAAGCAGGGTAAGATTAGAGAGTACATGAGTCCTCAGTTCTTGTCTGTCCAAAACCAGCTGCATATTCCTGTCCAGAAAGGGAATTTGGTCCCTCTATATTTTGTGGAAAGAGAAAAGAGAGCATGCTGACAGAACCCTTACAGAAACTGAGTAACAGAGGGAAATCAAGACTCAGGGACTTAAACCTGATAAGCAGTGGGGTTTTATTGGAATGTTAAAGTTGGAGTACAACTCCATCACCCACCCATCTCATTCGCAGCTCTCCCAACCCCAATTGTGAGTGTATATATGTGCATGCTCGCTCCTGTTTGTATAAAGGGGAGGAAGGGAAGGAAAACTGAGTTTAGAAGATGTAGAGTGTTTTCCTCACCAATCTTGCCCTGGAAGCAATTCTTCCTTAGTCCCAAGGCTTTGTGATTTCCTTGTGATAGTTCTTTGGATCTTTTCAAGACTTAATTATGCCCATTAAAATCCTGTGAGGAACCAGCAGTGTTAATGTATGTGGTGAGCCGTGTCTTTTCCTGGCAAATATGTGTACACATGGGGAGGGATGCGGCATCCCTGAGAGTTTGCTTGTATTGATTTTTATACATGAGTGACTTCATTTGACATGCTTTAATGAGCCTCTTTCACATTTGGAGGTGGGGTGGGGTGGGAGAGTGGCTTGAGCTCCCAAACTCTACACAGCCCTTTTGCTTTTGTCAAATGGTTGGGATGGATTGAAACAGTCTTCTTTCCTCTGAATTATTTGAAGCAATCTAGTAAATTTTAGCCAAGTATTGTCCGCCAGAAAAAAATGTCTACAGCCCTTTCCATAATAATGTATTTCTTTCTGTAAAATAGTGGAAAGAATACTAGATTTGGAGTCAGAGAGCCTGGGCTCACATCCCAAGTATACCAGTGTATAGCTGTATAACCTTGGTCGAGTTGCTCAATACCCAAGGGCCTCAGTTTCCTCATCTGTAACATGGGAGGAAGGGCAGTGGGGAATCTTCGGCCTCAAGGCTGTGGTCCTCTAGGTGCTCAGGTTCAGCCTTTTGACTGAGTCCAGGTTTTACAGAACAAATGCTTTTGTTAAGGGTATTTGTTCTTGAATTTGGATTCAGCCAAAGGGCCACACTTTAGGACCTAGGACATGTGACCTTGAGGATTCAGGTTCCCCACCCCTGATAGATAATTTCTAAAATCCTTTCCAACTCTAAAATCCTAGGTTTTTCTTGGAATATATTTGGTAAGGGAAGGGATTGTTGCTAATGGATTTCCTTATCTCTGGAGGCTTGCCTAATCTCTAAAATTTTACTTGTTACCAGCAGTGTCCAGTCCAAGGTAGTGTTTTGTGTGTACTGTATCTATTCTCCTTCCTCTGTGCTGTAGGTATAAAGCCCTTAAACACCAACTCTGCTATTCATGTGTCCTCTTCCCCTAGCTGGGCCAGAAGCAGTTTGAGTACAGGGGCTGCATTCTCTTCTTATCCCTCCATCACACAATTCTGTCCACAGAATGGGTATCCAAACGGTATTTTATAGATTGCACTTTTCTAGGGTTTTATTGTTTTTCTAATTAATTTTCCCCCTTATACTCAAAGCCTGATTTTAGATCTAGCTTCCCCGCCTCCTCCCTCCCCTCCATTTCCCTGCTCTTTTAATGATACTTGCATCTAAGGTTCAAAGGCAGCCTGGTAGAGCAGATTTTATTTACCTGAATCACTCATTTAACCCCGTTAGTGGAGTGCTAGTATTCCTTTATAGGTCCAAGGGACAATGAGGAAATGATGATGATGATGACAAAACTGACATTTATATAGCACATTAAAGTCTTTACATATATTACCTCCCCCCTTTGATACAAAGGAAGTTGCCTTTAGGGGAAAGAAATGAAAGAAAGACATCTATTCAACAAATATTTTCTTGTGGCCTACTGTGTGCACTGCCTTATGCTAGGTGATATGGGGGAAATAGAAAGTTTAATAGGACATGGTCTGGTCTTAATGTTATTTACAATCTAGTAGGGAATATAAGGAGTGAATACAAATCACTGTGGGAGAGCCTAATTTGAATTTGTAGAAGAGAGAGAATGATATCTCCCTGCCTGAACTGAGCTGTGGGTGAGGGGTGAGCAGCAGTCAGGGAAGGCATGGGATTGGAATCTTAAAAGAAGGATGAGAATTAAGCTGAGGGACCTGAGTAAGGAAGGACATTCTAGACAGGAGGAAGACTGTCAGTGAAGGTTTAGAGGTAGGAAAGTTCTTCTAGGAAATACCCAATAAGTCAGTTTTTTTCTAGATCAAGAAACTAGTATTCTTTTTAGTTAGTAGAAACTAAATTATGAGTTTTAGTAGAAAACTAATTTTCTACTAAATTAGTAGAAACTAAAGGCATTAGTAGAAACTAAAATCAGAAAAAAAAATAATTGGGATTGAAGTATATAGAGCTTTGAATCCAGGTAAAAGAGTTTGCACTTTGTTCAATAGGTAACTGGAAGTAAAGGAATAATATGATAAAAATGAAAGATTAGGAAGATGACTCAAGGGGGCTGTGTAAGATGGGTGGAGAATGGATAGTGAAGCCCAGTTCAGTATCTACTGGAACAGGCAGAGTTAGAGATCTAAGGACCTAAAGTGGGGAAGCTAATAGTGGAGGGGAAAAGAATATTTACAGGGCAATTTACACTCTACCCATCCTAAAGTGAGTCATTTTGGGTCTCCCCAATTAGTGGTAGGGATTGTAGCTTAAAGATCTTGGTATCACTCCCCTCCCACCCCCAGCCAGTGTTCAAGTAGTATTTATATGTCTTTAAACTTTTAAAGAAATACCATTGAATGTTTTATAAGTGGAGGTTCTAAGGGCTGAAGTATCTATCTTGCTTTTAATATATTAGTAGTTTTCAAAAGACAGGGGCCTATCTTAAGCCTCATTGACCAAAGAAAATTTGAGAAGGAGCTAACAAAGATCTTTAAGAAGCACTTTGGATTTCTCAGCCATCTTTTCTCAATTAACATACAAAAACATTTTTAAAGGAATAACCCTTAATAATAAAATGTGATAATCTCAATAAGACACTTCAGCGGGGGAATTATTAGATATTAATTCATGCCTAGTTGCACTGACAGCTCTCGGCCTAATAGCACACTAGGTGAGAACTAATATGCCATAATTCACGTTCTGTCATGCCTTATTGCTTAAATAAGATACATGAAGAATAACCTATTCTGGCGAAATAACTGGGATTCTCAGACTTCTCCTGGCCAAGTTATAAATAGTCATGTTAGGATCCAGAATTTTTTTGTATTACTAAATTTGAAATAAATTGCATACATGTACCCTCAGCTATAATTACTGTGAACATTTTCTTAAGTACTAACATTAAGTTCAGTCATATTCCATGTTTTAAAATTGAACTTTAGTAAATTCACATAATTTTCTGGAGACCAAAATAGAAATTTTTTTTCCATATATAATTGTACCTGGCACTATGGTATGATATAACTCATGTGGGTGAAGGGTTTGGAACAACTGCATGTTCATGCCTTAGAAGTCTGCAAAATATAGAATGAGTAAAACCTAGAGGTCATTCTCTCTCTACTCATGGAACATAGAAGAATTTCATTGTTTCTATGCGGGTAAAATATCTGCATGTATATTTTATGGATTTTTATTTCTTTGTTTTTTAGCCCAGATCATGTGTCTAATGTACCCTGGACATTCATTACAAGTATGAAATGTGGTCTGTGCTGTCACTGAGTTTAACTTCTAGCTGGAGCAATCAGAATTGGATGTAGGAGAACTTAAATCACAATATTAGAGGATTATCCTCCATTGGCAGCTCTAAACACATAGAGGAGGAGGCCCCTCCATTACTGGAGGCTAAACTCAGACCTTTGACCAAGTTCCACCAAGCTGGGAAATCTTCAGCTGCAACCGAGTTATAGGCCTTGTATGGAACAAGGAAAAGAGATCTCTAAGATCTCATCTAGCTCTAAGGTCTATCATCCTGTATTTGAGACTTTATTATCAAAATCTGCACAACAATCCAGCTCTCTATACAAAGGCCTATGGAGAAATCCAAAAGGAGCGCTCTTCACAAGAGGATCCCTAATTGGAAAGATATATTTCCAAGCTTTCCAAAGAAAGATGAGGGGTGTATTTTTTTTCTTTTGTTTATAGAAGCTCTTTAAAGTTCCCCCAGTAATACTAATAATAATAGGTAACATTTATATAGTACTTACTATGTGCTAGGCACCCTACTAAACCCTTTCCAATTACTATGCCTTTTTATCCTCACAACAACCCTGGGAGGTTGGTACTATTGTTATCCCCATTTTACAGATGAGGAAACTGAGGAGACAGAAGTTGCAACGTGCACAAGTAGCTACAAGGTCACACAAGTAGTGTCAGTGGTGGAATTTGAACTCAGGACTTTCTGACTCTAAGCCTTATCCACTCTTAGCTCTATATGCTGGACCAACTAGCTGCCTCTCAATAGAATATAAGTTCAGTATTGGCAGGAATCGTTTCATTTTTGTCTTTGTGTCCCTAGCGGGGAATATAGTTACTGAGACATAGTAGGCACTTAATAAATGCTGATTGATTAAAGACAGTCTATTCAGGGTTGCAATCCGACCTAGCTGAATTTAGAGTTAGAGGTCCTGACTTCAAAGTCTGAATCTGCCATTTTCTTTCTATGTGATTTTTTTGCAAGTCACTTGACCTTTAGAGAATCTTAATTTTGTTGTTGTTTAGTCATTCTCAGTCATGCTCAACTCTTGGGAATCTTATTTGGAGTTTTCTTGACGAAGATCCTGGAATGGTTAGCCATTTCCAAATTCTCCAATCCATTGTAGATGAGGAAACTAAGACAGAGTTAAGTGACTTGTCCACAGTCACACAGCTAGTAAGTATCAGAGACTGAATTTGAACTCATGAAGAGGAGTCTTCCTGATTCCAAGCCCAGTGCTTTATCCACTGCACCACCTGGGTGCCTCAAATTGCCTCTCAGATCCCTTTCAACTATTAATATATGATTCCATGAAGTAAATTAGAGCTATACACAAAATAAATACTCATTCAAACCTTGAAGTGTAAATATTAGACAACTATACAAGAGATTCCCCCTTCTGTCTGCTTACTGGAGTGTATCCTCAGACAAGTTGCTTAGGTTTTGGACCAGATAATCTCTGAAGTCTCTTGCAGATCTCAGTCTAGGATCTCATGATCTGATGTCACAAGGCAGCACATAATTAGATTCATAGAAACTACAGCGAGACAGAAACTTTGAAGCTAACTCACTTTCCCATTTTAGGTTGAGGAAAGGGGAAATCCGATGGGGAAAGGGAAAGAAGAGGCTGAGCAGGGTGGGAAGCTTGTGCAGGGTTACAAAGGCATAGCCTAAACTAGAAGAATATGGATGGATTGTTGGTTAGCGTCAGGACCAGGAGGAGACAAGCTGGGCTTCCTGACATCTGGTCCAGTCCTCCTTCCACTCCACTGTTTGTCCTAAAGTTCTGAATACAGAGAATGGAGGACAGGAGTGATCTGGGAAGACTTCGTGGAAGAAAGAGGACTGGACGAATGGGTAGTGATTAAAGAAATGGAGGGGAATGCAGAGGGCATCCCAGAAAGGCAGCAGGAAAGACGAGACTAAATGTATTGTTTAAAATATCCAAAGAACCTGGTGCTCTTTTCACTGATCCAACGAGTTCTCTTTAAAAAAATGTCAGAGAAAGAGTTCTTGATTGATGTCAGAATGTCCCTGGTACATATCTGAAAAAAAAAAAAGCTGGCAATTTCAGGTTGAGTAGCCTGACCTTGTTTAGTGTTTCATCTTTCTTCTGCTGGTTTGGATATACTCTTCTCTCCCTTCTTTTTGACTTCACTCTTTGTGAGCTGCTGTCCCTTGATGCCCAGGGACAAAATGAATTTTCATAATTGTGTGCAGTGTGCAGGGGAGTGTGCTAATGAAGACCTGAGTTCAAGTTTGTATTTGACATATATTGACTCTATGACCTTGGGCAAGTCACTCACTCTTAGTGCCCCAGGAAGCTCTCTAAGAGTGTGGGTTGTAGAAACGACTCTGCTCTAGGAGGAAGTAGAGAAAAAAAAGAATGAGTGTTGCTATACTATCTACTGTGTGCCAGGTATTGGGCTAAGGACTTTACAAACACTGTTTCATTTAATAACAACAACCTCACAACTGCCCTTCAAGGTCATTCCTTTCCTTATCTCCATTGTACAATTGAGAAACTGAGGCAGACAGAAATTAAGTGACTTGACCAGGGTTACGGTCTTCCTGAGTACAGGCCGAGTGCTTTATTCACTGTGTCTCATGTGCAGTTTTTTAAACCAATGAAATCCCAGGTCTGAATGCATAAACAAAAATGTTGAAATATAATCAGGTATCTTAGCACCAGATAAAGAAGGAAGCATTGGACTGTGTTTCCAATTCTCATTCACAGATCATTTGCTATTTATGTCTCCACAGTAGTTTCCTCACAGCAACCCTGAGAGGCAAGTAGTACAATTCTGATGATCCCATTTTAAAGATGAGGAAAATAAAGTTAAGTCTGATGGAATGAACTGCTTAGAGTCACATGCTAATAAATATCAGAGCTGAGATTCAAATTGGGTAGCTAGGTGGTGCAGTGGAGAAAGTGCCAGACCTCGGGTCGGAAGATTCATTTTTCTGATTCCAATCCAGTCTCAGATACTTACTAGCTGTGTGACCCTGGGCAAGTCATTTCACCCTGTTGGCCTCAGTTTCCTCATCTGTCAAATGAGCTAGAGAAGGAAATGGCAAACTACTACAGAATCTCTGCCAAGAAAACTCCAAATGGGATCATGAAGAATTGGACACAACTAAAAATGACTGAACAATGAAACTATATTAAGCACAGTGCTAGGGCACTGAGGATATATATAGAGAGAGATATAGATATATATATCTATATATATATATATCTGTATATATATATATATATATATACACATATACATATATACATACATACATATATGACACTGACCTTTTTCTTAAAGAGCTTATAATCTCATTTGATTCTTACCATAGCAGTGAGAGATGAATCACAGTGATTAGGGTAAGAAAACTGAACTTGCCATGGGAAAAGTGAGATTTTCCTAAGGTGACAATTTATTTGTGGAGAAATCTGAACTACAACTCGTGTCTCCTGATTCCCCTTACAATGCTTTTTTCCAAAACATCTACAATTGCCTATCCTATGAATTCCTTTGGTTCTACAGGAGGACCCTCCTTCAGATCATCTGTCAGGGAACTGGTACTTTCTTCATCCTTCCCAGGGTAGAAGGGAGTTAGGAATAATATAACCTCTGGAGGGTTGTCTAATGATAGATTTCCTAGGAAATGGTCCAATGTGTTTTAGGGAAAGTGGTAACTGTCTACCTAGTCAATTATCCTGGAAAAATTCCAGTCTGGAGAAACACTTTTGCCTCCAAAACTCCACCTGAAGTTTCAAGTTATTTTTATTTAATTATTTAATTTTATTTAATGTTTATTCTTGGGTTTTTTTCCTGAATAATGGCTACACTAACTAACTCTCAGGGATGAGTGAACTGTTGCCATGTATGGTTTTTGAGCTGGATATTTTGGTCGCTGGGCCTTGAGATGCATCATTTAGATGTAAAGATAAGGAAGAAAGAGAAACAGGAGAAAGTAAGAGAGAGGGAGGGGAAGGGAGGAGAGAAGAGAAGAAGAGAACAGAGGAGAGGAGAGGGAGCAGTTCCTTTGTGTTGTGGCTGTGACTTTGAACCTCACCTAGACTGTGAACATGTAAACTTCAACGTTCAGAGCAAGGTTCCCTTGAAAATCCAGAAAGAGTTCCTCCTGGAAACTTCCCCCTTGAATAAATTCTTTTTCCTGACCCAGCCTGATGAGAGGAGGAAGCATACAGAAATGTCGATTGTCTCCCAGCTCTGTTACTTTGCTAGACCAATCAATCCATATAAAAAGAACAGATTAAATTGACTGACCCTCATATATTTAATGATCGCTGATATTTGACCAAGGCACATTTCTCAGGAAGCAGCCTGTCACAGACTATCAATATTCTTTTAATCCCGCGTTAGTTATTGGTACGCTTTGTTTCTCTCCAAGATGGCCCATCTCAAATGATCTCCCAGCTCACATAGCAAGAAAATGAGATGCTAAATGACTCTCCCAACTATCAGATGATAGCCTGTAATTCCTGTTCTATGGATTTTTCAACTGGTCCAGCTTCCTTGTTCCACTTAAGTGATGCCCAAATCTGGTTTTCTAACAACCAAGGGTGCCTGTACTTATCTTAAGGGTGATCATGAAATTAAGGAGAAAACTCTCTAAGTAAGATTCATTTAAGTCAGTTTTAATGCAGACTCATTAATTAATATGAACATTAATTAAAGATACCTAAGAGTTTAGAGTTGAAAGGAACCTTAATGGGCATCTATTCCAATACTCTCAATTTATAGATGAGAAAACTCAGGTCTAGAGGGAAGAAATGTCTCATCTAAAGTCACACACACAAGTAGTAAATGGCAGAGCAAGAACTAAAAGCCCCATCTCCTGACCTAGACAATCTGGAACAAGTCCAGAAGAGGATTCCCAGGACATAGCATATATATAAATATATTACATATATAAATATATATTATATAAATATAAATATATATTATATTGTATATTATATAAATATAAATATATATTACATATATATGTAATATCAGGTTATAAAGCACCATGCAGCATGCTACTCTGAAAAATATAATGTACAGTGGGACATCGAATTTTGCAAAGATAAGGTTAAATGAATTGATTGAACAATTCAGCAGGGCATGGTAATACACACCAGTAAGGGAGGTTTAAGCTACTGGAGTACTTAAGCTCAGGAGTTCTGAGCTGAAAAGGGCCAGGTCAATTTGGTGTCGGTATTGAATTTGAAACCAATATGGTGAAACCTCAGTGGAGTGGGGTGAGGAAAGGGCTGGCCCAGATAAAAAATGGAGTAAATTAATGCCTCTTTGCTAATCATTAGTAAGATCTAGCCATAGAAAGGCCACTGCTCTTCCATCCTGGGTGTGATAGGGAGACCTAGTCTTAAAAAAAAAATCCAGTAAATGTTTTACATTAATTTAAAGGAATAATCCAGCAGTGGGGATTTAGATTAATTAGATGTCCTGGACAACTAAAGACTAGGAAGTAATTCTGTTTTCTCCTTCTTTTGAAGTCTTTCTAAATGTCAGGACTCATTTTCTAGTTCTAATGTAAACTAACTATAGAGGTATATAATTAAATTCCACATACTTTCTGGGCTGTCTGAGGCTCTTGTGAACCCTGTGAAATGATTGACATGGAAACAAGTAGAGGCAGAAGATGTAAGAGATTTGTCCATTTGCCACCTCCAGGGGATAGCTTAGTAGTTACTTTTTATTTTTGGAGGCAAATCAGGGATAAATGACTTGCTGAGGATCACCCATCTAGTAAGAGTCCAAAGTTGTATTTGAACTTAGGTCCTCTTGATTCCAGGTTCAGTGCTCTATCTGTGGCACCACTTAGATGCCCCAGCAGTTGTGTTTTAAAATAATCTCATACTATAAACTTGATGTCACTGAATACGGAATATAAAGTAACTGTTTTAGGCAGGTGCCATTTCTAGCTACTTGAGGTCTTACTGGGACAATTTTTCTACCCTCTTTAGACCTTGATTTCATAGCTTCATGGGATTTAGAGTTGGAAGGGATATTAGAAATCATCTCTTCTAGCACTCTCATTTAAAAATGAGGAAACTGAGGTCCAGAGCCAGGAAATATCTTTCCAAAGTCAGCCAGGTAGTAGATAGAACAGCTGGCATTTTTAACTCATGCTCTCTGTCTCCAAATTCAATGCCCTTTTTACTATATCAGGATGTTGTTGTTCAGGAGTACAATGAAGGAGGTGGGACTAGATAATTACCAAGGTCCCTTCTGGCTCTAAATCCTGACCTTTGGCAGCTCTTGGTGCATCTTTTATGGTATTTGTCACATATAGTCTTGTGTTGTAACACTTGGGCATGTCTTGTTTCTTATTTCTAGACTGTGACCTCCCTGAAAGCAAGGGCCACAATTTATTTTTTACATCCTCTTTCCCCACCCCAGTACTAATTAGCATAGTTCTATACACATAGTAAGTTCTTTATATGACTTTGTTCAAGAGGAATCAGCATTCTTCCTTGGAAAGGACCTGAGATGACTGAATATATCACTTTACACTCCTGGGAGGAAGCAGGTGAGATGGTAATTGGTGGTAGTGAGTTGACTGGGGAGAAGACAAAATCACACATACAACAGTGCAGTATTAAAAGTTGTGAGAGGTTGAGAATCTCTTTTCCAGGGCAGAGTGGCCCACTGACTACTTCTTAAGACTTGAGATACGGCTAGGAGTTTATTACAGTGCATGGTACTTGAGATATTAATTCATTAGTAATACTGGTTGATTGATGACTGTCATCTAGCTCCATCTCAGAGACAACTTATCCCATTTTTCTGGTGTGGGGGGTGGTATTTGGATTAGTCATTGTTATGAAACAGGCAGTCACCCAATAGACACCCCATCAGGGTCCTGAGGGATTCAAACATCTGTTTTGGCCTTTTCTACCATCCTGTGATTCTGGTTCTCAGAGCAAAATCTCCTAGAGAATAATGACTATGTCTTACAATTTCATCCCTTTTTAGTCCCTAGCACAGTGCTAAGTACATGATGAACTGACCTGCTAGCTGGACTGCTAGCTATGTCCTGAGTTGTACCTGGTCCTGCCCGTTTCAAGGCTTGGGTTATAACTCCCCAAATTGGAATACATTCCCTTTTTGTCTTTTCCTGTCAAAATCCTCTTCCTTGATGGGTTGAGCTGAGAAGTCACCTTCTCTCTGAAGCTTTCCCTAACCCTACCAGCCAAAAATGTTCTTTCCCTTTTCAAATATTTCAATAACATTTTATCTAGATCTCTGTTTTGGTCCCATCACACCTACCTTATACTATTTTTTTGTGTGTGTACAAGTCACATCAATTTCTTCCTCTGCTCCAATAGAAAATAATGTCCTGGAGGACAAAGGCCACATGTGACCTTGAGGCTGCAGGTTTCCCAACCCTGGACTATACAATTAATTTTTTTGTATGTCTAGCACAGGCCCTTGTATGTAGCAGACACTTAATAAACATTCGTTGAGCTGTTTAGCAAACACTTTCCAGATGTAATTAATGACTATATCCACATTTATTTTTTAAATAATATTTTCCCAATTACATGTAAAGATACTTTTAACATTTATTTTTTTTAAATTTGAGTTCCAAACTTTCTTCTTCCCTATCTCACATTCCCCCTCCCTGAAATGGTGAGCAATTTTATGTAGGTTATACATGTATAATCATGCAAAACATATTTCCATATTACTCATGTTGTGAAAGAAGACACAGAACAACAGAAAAAAAAAGAAAAAAACTTGCATTCAGATTCCATCAGTTTTTTCCCTGGAGGTGGACAGCATTTTTCACCAAGAATCCTTTGGAATTGTCTTGGATCATTGTACTGTTAAGAATAGCGAAGTCATTCACAGTCCATCATCGTGTAATAGTGCTGTTACTCTATATAATATTCTCCTGCTTCTGCTCAGTTCACGTTGCATAAATTCATGTAAGTATTTCTAGTTTTTTTTTTCTGAAGTCAACCTACTTATCATTTTCTCTGTAGCACATTAGTATTCCATCACAATCATATACTGCAACTTGTTTAGTCATTTCCCAATTGATGAGCATCCCCTTACTTTCCAATTCTTTGCTATTATACATATTTTTGTACAAATAGATCCTTTCCCCTTTTTTGATCTCTTTGATACCCACCATATATTAAGGAACAATTCTATTCAGCACAATTTCCCTATCATGTATACTTTGTGTTTTCTCTACTCAGAACAATATTTGGCATACAGTACTTAGTTCCTTATATTTTTTTCTGTGTCTCTTTCTCCTTTTCTGAATCTCTATCTCTGACTCTCTCCCTTCCTCCCTTCCTTTCTCTTCCATATGTATAAATCTTGTTTCTCCAACTACACTGCATTATCCCTGAGGTAAGTCTTTTTCTATAGCACCAAGTACAAGTATAGAGTAAGTTTTTGTTTGTTCAATAGATGAATTCTAGTCATGAGGAAGCAACCTATGGCTTACTATTTCACTCTACAGTATGGACCTGTGTGTTGACCTTGGCTGTTTTACTGAGGAATTTGCTTGTTGTCTGGCTGAGAAATGACCTAGCAGGAAGATGAGTTTGTAATAGTCCCTGAAATTATCCCCTTCTAGCCAACGAAGCCTGACGTGGTTAGGGGATCCATTCATTGTGGAGCTGGCTTTCTGTACTTTGGCTCCCCCAAAGGGGCCCTGTGGACCAGACTTATTTTTAGCTCTATTCGGGCTCCTGGTTTGTAAACACACAGCATCAGAACCTCAGTCACTGAAAAGGTGGAGCCCATTTAAGATTTTACTATTTTTATTGCTTTATTTCTCCCTGGCCTTCCATACATCACTCCTGTCTCTCCCTCACCCCAGTGCATTCCTGTTCTGAGCACTTGATCTATGGTCTATAAGTAGACGTAATGAAATGCCAAGTTGCTTTAAAAAGAAAACCACACACAACTGAAGATTTGGCCCACGTATCATCGAATAACAAACAATAATACTCTACTTGCTCTCTGCCGTGACACAGAGACATAAAATTTCTTAAGTCTCCCTGGGGACTGAGCCTTAGAGATGGCTGATTCATAGCTTTGCCAATCAATTTTCTACCAACCCTGATTTATTTATTTTCTTTTTCCTTATATTTAACCACAAATAACTTTCAAACAGTAACATTAATGGCATGAGTTAATGGCTGCTCTTCTCTCCTTCTTTGACCCTCCCTTTCCCTGAACAAGGATAGTCTGAACCAAAGGGAGAAGGCAGGAGTACACTTGTGAGGTCTGTATGTGTATTCACCATCCTGAGAGTAGTACATTTACATATGTTCTGTTTCTGCACATCTGGGATAAGAAAGGAAGGAGCAACAGGCCCTGAGTGAAATGGTAAAGTCAAATTTTGCTTTTTTGCCTTTCCTTTCTCTATGCCACCCATCACCAAAACTCATTTTGGATGAGGAAGAATCATCTACCCTGCCTGGGCCTTAGTTTCTCCACATATAAAGAAGTAGCCTTGATGATTCTTTCTAATTATGAGTCTGAATCTTTAAAAATAATCTGAGATATAATAATTGGATGCCACCTTTTCCATGAAGCCTTCCAAGACCCTTACCAACCCCTGCCAAAAGAGGACTCTTCTTACTTCTACCATAGTCTATTTTATATCTCATTTATTTACATTCACGTCATATTCCTCTTTCTCTGTTAGATTATAAGGTCCTCAAGGATAGGGACATATCATTTTTCATCTTTGTATGATCTTGGGCAATTCACATTCTCCCTTGGTTGAGTCATATATTCTTATCTGTAAAATAAGGGGGCTGGACAGTATGATACCAGGGAAATAGCACTGGCTCTGGAGTCAAAGGAACTGAATTAAGATCCCACCTCTGAAGTTTTGTGACCCTAGACAAATCAATTCGTTTCTCTGGACCTCAGTTTCTTTATCTGTAAAATGGGAAAATCTGTTGTTTCTATCTCCACAACAACCTTCACAAACACCCCCTTATCTTCACTCATGTGGCCACCATGCTAGTTCAGATCCTCATCACCTCTTGCTTTGAATAGGATAGCCTCCTAGATCATCTCCACACCAATTCATCATCCAAATATCCATCAGACTACTTTCACTGAATTGCAGGCCTGACCATGTCACCCTTCCCATTCGATGTTGTTGTTGTATAATTGTTTTTCAGTCATGTCTGACTCTTTATGACCTCATTTGGGGTTTTCTTGGCAAACGAGATATCTGTCATTTCCTTCTCCAGCTCATTTTTCAGATGAGGAAACTGAGGCAAACAGAGTTAAGTGTCTTGCCCAGGTTCACACAGCTAGTAAGTGTTTGAGGCCAGACTCAGATGTTCCTGACTCCAGGCCCAGTGCACCCTGAGCCACCTAGCTGCCCCTTCCTAGTCAGTAAACTCCAGTCACTTCCTGTAGCCTCTAGAATCAAATATAAATCCTTTGTTTCATATTTAAAGCTCTTCACAACCTGGCCCAATGCTCCCTTTCAACATCATTAGTCTTAACGTACTCTTTCAACCAGACATATTGACATTCTTGCTGAAGATCCACCTTCCATTTCAGCCTTGCCCCTGGCTAGCCACCATACTATCATGTACACCCTCCCCACTTGTATCACTTAAAAACCACTGCTTTCTTCAAGATGTAACTCAGGTTCCATATCTTCTGCATGAAGCTTTTCCCAGTCTTCCCACCCCCACACCCCAGTTTCTAGTGCCTTGTCCTTCAAAGTGACTTTGTATCTGACATATCTATATCAATACAGACATCTATCAGGAGCCAGGGATTCCTCACAGTGGACATGGGGAGAGAGGTTTGTGAGGAGTAGCAGTGAGGTCAAATGTACATGTATGTGTCTGCCTCTCTTAGAAGGTATGTTTCTTGTGGGCAGAGACTGTTTCAACTTAGTATTTGTTTCCCAATGCCCAATCCAGGTTGAATGGGGAGAGGGGTTAAGAGGAAGAAGATACGGGCCAGAGACAATATGGCTCTGAGCTCACTTTCAGCTCTAGACCTGTATTTTATGTTCTATGATTTCTATAAAGATGGCCTCTAAGATTCTTTCTGGCTCACCCAGAGCTGAACAGTTTCTTATTCACAATAGGCATTTAATAAATGTTTGTTGAATCAAATAGTGTTTGTTGACTGGAAGAGGGCTAGAGGGCCCCTTCTACATAACTTGTGTGCTTTAGCAGCAGCTTTGTGGAAACAATGGGCCAGTCTTTCTTTTGTATACTCTGTTACTAGCTCTAATGATTGAAATGTTTGAAAGTCAAATACGAAGGAATGATGGCGTTAGGCAAATGACTAAAGGATTTTCTGGCAATGTATTATATTTTGAAATTTCTTAGATCCTTATCTATAGCAGGGATTTTTAATCTGGGGTCCATGAACTTGAAAGGGAGAAAATGACATTTTCATTTTCATTAGCCTCTAACTGAAATTTAGTGTTTTCTAAAATTATGATTTTAAAAAACCCTGGCCCCTTCCCTCCCTAAGAAGTGGGTCCGTAGACTTCATCAGATTGTCAAAGGGTTGCATGACACCAAACAGTTTAGGAACCCCTTCTCTCTAGGTATGTATAAGCATTGTTTTTTGTGGCAAGAACATCTCTGATTTTACTTTTACAGAACTCCCCTCTGTCTTCTCCACTTACTCTAGGTCAGATGTTCCTTTGTCCCTGATCTAGATTCCCTGTGAATATACTGGGCAAGCTGATGCAGAGATCAAGGAGAATGTAGATGATGATACTTAAAGGCCATATGCTTCAGTCACTCTCCTTGGGACAATGTGCCACACCAGGGCTGCAGAGAACAACTAGGGTGTGGTGTGGACTGAGAGTCTTTACTTCTATCTGTGCCTATAGGTAGCTGGAAGTGTTTAGGGCAAGGAAAGCACAGGAACAGGGCTGGTGTGTCTGAAATATTTAATTTCTTATGTCATAGCAAAAATCAGTATAGTGATGTATCTTTGGTTTGAGGCTTCCTAGATTGTTTTTTGTCCTATTTGTGTCTTCCAGATGGTGTACATATGTAAACTGTTCTTGAAGGTGTGGGTCCAAAGTCATGTGGTTCTCCAGAGCCCAGACACAGAATACACCGAAAAAGAAATCACTCACTTGTGTTCCAGATTCAGCCTAGAGATGTCTACCTGATTGTATCTGTTGAGTTTCCCAACTCTTCCACTGCCTTCCCCCTCTGCTGTTCTCAGAGTGGCTGTCATGTAGCTCATAAGAACCTAGATTTAGAATTGAAAGGGACTTCATAATTTATCTAGTGCATTTTCCAGACACGGCAACTGAGGAACACAGACGAGAAGAGGTTTACCCAAGCTTACACTGATAATAAGTACAGATCTTGGATTTGAAATTAGGTCCTTTGATTCCAAGGGGTAGTGAGGTAGCACAAGGGAGAAAGTGCTGGGCCTGGAGTTAGGAAGACTCATCCTCCTGAGTTCAAATCTAGCCTCCGATCCTTACCAGTCATGTAACTCTGGGGAAGTCACTTAACCCTATTTTCCTCAGTTTCCTCATCTGTCAAATGAGCTGATGGAGAAAATGGCAAACCACTCCAGTATCTTTGCTATCAAGAAGAGGTGGATGCTACTGAAATGACTGAACAACAACCACCTCTGACTCCAAAGTATGCAGCACTCCTTCAGAAAGACAAGACCCTTCTGAAAGAGAATGCTCCCTACGTACTTAGCAAAATGAAGAAAGGAAATTTCTTTGGATGAGTTTTGTTGCAAAATGAGTTCTGACTTTTAGTCACTGATCTGGGGTAAGAAAGGAAAAAAAGGTACTTATGAAATAGTCTAGGTTCATAGCCTGTTAGACCTGAAAAGGGACCTTAAAGGGCATCTGTCTAGGTCTCCTTACATGTGGTCATTTTGGACTTTAAAAAAATCCTCTGCTATTTGTCAACTTTGAAAGTGCTAGCTATTGGGAAATATAACCACAAGCCAGAATCAGGTCTGAAACTTTGTGCCTGTGATGTTCAACTAGGAGACATACACTTAATTCGTTCCCTTTGAAGAGTATTTTTCCAAAACTAAAAAAAAAAAGTGCTTTAAATTTCTCCTTCCCATGTGAATACTGATGGTCATATAATCACTGAACAATGCAAGGCCTCAGCTTCAGACTGAACAAGTGAGCTCCATCTACTTTTAGGTGAAAATGCCAACCCCAATGAGGAAATATATGAGTTTTTCACACAGTGATTTACCTTCCTGATCAAATGCATTCTGTGGATGGCATAGCATTACCATTGTGAGCCAGATAAGCAGACCTCTATTCCTAACCCCCTACCCCCCAGCAGGGGAAGAAAAAAAAAGCTTAATCATTAATAACACTAACTTGCGTTTCTAGTGCCTTGAAAATGAGAATTTTGCCCTTTTTTCCCTGGGAGTAAATTGGGTCAGAGTGTTCCCAGAATTTACATTTCAATTAAAAAAACAATAATAACACATTGTGCTAATAGTGAATGATTCCTACTCAGGGAAAGATGATACCGCCGGCTACTTTGTTAATGAAAAGCCCCCTTCATTCAAACAGGCCACACATCAGTGGTAACAAATCTCCTGTCTTGTTCTGTTGTCTTCGGCTGGTTGAAATGTGTAGGATGGGGGGTGAGCCCATGCACTGTAAACACTCGACAGGGCGTTGTGAGAAAAGTTTCCCAAAGTCCCTGGCCCGCGTTTGAGTCCTGTTTCCTTGATCAGTCCTGCTTTGCTGAATTAAGGCGTTTGACCTTTTGCAAGGTTGTTTTTTTTTTTTCATTCCCTTCAGGAACTCGCTGTTGGGATCAGAGACTTGCCCAAGAGGTACAGTTTTTTTCCCCTACTTGTGGATGAATTTAACATAAAATCCCCAACAGCAACAAACTGGGTAGTTGACAGAAGCTTCTGATCTAGGCATTCGTTACAATCTGGTGAAATGGTATTAGCTTTTTATTGAAAGGGGAAACGATCATTTGCATATGAACAGAGCTGGGACTATGAAGTTAGCTGTGATTTGTTCGGAGGAGTATTTTTCCTTCTATTTGGAGAGTTACTCCAAAAATTTGCCTAGGCTACTTTATTTCACTGATTCTGTGTCGTATATGGGAAGTGATGTAGAGAGTTGAGACAATAACTGAGATCCTTCAAGGGGGAGGAAAAGCTAAAAAGGGGGGAGGATTGGTGTTTGGGGTGGGCTTGGAGGTTCCAAGCTGACTACAAAGAAGAAACTTCACTGGGAGTGCTCAGTTCTCCCATTTCTAAATTTTGCCTCTTGAGTAACACTGAAAAGTTTTACCCACAAATTCATATTATTCAAAAACAAAAGCAAAAACCCCATCCAGTTTTCCGCCAACAAACTTTATATATAGTGGGTTTGTTTCTAAGTGCGGACCAAGTATCACTACCCTAGATGTGGCAAATGCAAAAACAGATTTGCCAACAACTATAGAGCATCATTTGGAAGATTGGACAACCGTGGCTTCAGCTACAGACCTTACTCTAAGGAGAGTTGCTGGAATCCTGATACACAATGGGGAGGGGTCCCTGTTTCTATTCAGGTTGGACAGAGTGAAGGTCTATTATGTGTTGCCTCAGAAAGGCCTGGGGCACATTAATTGAGTGCAGTGAATGTCAGGGATTGCCTTCCATTGTTTATTATTGGAAATCTTTTGTCACAGGAGTATTTTTTTAATGAAAAGGAAGATGGAATAGCTCAATAGTAAATCCATTCCCCCTACCATAACTACCACCTGTTGCAAAATTCCCCCAGTAAAAAGAAGATCCCTGGTTATTTTGTCTTGTGCCAGCAATAGCAAGAACAATTTTTTAAAAAATTAAAATGAAATAAGTCAGAATCCTCTACAATAAAAGTGGGTACGCCACTGCCCAGTGGAACATCTACTAACTGAATATTCTGAACATCTACAAAATATGTATTTGAGGATCTTAAAATGTTTTCTGAATTATTCAATTCCACAAATACTAATTATGCATCCACTATGTGCCAATGCACTATGTCCGGTCATCGGGATCCAAAAACAAGAAGAAACCACCCCTATTTCCACTAAGGAGTTTCCATTCTACTTGGAGGTAGAGTGGGCTAAGGGAAAGAGATACCATGCCCACACAAATGAGGAATTTCAGAGGGAGACTGGAAAACACTAATGCCAGGAAAGGTTTTTCTAGGAAGTGGCATCAATCTGGGCTGAACCTTGAAGAAAGCATGGAATTCTAAGAGAAGGAGGTGAGGACTGAGGGCCTTTCGAGTATGAGGGGGAACAGGTTATCCAAAGGCATTGAGTTGTGAAATGGAATAAGGTGGTTGGGGAACAACAGGGAGGTTAGAATATAGACTACAGGATGGTGGTCTAGTCGGGAAAGAAAGGCTGGAGCCACTTTTCAAAAGGCATTAAATGCCAAAGACAGGAATTTGTGCTTTGAACTAAAGGCAGTAAAGACTCAGGCTTCTTGAGTGGGCTGGTGACATGGTCAGACTTGTGAGTTGGAAAGGTTATTTTTGGCAGCTGTGTCCTAGCTCTTTTCCAAATGTGGCTGGCCAAGGACACCGTGGATTCCAGAGCTTGGTGCTAGGATTCATTGCTCGACAGGCTTGCCACATCAAGCAACAACACGTGTGTTTCTAGGGTCATTTGATTATTTGTCAGAATACCCTTCTGGTTGATTGGGCAGTCATATAGTGACTTGTAATTTGTGGTGGTTTGACTCCTCAAGCACCTTCTACGCCCTCTTCCACCTCCCCATATGCACACATTTTACTTTATTTTTTTTTAATCTTTACACATAATAACAGATACTCATTACTCCATTATGCAGATGGAGAAATTGAGGCTTGGAGAACTGATCTAGTTTGGCCAGAGTGAAGACTATCGCCAAAGTCTTCAAGCTCTCCCTGCTAGGCCAGTCTAAAAGTGGGTTTCACTTTAGATAGAAACAGTATCAGAGATTCCTTATTATGACAACTTTTCTCCTTTCTGTCCTCTTCTATGGGAGAGTTGCCCTGAAGTAGAAATTTGACAAGGAGCTTCATCAGTTATATTTGGGCAATATTACTGCTGCTATTAAGGTGAATTGATTCATTTTCAAATATAATGAAGGGAAATAATTCTTGCAGTAGCATGAGGTTGTGGCCAGTGATTTCTTGGGGGTTATTTGCTAATTTAAGTGTACAAAGTAATGGACAGTGGAGGTGTCTGGAAATCGCCTGGCTATGTTCTCTTTTTTGCTTACCTATCCCTCTTGGGTGTCATTACTCTCCTACACCCACTGCTTGGGCAGTTTGGGCGATCCATCTCTGTTAGGTTAAATCAATCATCTCTTCAGCTGGAAAATGGGACTGGGGGAAGAATGAGGGGTTTCTGATTCTCAGCGGCAGTAAAAGAAGCCATGTCCAGAGCTTGTATGATCTGGTAATCTAGTCTACTGTCCTCTAACTTTACTGATGAGGAAACCAAGGCCCAGAGAAATTATATGAATTGTCGAAGGTCACATAGGTAATAAGAAACACACCCTGAATTAGAATTGACATATTATCCTGACCCTAAGGCCAGTATTCTATCATTCTAAATGAAAAATTTTAGATCCCACTCTTTTCAAATAATACCCTTCTGTCTCTTTCTTCCCCTTATCATCACTATCACCACCCTATCCTCAAGACATTTGTATGGTCTCTCAGGATAATTGCTGAAGCAGGGGGGAAAAAACCATAGTTAGTAAAAGGAAAAATGGAAGCAAAGAAGATGATTTTAAAAGCCCACACTGAAATTTGCTCTACTTTTCTATTTCTTCTTTTTAATGATAAGGCTGGAATTACAAAGTGAATTGTCCAAAAAAAAAATGCATGTACTTATCTTTATGTAAATGTTTATCTGTTTACATGTCGTCTCCCTTAGTGAACTGTGAGTTCCTTGAAGACAAGGGACTCTAGTATGTTTTGTCAGTGACTCCAGCACTTCATCTCTGGGGATAACAACAGTTAGCATTTAGATAGCATTTTAAATTTGCCAAAACACTTTACAAATACTGTCTCATTTGATTTACAACAACTTTGCAAGGTAGGTATTATTAGTACCTATAGTTAATGAATGAAGAAACTGAGACTGAAAGAATTTAAGTGACTTGTCCAAGTCTGAGGTTAGATTTGAATTCAGGTCTTCCTGACTCGAGGTCCAGATCTCTATCAAAAGGACTGCCTAGCCAGCTGACACTTAATAAATGCTTATTGGACTATATTGGAGTATGAAGTTAAATGATGCTGAATAGAATGCATAGAGTGAAAGAATCTGGAATGGAAGAGACAGGACATTGACTACTTTATTTCCCTTTTCAAATACATCCATGAACTCATTTTATAGATGAAGGAACTGAGGTCCAGAGCATAGAAAAAGTAGATAACTCAAACACACAGTAAACTGGGGTCATTTCTAAGACAGAGTTTTGAGCTGGAAGACACCTTAGGGATCGATCACTAAGTCTAAACGTCTTATTTTATAGACGAGGAAATGGGAGCCCAAGGAGGGCCAGTGACTTTCCCAAGGTCACAGCAGTAGTAATTATCAGGCCTATGATCTGAACTCAGGTCAGTGAATCCAAATACATTTCTTGTGGTGTTAAACCTTAGGCCAATAACATGTTAAACCTGGTAACCTCTGAGAAAGCACTTAATTACAGAATAGGGAACTAATAAATGTTGACTACAGATAAGGATTGTGAGTTGTCTAGAAAGGCTCATATAATCACTATGTTTTGTTTTTTAAAAGTTAAGGCACTATAATGCCTGTAAGAATATTTCTATCCAAAATGGCTAAAAGTTTTGATGCTTAAAGGGAAAAGTTGTCAGTTATTTGCAAAATTCACATATGTGCACTCACTCCCCAGTGATAGATGAAGCATTAAGATCTTATGGGCAGCTAGGTGGAGCAATGGATAAAGTGCTGGGCCTGGCATCAGGAAGACCTGTCTTCCTGAGTTCAAATCTGACCTCAGACACTTACTAGCTGTGTGACCCTGGTAAGTTACTTAACCCTGTTTGCCTCGGTTTCCACATCTGTCAAATGAGCTGGAGAAGGAAATGGCAAACCATTCCAGTCTCTTCACCATGAAAACCCCAAATGGGATCAGACATGATTGCAATGACTGAACAACTGAATGTGATGTGTTAAGCACAGGGGACACAAAACCTGACAGGCATTACTGTCCCTGCCCCAAGATATTATCTTTTAACAGGAGAAGACAACACATTAAAATAGAACTAGAAAAAGGGAAAGGGGCAAGCAGCATGGTATGGATGTGGAAAGTGGTACAGAGGTCTGTTTCCAAGCAAGATGAGATAAATGCTTACCTCTTAGAACCAGGTTCTCCAGGATCCAAATATAAGGTTTTGCGGTGGAGAGTGGCGGTGAGGATTGAGGATGATGGTCAGAACGGAAGCAGAATGATGTGGATATGGCTGGGAAATGCTTACTAAATAAATGAAAGAGGACTTTAAGGGAGATAAAGCCTATGATTTCATTGACATGTGGAACTCCAAGACATGGAAACTCTTTCTACCAATGCAAAATGGCACCTTATATGTAATTTCTAAATTTAGAGGACTGCCTATGACACTGACTTGTCTGACAAATAGATGTCAGAGGAGGGATATTTCTGTAACAGTAAGCAAATTATTTCTATAGTAGTAAATAAAAGGTATGTTCAAAGTTTGAAAACATTGATTTCTGAACTAGGCTGTATAATATCCTCCATCCCATCACTTATTAATTTGTTTAGAATTATTAATTTATAGATGGAAGGGGCCTTATTGACCATCTACTCAAGCCCCTTATTTTACAGATGAAGAAACTGAAGCCTAGATGAGTGAAATGACTTGCTCAGGGTAGAGCACATAGTCAGGTACCAGGCCATGATATTAACCCATGACCGCTGACTCCAGGTAGCCCTCTTGTCACTACAGCAGGATGATGTTTGGTTCGTCATTTTTGAATATATTCTTCCACCCTTCTCTACCTGGAGTCATTCTTTACGACAAAAAATAAAGAGAAAAAAACAGCTAAGGAAAAAAAAAGCAGTTCATCCAAAGTAACTCTGAGGTCTCATCTTGTAATTTGGCAAAGATTAAAGAAGATGAGAAAATAAGTGTTAAAAGGGTTGGGGAACGGTCGGTAGAGTGAATTGGTCTGACTGTTCTGGAAAACCATTGGGCTTGATGCTAAGAAAGTGACTAAAGTGTCAATACATTTTAATTCAGAGATTCCACAGCTAGAAACATACCCCAAGGAGGTCAGTGGTAAAAGAAAGGTCTCACGAACATCAAAGCACTTCAAGTCACACTTTTTGTAGTAGCAAAGAACTGACAAATAATTGTCCGCCTTTAGATTAGGAGCTCTTTGAGTGGAGGGACTGTCTTTCTCTTCTTTTTGTATCCTCAGTGCTTACTTAGCCCAGCACCTGGAAAATAGTAGATGCTTAATAAATATTGATTGATTGAGCCTTTTTAATTTTTTTGGCTAAACAAATTATCATATGGGAATTTAACGAAATATCACTATACTATAAGAAATGATGAATATGATGAATACAAAGAATTATGGGAAGATTTGTGATTGGATGCAAAATAATGGTTGTGGAACCGGGTAAACAACCACAGGACCAAAATACTAAATAAAATACCACATGCCAAAATACTAAAATAATGTAAATGGAAGGAAAAATAGCAAAGCAAATACAGTGAATATTGTGAAATTATATTGACCAAACTGGACCACCATGAAAATACCTGAGAATGCACCTCCCTTCAATTTTTGCATAGGTTGGGGGATGAAACACTGCATATAATGTCTGATTTAGTTGACTCATCAGTTTTGCTGAACCATTTTTTTCTCATTTTAAACTTTTATTATAAGGAATGACCTTCTGGGAAGTAGAGGATTAGGGATAAATTGGGAGATTTAGGTGAATTATAAACAAGAATTTCAACTATTTTTTAAAATCTGTTCAGCAAAAATAAGACACATTAACAGAGCCTTTTCTTACTGGAGGATCATTGTCCTAGAGATGGAAGGGATCTTTGAGTTTATCTTGTCCAATTCCTCATTTGACAGATGAGTAAACTGAGGTTTTACACAGTACATGGCAAAGTCTGCATTTGAACTCAGGTCCTGCAACTCTAAAGTTAGGACTCTTTCCACTGTACTAATCACTATTGTGATTGTTCATCATCTAAAATGAAAACAAGTTTATTTCTTCAGTCGGCATTCTCTCCAACCAGCACCTCTGAAAATTTGTAGGACCACAATACCTCCCAACAACACAGAACAACAAACATTTATTATAACAGATGTCCATGATGATAACCCTGAGACAATACTCCACCCTGAAAGCCTGGAAGCCTATATCTCATGAAGTTGTACTAGGAAGTATGTTTATTGTACCTTGTCGGACAATAGGTAATCCACATGTGGCTTATGTTGGGACTTAAATAGAGTTTTAACCACGTTGCCCAAGGTTAGAGTATCCTTTACTCCAATGACTTCTGGATCGAGGGGACAGAGAGTCTGAAACAATGAGATTTTACCCTATATCTCTTGCTGGATTTCACTTTTCTAAAATATTGCCTATAAGCAAAAAATTGGGGAAGAAAATTCACTAGTGAATTCAATATCTTCTCTAGTTTATTTATGAATATTTGTACATTTTGTAAAACCTAAAATCACAGTTTGGGGGGATTTTGTTGTTAAAGATCATTTAGTTATAGACTCATAGGTTCTGTGTTAGAAAGGTTCTTGGAAATCTTCTAGTCCAAACCCTCTTTTTACAAGTGGGAAAACTGAGGTCTCCAGAGAGAGGGGAAGTGACCTGCTCAGGGTCACATAACTAGTGATAAAATGACAGACAGGAAGAGAATTCAGGAGTTACAATTTGCCATCTTTCTTTCCCCAGTACATTGTTGTGATGTAAGCTATCCCTGAACACAGACCTGTCCTGAGACTCCAAAGGAACAGATCCAGAAAATCCAAAAGCAAATTCAGAGCTAAAATTTCTGGATACTAATAAATCAATTTATTTTAATATAATAATAAAAATAAATAAAATAATATTTTTATATTATATAAAATAATAAATTTTTTAAAAGACTATATTTTTCTCATGTCATATTTAGACCCAGATTATGCCTATGGATTTTCTTGCACCACTGAGGATGGAACTTGATTTGGTTTCTGGGTTATTTCTAAGGGTAGGGGTAGAGAGAGGTACCAGAAAAGAAAAAAAGAAGATATCACAGCATATATTTTCAGTAATACTCTGAGGTCTTTGCTTCCTAGTAATGTCTCAGCAAATATGCCCAGCTTAGAGAGCTAAAGGGAAATATTTGTAAGCAAAAAGAAAGAAAGGTAAAGTCCATTTTGACAAAGTATTTATCAACTTTAAAGCACTGTATAAATGTAAGCTATTAATGTGTCTATGTATGTGTGTGTTAGTCTGTGAGTACGCACAGTCTTGCTACTGTTCCAAGACAACAGAGTGATCATAAACGGAGGTCTACAGGATAAAGAATTAATCCTCAAATTCTATTTGATGTTTGTGTAAGGGGTATGGGGTGGAGAGGCAGAATGTGAAATATATACAAATTAGAATATTACTCGTAAGGAGTGACGGGGGCAAGAAGAGACCAAGTCAAACGTACATTAAGAAAATGTAACAATGTAAGAGTATCAGGGAAGACTTCATAGAGAAAGTGACATCTTAGCCAGACCTTGAGAAAGATGCACATTCTGAAAAGTAGAGGTGAGGAAAGAGTATATTCTAGGCAAAGACAAATGCTTGGACACAGGGGGCTGTGTGACAAGTTCAAGGAACAGTTAACAGTCCACTTTAGTTTTGGGGTTCATTTTTTCTTCTGTAATGTCTATTAATCCTAAAACTCCAAGAGCAGAGGTGTTCCTTGTATTTCTTTTGTTTCTCCTGCCTAAGACAGTGATGAGCCTATAGTAGGTGTAAAGATTTGTTGGGGCAGAATCATCTTCCAGAGTTCAAATCTGGCCTCAGACACTATTTAGCTGTGTGACCCTGGGCAAGTCATTTAACTTTGTTTGCCTCAGTTTCCTCATCTGTCAAATGAGCTGGAGAAGGAAATGGTAAACCACTGCAGTATCTTTGCCAAGAAAACCCCAAGTGGGATCATAAAGAGTTGGACATGCCTGAAAAGCCACAACCTAACATTTGCTCATTAACACCTACTTTGTTTCAGGGAAAACAAAATGTATATCTCCTGCTGGTTCTCCTTCCCTCCCCTCCCCTCCCTTCTCCTTCTTTTCCTAACTGGGGCTCCCTATCTTGATCAGGCTGGAAGTCCAAGGGGCCACTCACAAACTCAATCCCACTGCAGACTGGCATGAAAGTTTTGACTTGCCCTGTTTCCAGACTAACCTGGTCCCTCTCCGTCCTTCGGCAGCCTGGTGATTCTCTTGCTTCCATCATTTTAGTGCAGAAACTTGACTGACTTTAACCCTACTGTAGTTCACCATTCCCCAGCTTCAGAGATCCATCAGCCTCAGTCTTCCTGGTAATAGAGATCATAGGCATGCACCAACACGTCCAACCTGGTATTCTTTTATAGAATAAGATTTGTGAGTTATGAGAGTAGGGAGGATGATAAGATTGAAAAATTTTTATAACTCATATTTCCTAAGCTGGTTGTTTTTTATTTAAGGTTTAGAGCTAAAGAGAACCCTGGAGATCATTAGAACATAGATAGAATCATCAACTTTTAGATGAAAAGGGTCTTAGAAGTGATTTAATCCAACTACCTCATTTTACCAATGAAGAAACTAAAACCCAGAAAAATTAAGTGACCTACCCAAAGTTATTCCCTTAGTAAAGCAGTAAGGAGTCCCAGCCTAGATCCTCGGGCTCTGCATAGAACAGTTAGAGTCCAATTGTACTATCTGTACAATTGTAGAATATCTATACAATGATTTATTCTATTGTACAAAATATCTGCCTCTGATATTTTACTGCCTATAGATTTGTACATAGCCTCTTATTCCCCTGGGGCCTCAATTTCCTCATTTATGAAGTGCAGGAATTATATACTAAATGGTCTCTGAAGCCTCTTCTAACTCTAGATCCATGATCTTGTACCCCTATATCCAATGCCTTTTCCATTATACCAGGCTGACTCTTAAGCAATTCCATCTGGATAGTGCTAAAAATATTAAGGATAAGGAATTAGGTCTCAGTTTATCTGAGAAATTCCATAACTATACGTAAACTAGGATAGACCATGTAACCATACATCTAAAGATAAAAGGGACCCCCATTTTACTGCTGGATCTCCCCTTCCCCACTTCACAGATGAGAAAACTAAGGGTCTGATAAGTTAAGAGACTAGAAGCAACTAGAAGGTGCAATGGATCTGGGTTTGGAGTTAGGAAGAAATGAACTCAGATCCAGTCTTAGACACTCACTAGCTATGTGACCTTGGGCAAGTCATTTTTACCTTTGTCTTCTTGAACTGTAAAATACAGATAATAACAGCACTTAGCTCACAGGGTAGTTGTGAGGATGGAATGAGAGAATATTTGTAAAGTTCTTTGCACTGTGCTTTGCACATAGTAGGTACCATATAAATACTTATTCCCTTTCTTCACTTCCCAATTTGTAAAGTATTTATTTAGCACAGCGCTTAAGTAGGAGCCTAATAAATGCTTATTCCTTCCTCCTTCCTATAGCTCAGGTTCACATAGGTAATCTATGTCAAAAGTGAGATTTGAACCCAGAACTGGCGATTCCAGAGCCAGTGCTTTATTTCTTCTTCATCTTTGTGAATTCTCAGATATGTCTTTTCTTCAGCATGGGTTTATCATCCTGGAAATATTCCCAGCTTCTCCTGACTTGAGATGGAGAAAGGAGGGAGGGAGCACTGTTCATTGAATCCCCATGGTTTGGTTGAGTGAGTGAGTTTTCCTGCTGTGAGTTATTGGGTTTGTTTGTAGACCTACCACCTAAGTAGGCTAAGAATAGCTCCAGTTGGGCAAACAAATGCCTGATGGGCCCAATAGTAGGAGATCTATTTCTCTGAGATTTACGAGGAGGCAGAGAGAAGGGACTCAGAGCTCACTGATGTCCCCAGTGTCCATAAATCCTTGTGGTGGCCCCAGCTCGTGTGAACCGAAACCAAACAGGCAAGTTTGTCCACCGTGGAAATGGACCTGTCGTCTTCTTTTATTTATTTACTTGAGTTTTTTTTTAAAGTAATAAAAACCTTTCTCTGAAAATATTGGTCCCTTGTTGTGTATGTAATTCAGCCTGGCTCCAGGTCTCAGACGCTAACCATGCAGGGGACAAGAGGGAGTGATGGAGAAGCAGGGATTGTCTGGCTGCAGTAGGAGAGGAGAGGGACAGGGAGAGGAAGTGTGACTCTGGGGACTTACTATGGCCTAGACATACTAGGTGCTGCTATTCAAAGAAGGGGTATTGGCTTTGATTTGGATTATGTTATAGAAAAGGTATCTCTTTTTTGCTGCAAAATGAGTTGCCTAGGAGTCCTGAGGAACTTCAGCATGAAGCAGAGCCCAGAATGTGGAATAGGGCAGAAGTCAATCAACAAGTAGTCATGAAGGTGGAGATTGGAGCATGAACTTAAAGAAAGGGTTGCATTTTGATAGCGGGATGGGGTAGGAGAAGGAATTCCCAGCAGGGAAAATGGTAGGAGTCAAGGACAAGGAGGTTTGTTGTCAATTGACCTCTTCAGCCCTCTAAAGCTAAGGGAATCTGAAGACAGGAAGATATGCAATAGATCCCAGGAGACCTGGATGAATAAAGACTCACCACCACTCTATCCCATAGCGTGGGATTATGCTTCTTTCTTCCTGTGTTTCTTACTGACTTTCTACACCAGACACACTCTCCCACTTGACCCTCGACTCCATCAGTTGGTCAGCTTCATCTCCCACAAGTCCAGCAAATACCATCAACACACCTCAGCCCCTCCAAACTCCCCAATATTCCCTGATAGACATTTCTGTTGTCTTAGGTACAACAGAATTGTAATCACCTGTATTTAAAACTAATGGATTTAAAATAACCTACAGGCTTCCACTTTAATGAGAGTTAGATTAATGAAAAAGGACCTTTTGCCTCAGATTGCATGACAACATTTTCAAATTACATTCTTGGAACAGAGAATTCACTGATTCAGAGTAATTGGATGCTGACTTGGGTTAATACGCACAATGTCCTTAAATGAAAATGTTCTATTGTAAGTGGAACTGTATGATACCTGAGGTATTCTCAATAGATTTGCCTGGACTCCGAGTTAATTATACCGCTTGCTATTTTTTGAATGAATTCAAGCATGAATTCTACACGGTAGAGATTGGGATAATTATATTCAATTCTGCTTGGTGCCCCGCTGAAAGAATTGACCTTTTAGATAAAACTAGTCTCTTGAGCAGGAAACCTGAAGAAACTCTGCACAAAGCAAGCAGATGGAGGGGCATAGAAATCCTTAAGTAAAAGGGAAGAAATGAGGGTGGGGGTCATAGGAGGAGAGAAAAGAAGAGGCCAGTTTAAGGAATGGCGGCATCGGTAAAATTCATTTTTTTTTTATTATGGAAAAAATATTTCTGTTTTGTTCCTCATTTGAGGTCCTCAGAACATAGAGGTATAATTTAAAGCCATTGGTCTGGCTAAATGTTTTCTCATCAGTAACACAGTTCAGGGAGGCAGTACCAAGAATGGATAAAAAGCAGACCTAGTTCAGGGGCCTGGTTAGGAACACCTAGTTTCAAGTCCCAGCTCTGACGTATAGTGTCTGTGTTACCCCTTGGGGCCCCTAGGCAACTCTCTGAGATTATTCATTGCAGGACAGTTGTTGATGAGCATTGTTGGAGGAAGTTTTCTCACCTGAAAATTTTCTTTTCCTACTACCCCGCCCCCTGCCAAACAAACAAACTAAAGAGTACCATCCTAAAGAATTAGGAGACAAAATGGTAGCTATGACTACTCCCACACCAAAGGCCCAAGTGTCAACTGCTGTTGGGACATTACGTTCTTTGGACAGGCATTGTACCCACACAGGTGTCTTGCCTCACCAGAGATGGGTCAATAAGGAAGAGTTCAACAAAGGAAAATTATACCCAACCTCTAAAGAGGGAAGAGGGAGGAAGAGGGGAAGGGTAAGAGGAGGGAGAGAAGGAAGAAGAGGAGGAAGAGAAGGAAGAAAACAACCTTGAGGAATAGAGGATTTCTCTATTGGCTCTTATAGATGAAAAGTTCTTTGAAACATGAAAAGTTTCAGGATTAAACCAATCACTTGTTAAGTGACCCACCTCTGCCGCTACTGAGCATATAGAGGCATCAGATATTCTTAGGGGAATCTGTTCCTACCTTCCAATTCCCCTTTAAAAATTATATGGAGAAATTTTTTTAAAGATATCAAATGGCTTTTTTTTAAAAGGATAAAAACAAGCATTTTAACCATATTTTCATCTGACAAAAGCATTGAGCATTTGGAATGGCCAAGTTTTAAGCACTGAACTTTAATCCTTATTTCTTTATGTCCAACTCAGTCATGTTTAAAGACAGAGGGTTAAGATATCAAAATTACCTTCCATCACATTTACATTGACCCTACTGGGTCTCGGAACAAGAATGGACTTCAGCAGTCATATAGGCTAATTCGTAGATAAACAGGAATCTATTCTACAATCAATGTCCCTAACAAGTGATCCCTCTTGAAGACTTCTCAGGCTCGCTACTTTCCAAGGAAAGACATTCTCCTTACTCATGCCAGATCTTCTAGAATACTAAGGCCAAACAATATGCTAATCACAATCTTAAAAGTTCTGGTCTAGGGTGGGGGTGGGAGTGCCAAATAATAGGACTGGCATTTTAATGGAATTAACCTGATTCTTGGCATCTTAGTGACCTTTATCTTTAGATATGGAAAAATGTAACTTAAACAAGAGTGGTAAGACTATTTTTCCTGAAGCCTGATGGTGAACTCTAACAAAGCAGCTTGGGAATGAAGAGGTCATTTTCCAGTCTTAGTCTGTATCAATCTCTCAATCC
Organism: Potorous gilbertii; assembly: GCA_028658325.1. Taxonomy (NCBI): domain Eukaryota; kingdom Metazoa; phylum Chordata; class Mammalia; order Diprotodontia; family Potoroidae; genus Potorous; species Potorous gilbertii. The sequence continues at coordinate 316,186,375 of CM053769.1, forward strand.
CATTCCCAATCCCCCTACCCCACAATGGTCATAACAGCATCTTCTGAATTCCTCTGAGTAGAAGAGGGACCTAAGCAAAAAGAAAGCTAGAGGTGAGGGCTTAATAGGTTATCTCTCACAGAAAGCCTGAGACAGGCCACAATACATACAAGTTTATGAGATTGTTGTTTTCTTAATAGATGGGAGAAGTGATTCCCATAATCCTTTGGGGAATGGAAGGGGGGTAAAATCTAGTGATTAATTCCATTTCACAGTTAATATAATTAGTTGGATTTATGCTCAGGGCCAACATTTGTGACTCAACTTTTTTCAAAAGGTTCCAGTCCCTTAAATTTGTACATTATCTGCCACTGATATATCATTTATCTAGAGAATACAGTTGTCATTCACTTCATTTTAATTAGCTTATGGATGCTAAATTATCTGCTAACATAAAATGTGGTTTTATACTGCAGATTACAAAAGGTTTTTCAGAAATTTAATACACCACTTTTAATTGGTGAAAAGTACCCTAAAGGATTCATAATTTTTTTACTACCCTTGCATGCAGGCTTACCAGAGAGCTGCCGAGGATGGTTAGTCACAAATAGGATTTGGGTCAGTGAAATAGGCAATGATTTATTTGGTCTCAGCCAGATCTAGGAGGTATAGAGTAGTAAATAGAGTCATCAAAGGCTTGTGTGTGAGCAGTGAGGCCAGTGAGTTGAAAATTGAATATCTTCTGGTTTTCATATCCCAGTTAGTCATTTTGATAGGCTAACTATGTATTTATTGCATATGGTTCAGAGTTTGCAGTGGGGACTAAGAATAGCCTGTTTTCTGCTTTGTTTTTCAATCCATTAAATCCATCATCTTCTGGGTATATGGCCCTACCACACCTTCCTGCATACATTCTTGGCCTTATTTATGTCTGCGTTCAGCTGTACAGCTGTTGGGGCATTTGTTCAGCAACAGTAAATGGTTCCTTTTGATCCTTAGACTATGGAAGCGCAATTCACTGAGAGGTTATGTTCATAATAAATTGGCTGAATTATTGGGAACAACTTCAAGGATTTCTGCAGGCAGCGGGGCTCATGCGGTGTTTGGCACGGCTGTTTTAACATTCTGCAGGCAAAAGTTCATAAAAAAAGGGCCAAATGCATTAAAAAGTCAGGACTCTTAAAAAGTGGAGGGGTGAGGGGTGAAGAGAATGAGTTAGGATTAGTAAAGTGTAGGAAATATTGGCTAGGCTGCTTGCTCTCCTTTTCCTACCCCTCTTCTCTCTTGAGTAGAGGCACAGAAAATGTCCTTAGGAAGAGGAATATGTTTTTTTGACCACCGGGAGACTCGCTGAATGAATCTCATATAACCACAGGGCTAATTGTATCTGTAAATGCAGTGGGGGATTGCATAAGTGTTTTTGCTCTGAACGTGGATATTGACAGATTCCCCCAACCCCAATTCTCTCCCTCAACCACCCATTATAGTGCCTGAAACTGCATCATTAGCCCTTCCTTTGTGTTAAGGGATTTAATGTCCCTGTTAAAAGTACCAGGGTTACCTGTATATGTGTATGATGTGGTATGGGACAAGAACACCATTGCCTCTACCACTCCCACCCCCACTACCAGCTAGTTTTTTTTTCTCTCAGAGGATTCATGTATCCTAAACTGTACCCATGCTAGAATGTCAGCATAGCCACATAGCTATATCTTACTCTCAGAATTGTAAGGGAAATGCTGGTGCTGCCTTGCATAGCTGTAGTTCCTGAGCCCTCACTGCTGTGCTTCATCAAGGTTTCCTTTGACCTGCTCCTGGAATGCAATGTAATCGGGTGGCAATGAAAGCCTTTGGAGTGTTTGGATTCCTTCTGAATTTAGGTTTGGTTATTCTCCCTTTGTCTATTCTTAGAATCTACGCCCATTCTCTGTGGACTTTATTTCTATGTAAAGATGTCTTAGTAAACTCCTCATCCTTTTTTTTTTTTGAAAGGCTTACAAAAAGTTAGGTCATCCTGGGATTGAACACTGGAAATCTTTTAATTGTGAAACAGTTATCTGTCCATGAGGGCTGACGTAGCACAGTGAAAAGAGCTCTTAAATTAGAAAACCTGGATTCAGATCCTGATTCCATCTATGACTAGCTATACGATCTTGGATATGCCACTTAAATTTTATGGATCTGTTTGTAAAAATAAAAGGACTTCAAATAGCTGACTTCTAAGCTTCCTTCCAGGTCCAAATTTTTGATGCTATGATACCTTATGCCAGACTGTAGACTCAATAGTAGTTTCACAGGGATTTGGAGGTATCTCAGAAATGTCATTTATGTGGGAAATTATTATTTTTATGGTTGTTCATGAAGCTTCAAATCTAGATCATCCACTCCAATCCCCTCATTTTACAGGTAAGGAAACTGAGGCTCCGAGTGATACATGATTTGGCTGGGGTCACACAGATAGGAATGAGCAAAGCCAGTATTAAAGTCAGATCTTTGGAACCCAGATGTAAATCTCCGGCCACTGTATCATTCTGCTTCTTTTGTTGCAAATGGGTACTTTTTATATGCCTCATAAGGGAGCTCCAAGTAGCAAAGTTAATGTAGTTTTGAGATTCTTAACCTCTTAGAGATTCTAATTCCTTGAATCTAAGAAGTATCCTTAGAAGGTTGCTAAAATAAACCTGACTTTGGCTTGATACTAAAGGCTGAAAAGGGTAGTTTGTGGGTTTGGTTTATAATGATGAGTAGATGAGTAGCTTTGTCATCAGTGTTGTAGTAGAAAGACTGTTAGACTTAGAACCAGGATATACCTGGGTTGGAAACTTGCCTCTGACACTCATTGACTGTGTGACCATAGGCAAGTCACTTAACTTCTCTGGGCCTGAACTTCCTTATCTCTCAAATGGGGATAGTGACAACTGCCTATCTCAAAGAATTACTGAGTAGATCAACTGAGAGAATATAGGTATAATACTTTGAAAACATTAATATGCTGTATAAAAATGAGCTCTAATTATCATCAACAACAATACATACTTTTTATTACTACTATAACTACAACTGCTGCTGCTGCTGTCACAACTACTATTACTGCTACTAAACTCAGGGCAGATAGATGGTGCAGTGACTAGAGCACCAGATCTGGTCTCAGGAAAACCCATCTTCCCGACTTCAGATCTGGCCTCCGATACTTCTTAGCTCTGTGACCCTGGGCAAGTCACTGAACCCTATTTGCTTCAATTTGTCACCTATAAAATGAGCTAGAGAAGGAAATGGCCCACCACTCCAGTGACTTTGCCAAGAAAACCCCAAATGGGGTCATGAAGAGTTTTGTGTGTGTGTGTGTGTGTGTGTGTGTGTGTGTGTGTATTTGTCCTTTGTTGCCAAAGAAGACCATGCCAACAGAGAAACGAAGACATGATTTGCACTTCACTTTGTTTTGAGTAGAGGAGGGCTGTGCAGGTCACCAGCCTCACTTCTCCTCTAGAGCCATCTGAATCCAGTGACCAGATATTCATCAGGATGACTGGAGATGACCCAGGATGAGGCAATTGGGGTTAAGTGACTTGCCCAAGGTCACACATGTAGCGAGTGACAAGTGTCTGAGGTGAGATTTGAACTCAGGTCTTCCTGACTCCTGCACTGCTTCTCTATTCACTGCACCACCTAGCTGCCCCTCATGAAGAGTTAGACATGACTGAAATGACTGACCAATAACAACAAAAAATGTGCCAGTAACTGTGCTAAGCACTGGGGTTACCAAAAAAAAAGGGAAAAGATAAATAGAACCCCTGTTCTCAAAGAGTTCATTGTCTAATGGAGGAAACAACATACTCTGATTCCTTTATATTCAATGGTCTGTAGACTATTGTACAAGTCGGTAAAATAATTGCTTTCTCTAGATGAACAAAAGTATTAGAATGTCAGTTCATCCTCTTTAGGCCTAAAGTTCTACTCTGATTTATTTATTCCAGACAAGAGCAAGGTTCTGGGTTTCTTGAGTCTATACCAGCAGAGTACAGGCTCTGTCTGACACATCCTGCCACCTTGGAGAGGTTTCAAATGTGGCTTCCACCAGTAGGTAGTCTATCATCTGAGGACTGATCTAGGTAAGTGTGAGGACGCTCATCACAAAGGGGTCAACTCCTAGATTCTGGGTGTTTTTAAAAAGAGCAACTCATAAAACCATCTACTGAGGAGGGTGTGGAAAATTTGTGATGTGCATTGACATTGGGGTGCTTACAGTGATGAAGTCACAGATTCATTGAAGTATAAAAATGATAAAAACATTAATACTTTACATTCATATAATTATTCATATTTTCTCCACTTTATTTTTTTTAGAATGAGTTTCCCGATCTCATCTGGGCTGAAAGTGCAGGAGGCACTTTTTAAAAAAATAATGTCTCTTATTTGATCTTTCCAGTAACCCTATAAAGAAGAGGTGGGAAATATTACCCCATTTAATGGAGGTGGAAATGGTAGTAAAGAAGGTGAAATAACTTGCCTGAGGTCACATGGCTAGTTAGAGACAGAGTCACAACTACAAGCCAGCTTTATTGATTTGGGGTATTTTCTTTTTCTTCTCAATTGTTTGTTTTTTACTGTCTATTTAATCATCAACAAACATGTCAATATACAGAGAGGAATAAAAAAGGGAAGTATGTAAAAAACTGCAAACTTTCGTTAAGCAGTTTTTAAAAGATATATACATATAGAATATATATAGTTTAACAAGGCAGTAACCAAGTTGTTTATTTGTTTCCTTTTTCTAATAAATCAATCAGCACACATACGCATATATTTGCTGATCATCTTCTTTATGTAATTATTCCAAAACATCATATACTCTCACTGGGCAAAGGTACCCATAAAGAAACTCACTACATTTTTCTTTAGTAGCCAAAACAAAGAACTCAACTCAGCATCTCCCTACTATCTTTACTCTCGCTACATACTAAGCTATAGCTACTCTCTGTTATTATAAGGCTAAACAAAGGACCTTTGGAAAACATGATTTTTTTCATATTTTAATTCCAGGAATTTCCTCTCTTCATGGCACATGGTGTTTGTTTTGTGATAAGTCAAGTCACGTGTTAGAGTTCTCTAAGTAGATGAGCAACCCCCTGCCATATTTCTAAAACATAACAATTGGAAGGAAAGGACTTTATTTCGTTGCAAGCACCACGTCAAAGATCAAATGAAGGTCAGGACTTTGCCTTTGTCATTCACTGGATTAACCACAAGTCAAAGCCACCTTATGAGTTGTAGCTATTAACACAATGATCTAATGTTTTTTGGAAAACACTTTGACATTTTCCCTACTCAGCCTTCCAGCAGTAAACACACACACACACACACACACACACACACACAGAGCAAATTGAGAATCCTAAATGAGGAAGCTAGGTGGCACAGTGGATAGAGCACCAGTCAGAAGTCAGGAAGACTGGAATTTAAATCCAGTCTCCGACACTTGATAGTTATGTGACCCTGGACAAGTCACTTAACTTGGAAAACTTCCAAAAAAAAAAAAAGAATCTTATAATATACACAAAGGAAGAGTGTTGTCCTTGTGCTTGACTGAGGAACAAGATATGGCTTGATACAAGAAGGACCTGAATGGCAGAGTTAGAAAAATACGTAAGGTAGGCAGCCACTTAAGTGCAACAAACAAAGTGGGAAAATGAGGAGTGCTTTTTAATATTCCTTTTTTTAAAATAAATACATATACATTAAAGGTCAAGAAATCTGACTCTCCATGGCACATATTTATTTTGTTGTAAGTTAAGATGTATATGTCATAGCAAAGGCTCAAAGTCACCAGTGGAAACACAGAGAAGGAGTTTTCAAATGTGGTGTCTATAGAGGATAGTGAGGAAATTGACTTGATTCGTACTCAGGATATTTGTAAGGGAGTCAGTCATAAAAGATAAGATTAGATAGGAAGGCTAGATGTTAATCTCCGTGAAATGGGGAGGCAGTCAAGGAGAAGTGTAGGCAATGAAGAAGATGCCAGTACCCAGGGAAGTGTTGGTAAAAGTTTAACTGACTCTCCAGGAAAAGATGTACACAGGACACAACTTTAATCTTAATTATTAATATTGTCTCCATCATTTTCTTAAATTTGAAATCTCCAGACAATTAAAAAACAATAAATCAAACTCTAATTTGGAGCATTTGCTGATTTCTTAGGTGTAAATATTCACACTTAAAATTTAACAATCAGCACTTGCAATCTGGTTCTAGCTTGTTCCTACACACCCCTGCCAGTAGTAAAGTTGCCTAATTCCTTAATAAAGTATTTCTCAAGACATTTTCTATGGAGCCTAGATTTTCTGTGCAATATGTATTCCATGAGAGAATTTTGGTGACAGTGATATTTTCCCATCATGTTTTAAATGTGAAATTGCCACAAGACATGTATTCTTACATAATTTGTTGATATGGCTAGATACTTTCTTTCCTCTATTTTCCTACAAATTATTGCAACTTTTCTTTATCCCTATACTTAACCATTCTGTAGCCTAAGGTATGTGCATTTATAGGCTATCTCGAAGAATGGCAATCCAAGAATGTTCTGTAGCTAAACTAATTTGGGAAATTCTGCCTTTGCTTATTTTCCATTTTGGTTTATGTTCTAGAAAGAGAATCAGGAGACCTGTTTTATATTCTTGACTCTGCTACCAAGTAATGATGTGACCAGAGGCAAATCATTTCCCTTTTCTAAACCTTCATTCCTCCTCTGTAGGTGAGAAAGGGGCAGAGTGTGGTTGGGAAAATGATGTTGAATATGGAGTCAAAGGACCTGGATTGGAAACCTGACTGCCTATGTGACCTTGGATAAATCAATTTTTCTCTCTGGGTTTTAGTTTCATCATTTGTGAAATGAGGGGGTTGAATTCAGTATTCTTTAAGGTCCTGTCCAGGACCTTAATCCATGATCCCATGAGAGATATTCCTAAGATCCCCTCTTTCTCAGACATTCCATGATTTCAGAAAGCAGAGCAAAAGCCCAAGTGTGATGCCGTGGTAATGGTGATATCAGGGAGTCCTGGTCATTCTTTACCTTACAATATCATTCCAAATACAAAGCTGATTTAATAATGGTGTAGGGGAACGGGAAACTCCCAAGTCTCTAATGGAATCATAAATTTACATGGGGATTTCAATCTGAGCGTTAGAGCATTACAAAAGAAAAGGGAGATTAGTAGGATGAGGTTAATCAGGGGAGATCCTAGTACTGGTTTCTCACCTAAAGAAGGCAGGTAGACCCTGGATAGAATTGCTTTACAATTCTATTGCCTTCTGAGTGTCTCACCTTTGACTAAAATGCATAAGGAAAAAATGACCTCATGGGAGATTCCAACCTGGGTTTTATTCTTCTTTTTACTAAAAAGGAATGAAAAAACATATAAATGAAAAACACTTATATAAAAACGCATCTCTCTCTTGTTGAAATGGAAATGTGTGAGACTAAGGACTGTCATTTTTTGTATTTGGGTCCCTAGGACTTCTCACATGTGGCGCCTGGCATATATTTGGTATTTGTTGACTGATTGATTGAAAAGAGATCCCCTTATAATGGGGAGAGGTAGAAGGATATGAAACCAAAGAAAGGTCTTGTTTTAGGTAAGGAGTAGGATGTTCAGCCTGCTTTGTAAGCACATGTGAAGGTAAAGGGGACACTCATCTATTAATGGCAAACATAATTTTATGTTATTCCTAAACCTGAAACAAATTGCTTTGATTTCCTCATTGGCAAGATGAGGATTTAGGACAAGATTATCTTTAAATTCTCTTCCAGATTGAATATTTTGCATTATAAGCAGATCTGATACTTTATGTCCACTGCTACCTCTTGTCATCCTTAACTTACTTCAATGCTCAGGTACCACATTCTACATGAAGCCTTTCCTGGTCCTGCTCACTTTTTTTTTCAAATTATTTTATCCATACATCCATCTATCGATCTGTCAGTCCGTCCATCCATCTGTCTTTGTCTATCAGTCTGTGTCTCTGTCTCTCTATTCCTCTCCAAGTATATGTTGTAGCAAAAATAAAATAAAATAAAATAAAAAAAGCTTGCTGAGATCAGGTTCTTGTTCATTCTTTTACCTTGTATCCCTGTCACTTAGGATAGTACCTTGCACAAAGTAGGTAACTTGCTTAATAATGCTTTTTGAATGCATTTCTTTTCTAATACAATATTTTTTTTGAATTGCAGAGTTCCAAGGTCTTGCCCAGCTCTAACCCTGTATGTTGCTTTCAGTTTTAACATTCTTTATTCCAAGGTCACTTCCACCTCTGACTTTCTGTGTTCTAAGATCCCTCCCAGCCCTGACATTCTAAAGTCCCTCTTAGCTCAGACATTCTGTTGTTCTATGAATGAACCATTATAACCATTTGCTTGAGACGACTAAGCAGCCACTTGGGAATTATTTTCATAACTACATTGTTGAAAAGCAGGACAAATCTTAATCTGTATTCTTGCTTTTCTGTTTGTTTGTTTGTTTGTCCGTATCTTCTTCTCTCCTCCCATCCCCCTTTCCCGTTATGTGCAAATGGATCATTTTGTATGTGAGCTAATAGTCTTCCATTTGAACAGTTCCATAAAAATTTTCTGAAACCAAATCAAATGAAACCCAACCCATAAAATACAGGAGAAAAGTGCTCTTTGGACTTGAAAAGGTTATAGACTACTGCAGGGGTTGCTAGAGACATTCAATAGCATTCGAAGCTGGGTTTTTAATTTAGTTTTTCTATTTACCCCTTAGAAGCTACTCACTGCTCAACAGCTAATGCATTTCCAACTGAAATTTTGTAAATTATATTGGGCAACATTCTCAGCGAGAATAGATTGTGCAAGCACTAGTAATGGCTTCCTGCTGCTGCCTTTGGCAATCTGGGGCTCTTTTCAAAGTTGTGTGTGTGTGTGTGTGTGTGTTGTGTCTGGGTGTCTGTGTGAATGTGTGTGTGAGTGAATGTATGTGTATATGTATGTGTGTGAATGTGTGTGTGTGCTTGAGTACAAGGCACTCACATATTAAAGAAATCTTGTGTTATCTCTCTGACTATAGGAACTGATTAGAGTCTAGCTACTAACTCATGTCCGCTGCCCCAATTTCCCTGGAAGCTTGGGAGCCCTCATTCCTCCATCACTGTTTCCTCAAGGTATCACCTGTTGTGGTCCTTATCCTTTTCCCTCTTGGAAGAGGGAAGGATTTTTGAGGCCATTCCCCTGCCTCCTCTCATTGATGGTGCTGCTTCTTTTTCTGAATCATAAATCACAGAGCGGAAGAATCAGAGGAAATCTTAGAGATTACCTAATGTCTTTATTTTCCTGATAAGGCCACTGAGACTGAGGTTATAATGAAATGAATTTCTTAAGGTTACACAGGTGTGAAGTAAATAAAAGAAGCTGAGTTTTGAGCCCAGGGCCTCTGATTCCAAATCTAGTTCTCTTTCCACACAGTCCTTTTTGAAAATTACATTTTATTTTTTTTTTCAGTGAACAAAGATCTATTTTTCTTCCCCTCCTTCCTCCTCCAATTGGGGAAAAGAAAAAGAAAAACATAACCTTTGCAAGAAATATGCACAGTTAAGCAAAACATATTCGACCATGTCTAAACTATCTATGTCTCAATCCATACACTATGTTCATCATATCTCTGTCAGGGAGATAGGTCACATTAGAATTTTCTTTCCCATTATGGAATAGGATATGTAGAAGAGCTTGAAGAAAAGGAATGACCTGTTCATGGTGGATGATGGATAGAGAAGGGAATAAGTTGGATGCTATCATTCCTTGTGTTAAGGTTTTCTTCCCATCCTTCTTTCCAACTCTTTCAAACTTCCTCTAGAGATGGGGAGCAGGGAACAGGGAGGAAGGGTCAGGGCAGCTTTGAGCCCTGTGGGTGTGTGACCACAAAGAAAACATTGCCTCCTTCTTGGTATCTTTGAGCCCAGAGGAGTATAACAGAGTGTGGTTTGGGGACTGACCACAAAAGAAACAGCCTCTCAAGCTGCACTTGGTCTGAACTTGAGGGGATGTGGTGGTATAAACCTCTGTGTGGCCTCTTTCACTTTTCATCTCAGCTGTTTCCTGTAACTCCTTTATGGAGTCCCTTCCAGGGAAAAAGGGAAGGGAAGAAAATTGCTTGATTGTGGAAGTGTGGATTCCTTCCTTCCTTCCTTCCTTCCTTCCCTTTCCCTTCCCTTCTCTTTTTCCTTTCCTTTCCTTTTTCCTTTCCTTTTCTCTTTCCCTCCCTTTCTTTCCCTTCTCTTTCCTTCCCTTCCCTTCTCTTCCCTTCCCTTCCCTTCTCTTTCCCTCCCTTCCCTTCCCTTCCCTTCCCTTCCCTTCCCTTCCCTTCCCTTCTCTTTCCCTCCCTTCCCTTCCCTTCCCTTCCCCTCCCTTCCCTTCCCTTCCCTTCTCTTTCCCTCCCTTCTCTTCCCCTCCCTTCCCTTCCCTTCCCTTCTCTTTCCCTCCCTTCCCTTCCCTTCCCTTCTCTTTCCTTCCCTTCCCTTCCCTTCTCTTTCCTTCCCTTCCCTTCTCTTTCCTTCCCTTCTCTTTCCTTCCCTTCCCTTCTCTTTCCTTCCCTTGTCTTTTTCCTTCCCTTCCCTTGTCTTTTTCCTTCCCTTCTCTTTCCTTCCCTTCCCTCCCCTTCTCTTCCCTTCCCTTCCCTTCTCTTTCCTTCCCTTCCCTTCTCTTCCCTTCTCTTTCCTTCCCTTCCCTTCCCTTCCCTTCTCTTCCCTTCTCTTTCCTTCCCTTCCCTTCCCTTCCCTTCTCTTTCCTTCCCTTCCCTTCTCTTTCCTTCCCTTCCCTTGTCTTTTTCCTTCTCTTTCCTTCCCTTCCCTTCCTTTCCCTTCCCTTCCCTTCCCTTCCCTTCCCTTCCCTTCCCTTCCCTTCCCTTCCCTTCCCTTCCCTTCCCTTCCCTTCCCTTCCCTTTTCTTCCCTTCCCTTTCCTTCCTATCATCCTTGGTACCCTCTGCACCAAGATTTGTATTGATGATTATCTTTTGCTAGCAGCTATGCAAAGAGTTGCAGGGGCAAAAGACGAGAATTATTGTTTGAGCAAACTTGTCACTGCCTTGCTGCGTCAAGAGGAATTACTCATAAACACTGGAATCTTTTCAGCTAGGAGAGAAACTTTGGCAGTGTCTTTTGAGACTTTCAAGATGATGTAGAAAGTTAGCTCTTACTTGGTCCTGGCTGGCTTCTTCCCAATTCAGTAGGAATTGAGACAAAGCAGTGTGGTGTCCCAAACATTAGCTTTGACATAAGGGGACCTGGATTCAAATTCCACCTTTGGCATTTTACTACCAGAGTGACTTTGCATACTACTTACCCAGATTAATTTTTTTATTAGATAAAAAGGGCCATTCCTTGGCTCATTTCTTACCCTGAATTACTTGCCTCAGTCAAAGTGAGAACTTGGAAAGACCTCTGCTTAAAAAGGTCAAGGTCTCTCACTGCATCCAGAGACATCTATAGTCTCCTGATCTATATTTTGCCACTGGACCTAAATGACTTTGGAAGAGAAAATGAGGCTGGTAACCTTGCACAGCCCTCCCTCTCTTAATTCCAATTCTCTTGCAAGTCATGGCATTGTCTTCCATGTAATGGTCTTCTTCGAGAGTAAAGACAAACAAGAAAGACAGCAATGACTGCATAAGTTACTTTCTCTCCTTGGAGCTCAGTTTCTTCATCTCTTAAATGAAGAAGGGGGGTGCAGGCCTATATGATTTCTAAAGTCTCTCCCAGCTCTAAATCCCGTGACTCCAAGTAGCTACATTTATTGGGTTGGAAAAAAACTAATATTATATAGTTATAAAACAAAAGGAAGACTTGGGAATAAATAAGACATGTCCTAAAACATGGATTGGCATCTACATAGGCATTCCCAGTGAAGGCTTTATTAACCTCTCTGGATATTAATGCAAAGTAAGTGCCAGTTAATCTAGACATATCTCCTCTCATCTGAACAGATGAAACTGTTACTCTTTGTAACAGAATTTTTCCTCAGCTTCCTAGGACTTCCTGTATTAGCCAGTTCAGGATTTGGAATTTCTTTTTGAGAAAATACCAGCTCAAAGGACAGATTCAGGTCACTTCTTAGACAAAGAACTGAAACATCATTTGCTAGAGGGACCCACAAGTCAAATTCTCCTTAATATCATTATTAGGTTTAAGTCTCATCAAAAGTAATTGACTTTTCCCCACTTCTCTTATCATTTCTTCTGTACCCCACGGTTGCTTTCTTCCAGAGGCTGAAGTTGAGTTGCTAAGCAATCATTGTATGTAAGTCCAATTCATCCAGTGTTTACTGTATATCCCACTGTATGGCCAATCCTGTAGTAGGCATTCAAGCTGTACAGAAAGATATGTTACCATCCTTGCTCTCAGAAAGCTTATGGTCCATCTGGAAAGCTGAGGCATGTAGTTACATTAAGACCCTTTACCTTAGTGGTAATATGTTTTCCTGAAATTTGTAAAACCTAGAATTCTATGTGCCCATGTGATGGTAGCTAATGTAGTTTCCTACATCTCCCTGGTGAGAATCTTTCTAGCTAATGCTCATTCTGAAGATAAAGCCTCAATTCCTGTATTAATGATAGTTTCGTTAGGAAGGGAACAATTTAACCAAACTTTGCAAGGAATCATGTGTAGTTATGTGGGGTTTGGGTTTGGGTTTTTGTTGTTGTTGTTTGGTTTGGTTTTTGGAAGGGGAACAGGTTTACCAAGATGATAATTCTTAAATAAACTTGTGTTGGAGACTAAGAGAAGGAGGTCATTGAATTACATATAACCAGGATGATTTTCTGATGACTGATGGCTGTGAGCAATAGAACGGAGGGGTAATATTCTTGGCAGAAATCCCAGGCTGTCAGATTAAGGGAATTAGAGAATATTGTGGTCTGGTCATGAAGTGGAATTTCAAAGACATCCTTTATCTTCAATATATGTTTCATAATATCTATCTACTGTATATTCTTCTACCTACTGTCTATCTTTCTATCTACTACCTACCTATTTGTCTTTCTATTGTCTATCTATTAGTTGTCTCTATTTTTCTAACCATCTGTCTAACATCTCTCTTTCTATGTATCTCTCTTTCTGTGTATCTATATTCTACCTGTCCGTCTATGTCATACATTTTCAGCAGATACTGGCCTACTTGCTGCTCAGTCCACTTGGCCCTTACACAACATTCCATTCCCTTTCCTCTGTACCTCTGTATTGTGTCTTTTATTTTTCCCCTTAGAATCCCTGAATCTCGTTAAAGTTCAGTTCAAGTCCCACTCCACTCAAGAGGTCTTTTCTAATTCTCCCAGTTGCTAGTATTTCCTCACTCTAAATCTCTGTGTATTGGTTTTGTATATATACTGTATTTACTTATCTGTGAACATGGGGTACCCTCTCCCACAGAAAAATATAAACTCCTTGAGGGGAGGGGTGATTTTATTTTTGTTTTTATATCCCCAGCACTGATCATAATGCCTTACACTTAGTAAGTGTTTAATAAATGCTTATTGATTGACTAATATAAGGAAAGAGGTCAGCAGAGAGTTTGGGCAAGAGAGGTAGATTTGAGAACTGTCAGTAGAGAGATAGTAATTAAACCTATGGGAGCTCATGAGATTACCAAATGAAATAGTAGAGAGGGAGAAGAGAAGAGGTACAAAAATGTTCCAGACACTACTGGGGAGTGAGAAGTCAAAGAAAAAAAACTGAAGACCAACATTTCTAATTAATATCAGTGCAAAAATATTAAATAAATATAAATAAAAGGTCTATAGAAACATGTACATTACACAAATGTTATACAGTTTGATCAGAAATGCAGAGTTGGTTCAATATTAGAAAAACCATAAATGCAAAAGGCCATCTTAACAACAAACACAATAGAAATAATATCATTGTATCAAAAGATACACAAAAAGTTCTTGACAAAATATGAGACTTTTTAAAGTAAAAAGTTCTAGAAAACATAGGAATAAATGGATATTTTCTTAATATTGTAAACAGTATTTATATAAAATTAAGAGCTAGAATCATCTTTAATGGAGAATCAGTAGAGGCCTTTCTAAAAATAATAAAAATAGCTAAAACTTATATGGCACTTAATATATTCCAGGCACTGTACTGACCTCTTTACAATTACTATCTCATTTGATCCTCACTCTGTGACAAGTCTGCTGTAACAAAGTAAAACAATTAACTTTGTTAATGAATAATTTAATTTAAACTTTACAGTGACCTCATCTGAATGTGCCTACTCAAGGGTGGGGAACCTGCAGACTCAAGGCTGCATGTGGTCTCTAGGACAAAGGCTCCCCACCCATGGTGCGTTATTCCACATCTGTAGCACTCTCCCCAATATCTCTAATTTTTTTTTAATGAAGAGAAATATATTGTCTCTCCTCATCTCTTATCTCACTGGGGAAAAAGTGAGAAAAATAAATTACTTGTAACAAATATGTGTAGTCAAGCAAAGCAGATTTTTGCATTGGCTATGCACAATATGTGTATACATATGGGTGTATATACTCCCACATATGTATATATGTGAATATGTATATATATGTATATATATGTGTATATGTATGTATGTGTGTATATATATATATACATATATATATATATGTATATATATATTTATACCATTCTGAACCCTAAATCTGTCTCCTTTCTTTCAGGAAGTGGATAATATGTTACATTATTCATCCTTCCAATCATAGTCATCTTATTGGTCATAGTTTTTACAATGTTCAAAGTCATTTGCCTTTCAATAGTGTTACAATCATCCACTTTTGCTGTTAATCCACTTTAGTGTCTGCCTGGCACTCCCCCCTCACCAGGGGCTTCAAGAAGCTATATAGCATGCACATCAGCCACATCTGGGTAAAACCATCTTGACAGATGACCTAGAACAGGTTGAGGATAACCAACAGGGCTCGAACCCGTCTGTCAGTTAGGTGGATGTCTACCCCAAGCATGTGAAGACTTAGGGCAGATGAGAACAATTTGTTCCAATGCCTATGAAAACAGCTGAAGCAGGTACTGTGGAGAGCAGAGAGGTTGGTCAGATATTGAAGCCATCAAGGTCATCTCCTGCATCACCAGTCATTTTGACTTTTGCCTGCCGCTGGATTTTGATGACACTGAAAGAAAGAGTGAAACTGACAACTTTGTCCAACTCTGCCTCACTTCAGTTCACACACAACTCAAAACATCACCCCGTGATGTCATCGGTCCTCTTCAAAAACAAAGGACGAACAACAGCAACATTGTTGTTATTGTATGAAAAGTTCTTGGTTCAGCTCAATTCATTCTTTTTACATTTACAAAAGCTTTCAAAACTGTTTGTTTTTATATTG
This sequence comes from Potorous gilbertii, assembly GCA_028658325.1. NCBI lineage: Eukaryota > Metazoa > Chordata > Mammalia > Diprotodontia > Potoroidae > Potorous > Potorous gilbertii. The sequence continues at coordinate 316,201,735 of CM053769.1, forward strand.
ATGTTATAGTACAAATATTCTTCTGGTTCTGCTTACTTCACTCTACATCAATTTATGTTTTTTTCTATTTTTTAAAAAATAAGCTATCTCCTCATTTCTTACAGCACAATAATACTTCATCACATTTACATACTACAATTTATTCAACTATTTCTCGGTTGAAAGCTTAGCATTGCCAGATCTCAAACTATACTTATTATAAAGCAGAAATTCTCCAAACAATTTGGAACTGGTTAGGAAAAACTAGAGACATTGATCAGTGGAACAGATTAGCTACAAAATACAAATGCAAATATATCTAGTACCCTAGTAGGTCATAAACAGAGCTATTGGAAAATGATATTTGACAAAATTTTGGTATGAAAATGAGACCTAATTTCAGTGTACAGTAGCATGACATAAATTCAGAATATAATCAGCTTTCCATACATTATCAATAAAATTCAGAAAAAGCTATTAGTAAGAGAGTTCTACTCAAACATCTTCCTAAGTATATAAAATATTTGACAGTTCATATGTCAAAACATGTACATGAATTATGCAAATACAAAAAACTAAATACTCTTCACAGAAATAAAGAGAAGTAATTAGAGAGGAATTAATTGTTCATGTTTGGGCTATGTTAATGCAACAAAACTGATGATGCACCTAAATTAATATACTTATTGTACTATACCAGTCAAACTACTAAATTATTACCTTATGAAACTATATAAAATCATAATAAAATTCATTTGGAGAAATAAAAGATCAAGAATCTTCAGAGAAATAATGAGAAAAATTGGAAGGAAGAAGGCCTAACAGTACCAGATTTCTATTCTAATAATGTTGCTGTTGTTTAGTCATTTCAGTCATGTCTGACTCTTCATGATCCTGTTTGGGATTTTCTTGGCAAAGATGCTTGAATGGCTTGCCATTTCCTTCTCCATAATTAATGGTTACATGGTGCTTACTCTATGCCAGGCACTGCACTAAGTGCTTTACTAATCCTAGGAGGTAGGTGCTATTGTTATGTTCATTTTGCAGATGAGGAAACCTAGATAAACATAAGTTAAGTGATTTGCCCAGGGTCACACAAATCTTTGGAGTCTGAGGCCAGATTTGAACTCAGGGATTCCTGACTCCAGGTCTGGTATTCTATAGACTGTGCTACTTAGCCAGTTTGTAGCTAATTCTACAAATCAGTAATCATCAAAACTATATGATACTGTTCAAAACAAATTGGAAAAGATGATCATTGGAACAAATCAAGAGTACAAGATCTAGAAGCAAGCATATAATACCTTAATGCTTGATACAGGCAAGAATACAGGCTCCTAGGGTAAGGAATCACCATTTAACAAAAACTCTTGGGGAAACTGGACAACAATCACAGAGAAATTAGACTTAAATCAACATCTAATATTGTAAAACACAATAATTTCAAAATGAAAACATGATTACAATATAGAAGGTCATATCATAAATAAGTTAGAGGAGAATTTGAGATATCTTTCATAACTGAAGATTGGGGAAGAGTTCTTACCAAGTAAGAGTTAGAGAAGATGACAGGAGATAAACTGGAATACTAAGCTGAAAGTCTACAGAGTTGTTGTGCTGACCTCATTGCTGTGTGCCTGTGAAACCTGGACAGTCCTACCAGCACCATTCCAGGAAACTGCATAACTTCCATTTGAACTGTCTAAGAAAGATTCTGAAGATCCCCTGGCAAGATAAGGTACCAGACACTGAGGTCCTTACTTGAGCTAAACTGCCAAATATTGAAACTCTGCTCCAAATAGCACAACTCCAATGGTCTGGCAATGTTGCTTGAATGCAAAATGTATCCTTCCCCAAAAGACTGTTTTATGGAGAACTTGAATGGGGCAGGTGATCTCATGGTGGTCAGAAGAAGTGATACAAAGACACTCTCAAGGTCTCCCTTAAGAACTTTGGGATTGATGGTGTGACATGGGAGACACTGGTACAAGACCACTCAGCATGGTTTGCCTACATCAGAGAAGGTACTGTGCTTTATGAGCGAAGCAGAATTGAAACAGCTCAAAGGAAATGCAGGACGTGCAAATTTAGAGAATGCACCCGAAATGTTCACAAGGACTATTTGTGCCCCACCTGTGATAGAGCCTTCCGAGCTCATATTGGTTTGATCAGTCATAGGTGGACACACTGAAATTGACTCTAGCATAGTGACATCATTTTGGTCCTTTTTGAGAACAAAGGACAATAACAAACCAACCAACCAGTAAGAGACACTAATTTTCAAAATTCTGTTTTCTCCTCAAACCCATTAGATTAGCAAGATTGACAAATAAGGAAAACTACAACTGTTGGAGAGGCTATTGGAGAAGAGACACACATAATAGTCCATGGCATTGTGAATGGGTCCAACCATTCTGGAAATCAACTTGCAGCCTTTTCCTTCAAAAGTCACTCAACAGTACATACCCTTGAACCCATTGATACTACTATGTGATCTATACCCCAAAGAGTTATGAGAAATAAAGGACCTATATCTATGAAAATATTCAATATATAGGTAGCACAGTAGATAGAGAAGAAGTTCTAGAGACAGGAAGACCTCAGTTCAAATGCAGGCCTAGACATTTACTAGTTGTATGACCCTGGCAAATCATTTGATGGCTTTTTGTCTCAGTTTCTTCATCTATAAAATGGGGGTAAAATTGCACCTACCTCTCAGAGTTGTTGTAAGGATCAAATGGGATAATGTATGTAAAGCACCTTTGTAAGACAAAGTGCTATATAAATATTATTATCAAAGCAATATTTTTTGTTGCAGCAAAGAGCTAGAAACAAAGTAAGTATTCATCAGTTATGGAAAAACGTTATAATGTGTGAATTCCTTCTGTTTTTTTCTGCAGGGAAAATGATCTTTGGGTTGAAAATGGCAGAATAAAATGATTAATAGAAACCTAAAACCTAAGATAAGTGGGGAGAGAGCAAAAAAGTGCCAAGCTACAATTAATGGTTTCAAAGTCACCACAACTACAAGAGCAAGATCCAAGGATGCTAAGGGAATGAATAGAATTGTTTGTGACTTGCTATCAATGCTCTATGAATGCTCTTAAAGAATAATAGAGCTGTAGGATCAGAGGACAGAAAGAGACAGAGAGACAGAGACGGAGAGATTCAGAGACAGAGGAGACTGCAACCTTCAAGCTGTTACAGACTAATAAGCTTGAATTTGATTCCTGGACAAATTCTAGCATATTATTATATAAATGGTTAGAGAATCTCTAGAAAATGAAGTGATGATCACAAAGAACCAGAACAAATCATGCTAGACTAACTTCTTTCCTTTTTTGGACAAAATGATTAGCCTAGCATATCAGGGAAATGATATGTATAGAAATTACCTAAATTTCAGCAACACATTTGACAAAATTTCTCATGTTACTCTTATGGACAAGATGGAGAAATGTAGACTGGATAACACTATATTTAGGTGGATTTGGAACTGGTTAAATGGGTGAGCCTAAAGATTAGTTGTTAATATATCCACATCTATTTCTTAAGAAGTTCTCTAGTGTAGTGACCCAAGGATTTGTCTTTGATGTTATTCAGATTAACATTTTTATCAGTAATTTGGACAAAGGCATAGGTCTGTGTATTAAATTTCTATATTGCACAAAGATGGGAGATATAGCATCCATATTGGATGACAAGGTTGGTATCTAAAAAGAGTGCAGTAGGTGAATGCCTTGGGTAAAATATAATAGTATGACCTTTAATAGGCATAAATGAAAAGACTTACACTTGGGTTCAAAATCAATGCCTCAAGTATAAGAGCGAGGAATCCCTGGATCTATTTAGCAATTCACCTGAAAAAATCTGGATATTTTAGTGGACTTCAAGTTCAATGTATCAGCAATGTGATACAGACACTACAAAAATGTGCTTGCTTTGGAAGCACATATAGTAAAACTGGAATGATACTGAGATTAGCATGACTCCTGGACATGGATGACATGCAAATTTGTGAAGTTTTTCATATTTTTTTAATGTGGAAAAGAATTGAAAATGGAGAGAATGCTCATCAATTGGGGAATGAGTGAACAAGTTGTATATAATGGTAATGGAATTCCATTGCAGTATAAGAAATTACAAGCAGGATAATTTCAGAAAAACTTGAAAAGACTTATATGAACTGATGCAAAATGAAATGAGAAGAACCAGGGGAACATTATACACAGTAACAGCAATGTTGTATGATGATCAGTTGTAAAGGACTTAGCTATTATCTGTGATACAATGATCCAAGCCAATTCCAAAGGACTCATGATGAAAAATACTATCCACCTCCAGAAAAAGAATTGATGGAGTCTGAATGCATACTATTTTAGCTTTATTTTTTCATGTCTTTTTTGTTCTGTGTTTTCTTTCACAACATGACTAATATAGAAATAACATGATTGCATGTGTATAACCTATATCAAACTGCTTACCATATCAGGGAGGGGGCATGTAGAGAGGGAAGGAAAGAGAATTTAGAATTCAATTTTTAAAAAAAATTAGTGTAAAAATATTTTTTACATAATGTATGCCAATCAATTTAACAATTTAAGTGAAATGTCTGAATATTTACAAAAAATATAAATTGTCCAGATTAACAGAAGATGAAATAAAATGCTTCATCCTAATTTCAGAAAGAAAGAAATTGAATAAACTATTGATGAACTCCCAAAGAAAAAATCTCCAGGGCCAGATGGATTTACAAATGAACTCTACCAAACATTTAAAGAACAATTAGTTCCAGTACCATATAAACTATTTTGAAAAATAAACAAAGAAGAAGTCCTGCCAAATTCTTTTTATGATTCACATATGGTGCTGATACCTAAACTGGGAAAAGCCAAAGCAGAGAAAGAAAATTATAGACCGATTTCCCTAATGAATATAAATGCAAAAATTTTAAATAAAATACTAGAAAAGAGATTGCAGGAACTTATTACAAGGATAACATACTATGACCAGGTGGTATTTATACCAGGAATGTAGGATTGGTTCAATATTAGGAGAACTATCAACATAATTGACCATATCAATAACAAAATTAAAATAAATCATATAGTTATCTTGATAGATGCAGAAAAAGCTTTTGACAAAATACAACACCCATTCCTATTAAAAACACTAGAGAGCATATGAATAAATGGAGTTTTCCTTAAAATGATAAGTAACATCTATCTGAAATTATCCGTAAATACTGCATGTAATGAGGATAAGCTAGAAGCATTTCCAATAAAATCAAGGTGAAGCAAGGATGTCCATTCTCACCACTATTATTCAATATTGTACTAGAAAATGTTAGCTTTAGCAACAAAAGAAGAAAAGGAAATTGAAGGAATTAGAAGAGACAAAGAAGAAACAAAGCTTTCATTCTTAGCAGATGATATGTTGGTATATACTTAGAGAGGCCTGGAGAATCAACTAAAAAATTACTTGAAATAATTAACAACTTCAGCAAAGTTGCAGGATATAAAATAAACCCACATAAATCATTGGTATATATAACCAACAAAGCCCAGTAGCAAGAGATAGGAAGAGAAATTCCATTTAAAGCAATTATAGACAATATGAAATATTTGGGAATCTACCCACCAAGAGAAGTTCAAGAACTATATGAACACAATTACAAAACATATTTCATACAAATAAAATCAGATCTAAATAATTGGAAAAATATCAGTTGCTCATGGGTAGTCAAGCTAACATAATAAAAATGAAAATTCTACCTAAATTAATTTACTTACTCAGTGCCATACCAATCAAACTAACAAAAATTATTTTATAAAGATAGAAAAAAAATAATGAAATACATCTGGAAGAACAAAAGGTCCAGAATATCAATAGAATTAATGAAAAGAAATGCAAGGGAAGTTGGCCTAGTCATACCAGATGAGAAACTATATTATAAAGCAGCAATCATCAAAACTGCTTGATACTAATGGCTAAGAAATAAAATGGTGGATCATGGGAATAGGTTAGATTAGGTATACAACACATAGTTAGTCAAATGATTATAATAAGCTACTGTCTGATCAACCCAGAGACTCCAGCTTCTGGGATATAAGAGCTCACCATTCAAACACTGCTGGATAAATTGCAAAATAGTATGACAGAAACTAGAGATAGACAAACATGTTACACCATACATCAGGATAAGGTCAAAATGGGTATATACAATTTAGACATAAAGGGTGATACTTGAAGCACATTAGGAGAGTAAGGAATAAAAATATAAATATATATTTATATGTAATAAATATATATAATGTTTAACCTGTCAGATATAAGGACAGAGGAAGAATTTGTAACTAAATAAGAGATAGAAAACATTATGAAATGCAAAATGGATAGTTTTGATTTTATTAAATTAAAAAAGGTTTTGCACAAACAAAACCAATGCAACCAAAATTAGAAGGGAAGCAGAGTCATATGAAAAAATACACTAAATCACTATTGATTAGAGAAATGAAAATCAAAACAACTCTGAGGTACCACATCATGCCTATCAAATTGGCTAACATGACAAAACAGGAAAATGATAAATGCTGGAGGAGATGTGGGAAAATTGGAATGCTAATGCATTGTTGGTAGAGTCATAAACTGATTCAATCATTCTGGAGAGCAATCTGGAACTATGTATGCACAAAGGACTATAGCATACCCTTTGATCCAACAATTCCACTTCTAGGTCTGTATCCCAAAGATGTCATAAAAATTGGAAAAGCACCCACATGTACAAAAATATTTATAGCCATTCTTTTTGTGATGCCCAAGAACTGGGGGGATGACCATTAATTCAGAAAAACCTGGACTTACATGAACCAATGCTGAGTGAAGTGAGCAGAACCAAGAGAACATTGTACACAGTAACAGCAACATTGTGCAATGAACAACTTTGATAGACAGCTTTTCTGAGCAATGCAAAACAATTCCAAAAGACTCAAGATGGAAAATGCTATCCGCATCCAGAGAAAGAACTGTGGAGTTTGAAAGCATATCAAAGCATACTATTTTCTCTTTTTTTTAATTTGCTTTTTTCTTTCTTGTGAATTTTCCTTTTTGTTCTGATTCTTCTTTCACACATAACTAATGTGGAAATATGTTTAATTTGATCATGCATGTATAGCTTATATCAGATTGCATGCCATCTTGGGGAAGAGGAAGGGAAAGGAGGGGAAAAATTTTAGAACTCAAAAATTTTATAAAAGTGAATGTTGCAAATTAAAAACAAATAAATAAACGTTTTAACATGTAATCAGGAGAAACAAAAATATTATTTAAAAAAAAGAGATTTACAGTCCAGAAGGAGTGTAAGAAGTAGACAATAGTTTAATAAAAAATCGAATATGAAAAAAGAAACCACAAAAGCTAGTGCATTTCAATGCAATGATTTTATTTAATGTATCGATTGCACTTAATGTAATAACAAAAGCAAAAGATCTAGGACTCTGGAGGCTATTTATTGTCTCACTGTACTTTGTCTTACTTCAATTACAAGTGAAGTATTGGGCATTTAGTTCCAGGTACTGAATTTTAGGAAGGACATAGAGGAGCTGAAGAGAATCCAGAGGAGGTCAACTAGGATGGCAAAGAGCTTTGAGATCACATCACATCAAGATTCATTGACAGAACTGGAAATGTTTAGCCTGGAAGAGAGAAGATCTAATGAGTTAATGATAACCGTCTTTGAGGATTTAAAGGACTGCCATTTTGGAAGATGGATTTGATTTGTTCTGTTTATCCTACTGAGACAGATTTTGGCTCCCTCTAAGGAAATGTTTTACAACAATTAAGTTATCCAAATGTTATAAACTGTCTCAGGAGTTTACTATGCTAAAGATTTTCAAGTGAAGACTGGATGACCACATGTTAGGGATGCTTTAGATGGAATTCTTGATACATGTAAGTTGAATTTGATGGCTTCTGGAGGTCCTTCAAATTCTGAGATTCTGTGACTGCAGAATTATTCTGTTCTACTTTTCACATTCTTCTTTGTCTTCCTTTGAAGCTACATTTGGAAGCAAAATAAACCATGTGATCATATAATGTCCATGTATGCCTATTTGGGTGCTCCTAAACTAGGGCTGCATCTCCTGGGACTCCAATTTTATGCTGACATAGTCACTAGGTACAATCACATGTGGCTTATTTGGATGTCTCACTGCCTCATCCACTGCATCTTGGGGCAGGATCATCGACTCCTAGATTACCTGAGTAGAGGTCACCTAGTCCAACATGCTCATTTTACAGTTGAGGTATCTGGGATTCTAAGAAGTCTTAGGTCACAGAGGTAACAAGTGGCAGAGCTAGCACTGAATCCAAATGTGATCTTAGTAATTAGCTCCAGACTTGAAATAAAGTTGGGATTTTTCTAAATGACAGGTCAGCCTTTCAGAATAGAACTATTAAAAAAAAACTCAATCCTCCTGGAAATTAGAGGCCTTTAGTAAATGCTTATTGAATTGAATCCTTCCAGTCATTTGTGCTTGTAATCTTCACTTTTCCATTTTCTTTCCCTTCCATATCCAACCAATTGATAATTCTCATTGTTTAGTTGCATCTGCCTGACTCTGTGACTCCTTTGGGGGTTTTCTTGGCAAAGATATAGGAGTGATTCGCCATTTCCTTCTTCAGTTAATTTTATAGATGAGGAAACTGAGGCAAACAGGGTCAAGTGATTTACCAAAGGTCAGATAGATAGTAATTGTCTGAGTCTGGATTTGAACTCTGGAAGATGAGTCTTCCTGACTTTAGACTGGGCACTCTATCCACTATACCATCTAGCTGCCCTAGAAAATCCCATTTATTCTAGATATACAACGTCTTTCATCTTTTATTTCCACTTACAGGTCTGCCTCCTTAGAACTTCATCACCTCTTACCTAGATTGCCTAATTATTCCCTCTGCTTTCCATCTCTTTCCTTTCCCATCTGTCTGCACACAACTGTCAAAATACTTTTTAACCACATCATTCTTCTCAAGAAGCTTCAGTTGTTCTTTATTATACCTAGGATACAATACAAATTTAGCACCTTGTATCTAAAATTCTTCACAAGTGAGTTCCAGCCTACCTTTCCAGATTTAATGCACATCACTCTCCTTCAGGTGTATATGTTCTAGCCACACTGACTTATTTGCTGTTCCCCAAATTCAGCATTCTTTTGTGAGAATGTGAGATTTTGTGTGTGTGTGTGTGTGTGTGTGAGTGAGAGAGAGAGAGAGAGAGAGAGAGAGAGAGAGAGAGAGAGAGAGATTGCATGTGTGTGTGTGTTTTAAAAACTGTCCCCTAAGTCTAGGATAAATTCCTGCACCTTTTAGAATCCTTGGCTTCCTTAAAGACTACTCAGCTGCCATCCACCACAGAAGGCTTCTCTTGATCCCCCTTTTTAGCGTTCTCTTCCTTCCCATGTCACATTATGCTTACAAGTCCTATACTTTCAATAGAATCTAAACTCAATGATGATGAGACCTATTTAATTTTTGTCTTTATATGCCCAATACAATGCTTTGTACATAGTAGATGCTTAATAAATGATAAATTGAATTGAATTGTTGGACAAAACGTCCTGGAGAAATGTAAGTATGCCTGGTATATTAAGGGGATACCCATAGAGCTTTTGACTACATCTCTATTTGGGCAGGTGGATTGTGCAATGGATAGAATTTCTGGCTTGGAGTCATGAGACATCTCCCTGAGTTCATATCTGACCTTAGACACTAACTGTGTGACCCTTGGAAAGTCACTTAACGCTATTTGTCTCAGTTTCCTCGTCTATCAAATGAGTTAGAGAAAGACATGGAAAACTACTCCAGTATATTTGCTAACGACAACAAATATTTAAATGAAAGAACAGCACAGTGGAGGTTGACTCGATCCATAGCAATCATCCCAAGGGGTATGTGTGCCCAAATGGGTTTGCAGAGAGTCAGATATTACTGAAAATGATGGAACAACAATGAACAACTTGTTGAATAATCCTATGTACAGAAGAGAATCATACAGAAATTATGCTTCCAGAACAGTATGGTTTCTCACCTGTGAGGAGATAATTTCTAGTTGACTCCAGGTCCTTAGTACTTACTGGGATAGCCCCACATGTACTAGGAACTCATTTGGTACTAGTTTCTCTATGAGATGGGAAATTTGATTTTCCCTTTACTTTTATCTATTTTTTTTCTTCACTAAGCTTTATCCCATTAGCCCTCCCCACTTTTTTCCTTTTTGCTTGGATTGGGACAAGTACTTTGTAAGTACTATATAAGTATTTTATAGCTACTGTGAATATTTATTGATTAGCCTCTGATAAGTTTTATAAAATGTTTTTCATTTTTCATAATTTTATACTTGAGGATGACTGTAATCTCTTGACTAGGAGCTGTGTGATAGTTTTGAGTGTTCTTTAAAGATAATTAACTGTGCCATTGAGCATTCTGTAGACTCTTTAGCACAAGGAACTGTGGGAGGCACTTGTAGTGATAGTACTTGAGCCTTCTCAGGATCTGAGGAATGGAATATGGACACATATTCAGAATGTTTCCTAGTCAATTTGCTAAGGACAGCAAATATTTAACTGAAGGAGGAATGCAGTAGAGGTCCATAGCAATTATCCCAAGGGATGTGTACCCAAAGCTCCCCTGCAAACTGCTCAGCACTCCAGGGATTTAGTGACTCAGCATTAGTGAGTGTTGGAGATGAACTTGTTGGCTTCTATACATGTGGTAGCTCCTCGCTGAAGGACATGGGAGCTTTGAAATTATGAAGCAATCCTCTTATGCACTGCCAAGGCAGAGGAACAGATGAGTCAGTGTATCTTTTGAAAGGAAAGAGAACTTCCACTTTGGTCTCTCTTATTAGGATTCCTCCATGTGGCAAGTAGCATGCTGTCTCTACACACTCCATGTGGAAAGATGTTGGAATGGGCTGTGTTCTTTTTCTCCGCGCATGATGGCAGATCCCATGTGGAGCATGGTCTTACCTAAGAAAGTTTATAGGGGGCAGAGTCAAGATGGCAGAGTAGAAAGATGGACCTGCTTTAGCTCTCCCTACATATCCCATAAAATACCTGTAAAAAACGACTCTATACAAATTCTAGAGCAGCATAAGTCACAACATGAGAGAGTAAGGGATTTCCAGCCCAAGATAGCCTGGAAGGCTAACAGGAAAGGTCTGTTGCACCAGGTTAGGAGTGGAGCCCAGCCTAGCCTTGGCTGTGCATCACATACAGGACTGAAGCAGATTTCAGGGCATGGAATTACAGGTAGCAACTGCAGTTCCCAGATTTCTGAACCAACAAATGCCATAGACAGTTCAAAGGTCAGTGAGAAAGCTCTCTCACCTGGGAGAGAGGGGTGTGTGGTCAGGCCCCAGCCCCAGGGTGGCAGAAGTCACTGTGACAGCAGCATCCACTTTTGGAGCCCTCAACCTAAAGACCCTGGGGGAATCCAGTAGTTGATCGGGTCTCAGTTCTGAGTGGCAATCCAGGGGTGAGGAGGAGCACTGGTGTGGTAGAGTTGGTGGAGGCTCTGGAGAGGGAAACCTACTTGCAGATCCTGGGCAGAAAATAGTGCTTGTGGTTGCTCCCAGACCACAGCACAAGCCAGAAGGGGAGTAAACTCCTCTTCCTCGATTGTGCCACCTTGGAGGAACTGAGATCCCTAGAGTATACCCTTCACTTGACAAAGGTCTCAAAAGTCAAGTAGCTGACTGAGAAAATGCCAAACAAAAGGGGAAAAATAAGACTATAGAAGGTTACTTTCTTGGTGAAAAGGTATTTTTTTTCCATCCTTTTGAATGAGGAAGAACAAAGCATACATGCCATCAGAGGGAAGACATCAAAGTCAAGGCTTCTACATTCAAAACCTCCCCAAAAATATGCAATTGTCTCAGGTCATGGAAGAGCTCAAAAAGGATTTTGAAAATCGAGTAAGAGAGGTAGAGGAAAATTTGGGAAGAGAAATGAGAGCAATGCAAGATAATCATGGAAAGCTAATCAACAGCTTGCTAAAGGAGACCCAAAAAAATGCTGAAGTAAATAATACCTTTAAAAATAGACTAACACAAATGGCAAAAGAAGCCCAAGAAGTCTATGAGAAGAAGATTGCTTTAAAAAGCAGAATTAGCCAAATGGAAAATGAGGTTTTCAAAAGTTCACTGAAGAAAATGGTTCTTTAAAAATTAGAATGGAGCAGACAGAAGCTAATGACTTGATGAGAAACCAAGAAATTATAAAACAAAACCAAAAGAATGAAAAAATAGAAGACAATGTGAAATATCTCATTGAAAAAAAACTGACCTGGAAAATAGATCCAGGAGAGATAATTTAAAAATTATTGGTCTACCTTAAAACCATGATCAATAAAAGAGCCTAGACATCATCTTCCAAGAAATTATGAAGGGAAAACTGCCCTATATTCTAGAACCAGTGGATAAAGTAGAAATGGAAAGAATTCACCAATCACCTCCTGAAAGATATCCCAAAAGGAAAACTCTTAGGAATATGGTATCTGAATTCCAGAGTTCCCAGGTCAAGGAAAAAATATTGTAAGTGGCCAGAAAGAAACAATTCAAGTATTGTAAAAACACAATTGGAATAGCATAAGACTTAGCAGCTTCTACATTAAAGGATCAAAGGGCTTGGAATATGATATTCCAGAGGTCAATGGAGATAAGATTAAAACCAAGAATCACCTATCCAGCAAAACTGAGTATAATACTTCAGGGAAAAATGGAATTTCAATGAAATGGAGGACTTCCAAGCATTTTTGTTGAAAGGACCAGAGATGAATTGAAAATTTGACTTTCAAATATAAGAATCAAGAGAAACATGAAAAGGTAAACAGGAAAGAGAAGCCTTAAGGAACTCATTAAAGTTGAACTGTTTGTTTTCCAACATGGATAGATGTTATTTGTAATTCATGAAACCATTTTCAGTATTAGAGTAGTTAGACGGAACATATATATGTAGGTGTGTATGAGTATGTATGTATGTGTATATTATATATGTGCAGGGATGTATGTGTGTATTGTGTGTGTATATATATATTTATATATATATATATATATATACATACATACATACATTAACAGAGGGCACAGGGTGAGCTGAATATGAAGGGAGAATACCTAAAAAAATAAAATTTACTATTGAATGGAATATACTAGGAGTAAGAGAAAGGGGGAGGTAGAATGTAGCAAATTATCTCACATACAAGAGGAAAGAAAGAGCCTTTACAATGAAAGGGAAGTGGGAGGGTGATGAAAGTAAATAATTGAGCCTTACTCTCATGGGATTTGGCTTAAGAAGGGAATTACACACACTCAATTGGATATGGACATCTATTTTACCCTGCAGAAAGGCAAGGGTGAAGGGAATAGGCAGAAGGAAGATAATAGAAGGGACAGAAAATTGGGGAAAGAGATAATTAGAAGCAAACACTATTGTGGGAGAACAGGCCAAGGGAAAGGATGGAACAAATGAAGGGCAGGATAGGACAGAAGAAAATGTGATTAGTCTTTTACAACCTAACTATTAGGGAAGTGCTTTGCATTGTTACACATGTATGACCTATACTGAATTGCTTGTTTTCTCAATGAGGGTGGGTGAGGAGGGAGGGAGAGAATATGGAATTCAAAGCTTTAAAAATGAATGTTAAAAATTGTTTTAGCATGCAGCTGGAAACTAAGATATACAGGCAATGGAGTATAGAAATCTATTTTGCCCTATGGAAAATAGAGGGAAAGGGAGATGGAAGAAGAGTGGGTAATAGAAGGGAGGACAGACTGGAGGAAGGTGTGGATGAGGTGCATGCTGTCCTGGGGTGGAAGGTGGGGAGAGATGGGGAGAAAATTTTGAATTCAAATTCTTGTGGAAGTGAATGTTAAGAATGGACAAATAAATTATATATCATAAAAAAGAAAGTTTATATCTGGGCCCTTAACTGCATTTTCTACTCTATGTTTTCTTTCTTTTCTGGAATAGGTGAGCTTTAAGCTAGGCTCAGAGGTGACTTCATGAACTTGAGATGTTTGGAGGACCTGGATCCAATGAGTGAACAGACTAACCGTGGGGAAATTTTCTTCAACAGAGTGAAATTGGAAAGAATATTGGCCCAAATATGGCATTTTACTAGCAGACATGTATCAGGAGTTGTTTGGATACTACAGAGCCAAGGTGAAATGTAAAATGCTTAATCAGCAGCCCTGCAAACTGTTATATGTTCTTATGAGGTTTGAATGTTAGTTTCCAAACAGATTGTAACAATGGTTCTAAGTTAATCATTGAATAGTTTTTTTTAAAATTTTGCACTGTGAGTCTTTTAACATTTCTTTAATGTTTAATGACTTTTAATGTGTGTAGGAATAAAATACCTGTCCCATATCTGATTCATATTGTACACTGAGTTCCTTTTTTACTCCTCCCTTTGAGGATACTTAGGCATGAACCCAAAAAACTAAGCCTTAAGAAATTTTTTCACCATGGAGGAAAGGTCAGTATTTAACAAGCCAAAGAGTATGAGAAAAGGGAGCCTATGCTCTCATTAGTGACTGTGCTTTTCCAGGACTGAATCCAGTTGGACTGTATGCCTGGGTCCACAGAAGAGGGGTCCATTAGTGGAGAAGGAAGTGGCATAGAGCTCCAGCCCCCTGAAGTAGACACATATAAAAATAAGATCATTGTTTCAGAATTGAAGTTGAACGCTGTCAATCATCTAGTTCATTTTACAGATGAGGAAACTGAGGGGAAGTGTGATCTCACAGATATTAAGTAGTAGAGTCAACATTTGACCTCAGGTCTTTTGATTTTTAATTGAATTTTTTCTCACAGATACCATTCACACAATCACAATTAATTTACCTTACTATAGATAGTGGTAGGGGTCAGATAGAACATCAGGTCTAGCATCAGGAAGACCTAAGTTCAAATCTGGCCACAGACACTTACAAGCTATGTGATTCTGGGCAGTTCACTTAATGTGGTTTGCCTCAGTTTCCTCATCTGTAAAAATGAGTTGGAGAAGGAAATAGCAAACCACTCCAATATCTTTACCAAGAAAAACTCAAATAGAATCACAATGAGTCAGATCCAACTGAACAACTACAGGTAGGGATAATACTCATTGAAGTTTGTGAAGACCAGAAATAGAGACTGGACTTTTGATTTTATTAATATTCAGAACTCTCAGAAAAGGCCACTCTCTCTACCAATGTGAGTTTTTACCCTCATCTGCCTCCTTCCTGAGGAACTTAATAGTCTGGGGCATGGAGAGCACAGCATATGTGTGTCAGAATCAAGACTTCAACTCAGATCATCCTAGTTTTGAGGCTACCTCTCTGTCTTCTTTATTTGACTCAAAGGTTAAACACATAGCCCCCAGAGGCATGTGGTCTACAATACTTCAGAGTGCCTAATCAGACTAAAATGTACTTTGGAAATATTTAACAAAATGAATAGAAATACAATAAAATATAGATAATATTATATTTTAAAATTAAATTAGTATACGGACCATGGAAATCCTCATTTAAAATTTAGTGACCCTTATTTCTACCTTATTTTGCTCTCCCCCCACTGCTCTACATGATGCTGCCTTTATACATGAAATAAGTTTAAATTCTCTTAATAAGTTCAGAAGTGGTGACAGTTTCCTCATAAGTTAACCTGCACCAAAACTCCTTTTTCCTTCAGTTCAACGAGTCTGTTGAGCTATTGATTTAGGACAATGAACACATCAGCCTGATGACTTCAACGAAAGAAGTTTTGTGGACAATCTGAGCTAAAAATTCAGCTTTCTTTTCAAGCAAATCCCTTGTGAAGTAGAAATGAAGGGGAACTTTTCAAACTCCTTAATAGTTTCTCTGAGCCCTGCTCAGGGCCCTGGCTAAGGTGTTGGAAGCACACACAAGTATTTGGCAGGTAAAGTTACACCCAACAGGGAGGCTACATATAATCAAGTGCTAATTGTGTGGCGTAGACTATAAATATAAAAAAGGCGTCTGGAGAGGGAGAGGTTTCTGGGGGCTGTGATTAGGAAAGGATTCAGGGCAAGGTGATTCTTCTGAGCTTTGGAAACTGAAAATATGTGTAGATGGAGAAATTGGCTACTTTTTGGTGGTAAAGAAAAATGAGTTGGGGCAGTGGTCATCTCAATATCTAACAGCCATGGTTAGGGTTTGAAGAAGCAGAGGACAGTGTACTACTGTACTAAGATGCAAGAACATGAAAGTCATTTTCTATTAATAATAGTAACAATATAGCATTTATATGGGAACAATTTTGTGCCAGACACTGTGTTAAATGCTTTGCAAATATTATCTCATTTGGTCTTCATAGCAACCCTAGTCTACACCCCACCTAGTGAGGTAGGGGCTGTTACTATCCTTATTGTACAGTTGCAGAAACAGACTTGCCCAAGATGGCACAGCAACTGTCCAGCATCACAACTTAAGTGCTTGAGATCACCCAGTAAGCCAGTAAGTATCTGAGGTCAAATCTGAACTCAGAGCTTCCTGATCGATCCATTGTACCACCTAGCTGTGTCTTTGAGGCTGCATATATTTTTGTGCATCACAATCTGGACAGACATCTTGTTCATCTACTAGTCTGTAAACTCTGAGAGCAGCAGACATGTCTTCCCTTAACTGCACACTTCTCTAGGGCTTAGCACAATGCTCAACAGATAATATAGATTTAATAAATGTTTGTTGAGTGAATGGATGGATGGATAGATGGATGGATGGATATTGAAACTGGAGGAAAATCTATGCCTAAGATATTTGTTCCCATAGTCTTTGCCCAACAAAGATATACGGTTCTTAGGATTTCTTTTTGGCTTGAGGCAAACCACAATCAAAAACAGATTCTTCATAAAGAGATGCAGAATCATTCAGAGGAGGGCCAACTTTAGAGTTAAGAGGACCTGGGATCAAATCATGCCACTGATGCACATTAGTTATGTGATCACATTGGGCAAGTCTTTGTACAAGATGTCTTTGTACAAGATGACTACCTTTGTCTTTGTCTTTGTACAAGATGACTGTCTTTGTACAAGATGACTACCTGAAATTCTAAGTTACCGACAGGAACAGATCGGGGTAAGATGTGGATAGAGTGCCGGGTCTGGAGTCAGGAAGATTCATCCTCCTGAGTTCAGATCTGGCCTTAGATACTTACTAACTACTTCAGTATCTTTGCCAAGAAAATCCACGTAGAGTCAGAAACAACTGAACAAAATACAATGAAATACTAGATCTACATTGACAAAGGAAGTACACACGCTAAAGATTCTTCTTACAGATGAAATCACAACTCTGGACAACCCCACTTTCTTGACTCCCCCATATCAAAACCCAGATATTTCATTGCGAAGAGGGCTAAGGTGGAATTCTCTTATGGAAGTAAGAAATTTTCTACCAACAGCATCAAGGCTCTCTTTTCTAATGTTTGCTGCCTGGGACACTATCCTGATAAGCTCATACATTTAAGAAATCTGATTGAGGGAGAAAGGGAAGATGGGAGGAACTTTTGAAAAGTTTACATAGTCATATGCAAAGAGAAAGGTCAAAAAGAAAATCTTCAACTCCAGGAGCAAAGCTGGTGTGTAAGAAAATACAGTGACTGGCCAAATGGACCTGGGATCCAGAGGAAATTGGCCAAGTAGAACTGCTGAGAGAGATGGAAAAAATGGGAAGAATCAAGGAAAAGAGAGCTGCAATCTAGAGAGAAGGGGTGTCGAGTACAGACTAGAGACACGTTAGCTGAATTTTTTATGGAAAGAAAAGAAAACACAACAGACTTGTGAATGAGCCCACAGTTTTGCATAAAAACAAAACTGAAATTAAAAACCTGCTTTTGGATTGGTAGGAAATATAAAATGTGAGACCGTATATCGTGGCACACTGCTCTGAAAACAGCCCCAAATACCTGCAGCGTCAGCGTGATAAATCACTCGGCTGAATGCGTCAGAGAAGACATTACTTTCTAAGGATAATATTTTCATGACCCATTGGTTCATCTATTTAGGGGTGTTATTTTTGGAATTATTGCAGAAATTAGAATCACAAGAGCATCATTTGAATATTTTGCTTAAAACTTTTGGTGAAAAACTCCCATGTTCCCCATCCTCCAGTGGACAGTGCAGACATTTTAAGGCAAGAGAGAACTGTTTCAGATTTCCTTTTCATGGCTCAGTAGTCAGTTATGAATGCAGGGTAATATTTTTTCTTTATAGGTAGGCATTAATTTGGGGGGTTGTTTCTAAGTCATACAAAAGTCTCAGGAAGTAGCCTATTGTTCATAGTTAGAAGGTAGAGGTGATTAAGTAATGACATTCTTATTAAAGGGTTGATGAATGAAATGTAATAACGAAGTTTCTTTTGTTCTTGCCTTTGGGGCCCACAATTGTTAATCTATAACTTGCCGTATAGATTCAAACTTATTAATCATTTCAAAGAAAAATTCTATTTAATGATTGAAACTGAAAATGAGGCCTTGATGAAATAGAGTGTCAATCTAGCCACATTTTTCTCCACCTGATACAAACAGGTTTATTCTTTCTTCAGTTTCCTTCCTGGAGAGAGTGGATGAGGATGTTGAGGTGAGGGGGAAGGGGAGGTTCAGAATGGCTGGAATGCCTTAACTTCATTGGAGGGTGTTCACTGGTTGGTACCTTTGACTCTTCCATGGAACCAAGGTTATAACAAGAGAACACTGAGAAGAAATTTGAGACCCAGAAGAGTCTTTGTAGTTTGATTGGTCATTTTCTTCTGTTTTCTTGCTTTTTCAGTGGAGTGAGTATCTCAGAGGTCCAGCCCTACCTTCTGCAGATTCAGGAAAAAGATGCTGGAAACAGACAGCCTCTGAGACTCCAGAAGTCAGACTGAAAAGTACAGACACCATGTCAGGCATGAGGGTAGAGTTTTGAGGGTTAAGTTTGCTTCTAGCAAACCAGGAGGAATAGCAAAACCATGAGTAGAATCTTCTTCAAGCTATAACTGTCTTCTAGGGGGTGTTCTAATCATGTTTATCTTATGAATATCTTATGAGTCACCTTGTTACGTTGGAAAGAATTTTGGAGTCAGAAGACCTCGATCCGGGTCCTGCTTCTTAGGTTGTTCTTTTTCTGACCTTGGCCAGGTCAATTGACTTCTCCAGACTTCAGTTGCCTCACTTTTAGAATAAAGAGGTTGGACTAGATGGCTTACAAAGTCCTTTAGGAGGGGATGTCTCTCAGGTTAATCTCTCTTTTTCTTTCAGGCTAACCACATTCTGCGTTCTAAAAACTTTGCCTTTTCTGACAATCTTGGGCTACTCGGAACTTTACGTTTTCCCCAATTACCCAAGATACTTAGTAGAGCCAGACATTCATTTGTCTTAGGACTTGCCGCTTTAGCTATATAGTCTTGTCTGGACTTCAGATCTCTCACTTCTACTCTAAAGAGAGAGAGAGAGAGAGACAGAGAGAAATTGAGAGAGAAAGAGAATCTTTTGTAATAATCCTTGGAATCAAATAGAGTAATGGGTGGTAACCTTTGGAACTTGGTGATCTTCCTAAACACAAAGGCCTGGAGGAAAAGTCCATCCAGTCTCCGACGTTGACCTTTCTGACTCCAAGTCCTTCTTCAGACAGAAGTAGAACAGTCTTAATTCCTCAGACCTCCTTAATTCCTGATCTCGAGGGATGGACCATTGGAGGTCTATCAATGCCTCCATTGTTTTGAGAGAGAATTTTAGCTCCTCACCCCAACTCTAGCATGGGCAACAGGTGGAGATTGCTAAGGACCCACATACCTCCAATCGCAATCAATGACTACAAGTTGTGTTCCCCAGCTCTTCTGCTTGACCTTCTCTATTTCCCTTTCTCCTTACCCCAGGCACCTCCTGGTATAGGGTAAGACCTCCCCACACACACAGTCCCTGCTCAACCTCTACCTCAGAGTCCCTGGGGCTAAGAAAACTGGCCCTACTGCTTAGGCCTCATCCACTGCTCCCACCAGCTGCAGAAATAGTACTTGAGCAATAACAGCTTTAAAGGGGAAGTATCCTGTGGAGTAGGGCAGAATTTTTTTTTTTTAAATGCGGTTAGGCCAAGTTAGAATAGCAAGGGGTGTCTGATTTTTCAATTAGTCTTCTTGACTCTTTTCTTTTCTCCTTTTCTCCCTCCCTCCCAATAATCTGGCAAGAAACACAAAAGCAAGAGCTTATATCCCGGTTTTCCTTTAAGATCCAATTACTAAGATTTCTAATAATGCCTGACATTCCGGGTAGGGATGTTGTTTACAAATTTTCAAACAATGGTGTCTTGGACTTCCACAACTTCTTTCCCCTTGTAATCAAACAACTTGACGTTCTTTACCGAGCATATAATTACATACCAGTAGCCAAATGAGTTTGGGTAGAGGAGCTGGCAGCCATTGGGTTCGACTTACGGAGGGGAGTGAGGTGACCAAGCTAAATCCTACATGTGGGAAGGGTCAATTCTGAAGTGAGCTTCCGGGCACATGTGGATATGGGCAATCTTAGAGGAGAAGTTTCTCCTCTGCAAGTGTGTGTGACATACCCACTCACCCCAGCCAGAACCCCTCCCTGACACTTTATCTCTGAAAAGCAACTAATAAGCCAGGGGGTGTCATGGTCTCTGCTTTCTGAGAGCTCCCCCATTCCACCCCCACCCCTCACCAAATGAACCTGGCAATCCTTCTATTGAACTATTTTTCTGCCCTTAGGGGAGTATCTGTAGAGTATATTTGGACTTCAGTGAAATCGCTTCTCTTCCTCACACTAGCTTTGTTTCCACTAAGTGACAGCCAACAGATGTGTAAATCAGATGTCTGGCATTCAGTGGGCAGCTCCATTCAGTATTTCAGTTTTTAAGTTCCCATCCCCTCCTCACTCTCCTTCAAGTAGAACTTCAGATCTAGATGGGACCTTGGAGATATCTCCTAGACCAATAAACAGTTAACTGGGTCAGGGGAGCTGTCTATTCAAATCAACCAAGAAGTGAATCTCTTTGTATAATGAATAGGAAAGGGACAGAGACTAGATCAGTGATTTCATTGGTGCCCAGAACTCCAGAGGAGGAAACTACCTTTTTACCAAGGCAGATGGGTATTTTCTCTGCATCTAGGCCTTTCTGGATTCTAGGCCAATTCACTATGCACTCCATCATGTTGTCTCTGTAGTAAATAATCATTTCTAATTTTTTAATTCTCTTTATTTATCCTGTACATGTTCATCATTTTATATTTTTCATATAAAGCAAGACAATTATATATTTATATATGTGTGTGTGCATGTATATGTGTATACACACATATATGTATATATAATGAATATATAACGAATACATCTATACACATAAAGGGTAATATTCTGCCAAAATATGGATAAAATGAGAGCAGAGTTTGCTACCTCAGGCTTTATGAAGGAAATAGTCCACTTGAGTTTTTTCCCTCTAATCCTTTTTTAATTTTTTTTCCACTAGTTTTCTCCTTGAATAAGTAAATACATTCTCTCTGGGCTTTCTCAATTTCAGCATCTGAAAAATAAGAGGCCTGGTTATGATACAGTGGAAAGTGGTCTGAACTTGGCGTCATGGAACTTGAGTTTGAATTTGACTCTGCAGCTTACTACCCGTAATTTAGGCAAGTCACTAAGCTTCAGATTCCTTATTTATAAAATGAAAGAGTTAAACTCAATGTCCCTCTTCTGTCTCCTCCTGCCCTTACCCTGATTCTGTGCCCTGATGATTCCTGAGTTTCTTTTGAACTCTGACAACCCAAGTCTTGAATTTTGAGTTTTGAATTTCAGTTCCCATGTCCATCAGGATGAAAAAAGTGCGCTGCACCTTTTAAAAAATCGATGGGAGGAGTGTTAATTAGTATGTTGGCATTTTCCTTCTTTCCCCTCTCAGTTTAGCCTACTGGAATATGTTCTGGAATGAGTCAAGCAATCTGAATCTCAGCACTGGCCTTGGTACCTCCTCTCTCCCCTCCTCTCCTCTCCTCTCCTCTCTTCTCCTCCCATCTTCTCTCCTCTGGAGAAGAAAGTGAGACTGGTGACCTTTCACAGTCCTCCCTCACTCAAATCAGCTGCAAATCATGTCATCACCTTGATGTCATGGTCCTCTTCCAGAACAAAGGACAATCACAACAATGTCTTCTCCATGAAGCTTTTTCTGATCATCATCCTTCCCCACCTCCTTCCCATCCCATGAGTCGTGGCTTTTCCTCTTGGATTCCACTCCTCCTCCCCAGTCCTTTAAGTCTCTCCCTCTAATGTGCTTATCGTACAATGTTGAGTATCAGAATTGCCAGTGTAAGACTGTTGTGCTTTATCTTCCCATTAAACAGTGAGCTTCATGAGGGCAGGAATCTTGTCTCTTCTAAATTTTGTTTCTTTGTTAGCTCACTGCCCTGCATTCAGTTGGCACTTAATAAATGTTGATGGAACTGAACTGTACTTTGGTTTTCTGTGTGTGAAAACCACCTGAATAAACAAGACTCAATCCTATGGTGCAATGTGATAGGGAACTTGAAAGTACTTGGAGATATGTTCAATGTTGTAGGAAGGCAGATTTATTCTTAGTATCACTCTAAGTTCATTATTTTCAACAATAAAATTTAGAATAACTCACATCTCAATGGCATTTTACAGCTTGAAAATCTTTACCTTAGATGTTTGTCTGTAACAGATTACTTTTCTATGACACTTTATAGTTCATAAAACATTATCTTGTTTGATATTCACAACAGCCCTGTGAGGTAGACCCTATAGGCATTATTGTCTCCATGTGTTCTGGGCTAGACTTGACTTAGACGAATTCTTAGGGAGTTTAGGTTCTATATTGTAACAAAATGAGATACTCTTAAACCATTCAACAGTTAACAAAAAGAGATTTACTCTATCATAGCCACAGAAGGCTATTCAACAAGGATAGGCACTGCGCACACCCTGAGTTAATTGAGTTGAGTGAAATTCCACTGTCTGAGTTACTCATTTTGTATCTACCATCAGTCTTTAGGTTCCAGAGTCAACAAAATCTTGAGGAAGGCTTTCATATCCTTTCAGGGAAAACTAACTGAATTTGTAAGAGTAAAGAGTTACAACATTGCTCCTACCACACTATCTTACAAAGGAAGAAACTGAGGCCTAGGGATTGATTAACCCGAGATCAAAGAGAGCTGAAACACAAACTCAAGGCTCCTTATACAACGCTAGTAGTAATAACATATGTATACATATCATGTATACATGAAGGCTTATTAGAACACCAGTCAATCTATCTGACTGTCTATCTGCATAGCTCTTCATCCTTGGTTTTCAAAGAAGACCAGTGACATCGTAGGGTGATTTCTTGACTTGCCTGTGCATTGGATTTAGTGGGCAAAGTTGTCAGCCTCACTCTGCCAAAGTCATTAAAGTCCAGAGACAGGACAGAACTCAAGATTACTGGTGATGGCCTGGGATGTAGTGAGTGACCTTGGCATCTTCCATGTTCCACCAAACTCTAAGCACTCCATGGTGCCTGCTTCAGTCACCTTCATGGCCATTGGAATAAACTATTCTCATCTGCCCATTCTGCTGGAGGAAATCTCCATGTGCTTCAGGTATCATGACTTTTATCTATAATTTTTATCTATCTCATCAATAACCAACTTATCTATGTCTACATCTGTCTATTTCCATTTGGACCTGTGAGTTCACCAGTGTAAGATACATTCACTGAGGGAACATGTTTACTCTATTAATGTAAATAAACTCCTATCTTGCCATTTCTGGTCCTAAAGGGATGCTCAAAGTACAGTCAGTATGTGTCAGAGGTGAGACTTGAACCCAAGCCATCCTAACTTCAAGGTCAGCCCTCTCCTTAAGCTACCTCTTAATAATAATATTACAATGAAATGATCATTAGATGATATTTCTTTCTACATTACCTTCTTCTTGACCTTAACTCTCTGATCCTTGGGCTATAATCTTGGAAAGGGAAAGATGGGGAAAGGCAGCCTACTTTGATTGCATCTAAGTAACAAATTGCTTATTTTCATATAAGCATTTGAAATCACTTTTTTTCACTTCTGAAATCACTTTTCATCTCTCCAATTTTCCTCCATTTAAGTCTGGCTGCTTTGAATCATATTAATATTGCTGTGTGTGAAAGTATTGCACTTAAGTGATGCTATAAAATCAACCCATTAGGCTGCATGTGTGTGGTGCTGGGTATGTATTTTTAGCCTTTGAGATCCATAATTATGTATGTTTCACTGCCTTTCAAATGCATATTTGTCATGGAGAGAGATTATAGTTATGTAATACCAGTTATTTTTGATAGGGTAAAATGTATTTTATAGACTTACTAAGTCTCATTCAACTAGAGCAAACCATAGTTGTTTCTGCTTTATCTAAGAGGGTGTGTGGCTCCTGAGTACCAAAGGAACCAACCCAATGAATCAATTTGTGATCATTAGGTCTGAAAGTTGGCGCAAGTAAGTGAGAGATGAGAGAGAGAGAGAAGAAATACCCTGACTTTTCCAGGACTGGATAAATCATCCAGGGCATTTATGCAACTATCCAGTACAACACAACTTTTAAGTGACTACTTGGTGAGTGCCCTGTGATAGGCTCTGGGGGAGGTACCATGCTTAGGTAAGGCATAGTCCCTGTCCTCCAGAAACATACAGTTTAGTAGTAAAATAAGACATAAAAACACAGATTACTATAATACACAATCCTACATGGTAAGTGCATTTGTGAGTTCCCAAAGTGCTATAAGAGATCTGAGGGTGAAGTCCATTACCAACTAGGGTGACAATTTTAATAAGAAATATGCACTTATGCTAATTTTCTTTTTGCTGGGAGAGTGGAAACCTCAATAACTATAGACCTATTACAAACTCATATTTCTTGGGGTTTGAATCTTTCATCTTAGGATCTTGAGACTCTCATCATATCACATCTGAAAAGCTGACCCCTTCACCCCATCCACACTCAAAGTAAACACATAGATATGCTCACAAATGGGAAAAAATGTAATATATGTATACTATCAGTTTATCTACCAGCAGGGAATTCTTAACTCAATGTTGAACATATCACCTAAATACCAGTTGTACTACCAAGTCTGTGAACTATTAGATGAAATATTAGTTAGATAATGAAATTATAAATCTTTCAAAAATGACTCCAATATAATTAGAATTCTTAGCAATAGTTCTAAATATATAAAACCCACTTCCTTTTTAGAAAATGTCTTATTTGGTGTGTTATATTTTAAAATTACAAATATTTACAGATTACTTCCAATTCATGAAAATTCTCTCAAAAAGTTAAGTAAAACATTAGTTTTACTTAATACTGACCTCATCTGAAAGTGTGTGCAGCATTCTATTTCTGTAGCACTGCCCCTCACCTGTCTCTTTGAAATTTTTTTCAGTCAGCAAAAATCCACCTTCTGTTCCTCCAACCTCTCTTCCTCTGTTGAAAAAGAAGGAAAGATAAAACTCCTGCTACAAGCATATATAGTCAAGCAAAACAAATTTCTTCAGTGATAAGACCTAATTCTTAGAGCAATACCTTTTTTCAGTGCAGAGAGAAATAGATTTGGACTCAGAAGAAATAGGTAAAAATCTTGGCTCAGCCACCTCCTGTACTACATATGTGACCTTGGCTAAGTCATTTAACCTTTAATGGGCTTCAGTTTCCTGAACCATAAAATGAGAGGTTCAGACACGATGATATCAAAGGTCCCTTCCATCTCTAAATCTATAGTTCAATGATTCTATGACAGATAGGCAGTCACTCGTTGGTATCACTTCATGAGCCTTGTTGAGGCTCATGGGGCATATTGGTGTAAATGATGCTCCTTTGATCAGAGAAAACTGAAGCCAATATATTTGTGCAAAAATGAATGGCCTTTCATAGAGCAACTGTCCCTGGAACTGACAGATCTTAAACCAAATTTAGTTCAATCATCATCCTTTCTCACTTGTGTCTGTGATTCTTGCCTTGGTTCAGCATGTTCATTGCCCTACCTAATCTACCCTATGATAGAGAGAGGGCCAGCTATAACACCACTGAGGTCTGGCAGAGGCCATATGACTTGTCTAGGGTCATATGATAGATTGGCAGCAGAGCTGCTGTCCTTACAACCCAAATTTCTTGTATTCTTGAGAGGATTCTTTATCTGGTGGGCTAAAGTACTTTAAAAGGGGCCACCTGGAGTTAGAAATACTCATCTTCCTGAGTTAGAACCTAGCTTCAGACACTCATTAGCTGCGGGACCTTGGGTCACTTAACCTTGTTAGCCTTAGTTTGCTCATCTGTCAAGGGAGTTGGACAAGGAAATGTCAAGCCATCCCAGTATCTTTGTCAAAGAAACTCCAAATGGGATCACCAAGAGTCAGACATGACTGAAAAAACTGATTTTAGGGTTCCAGACTCCGTGTTATCCTAAGCATCTCTCTTGCTCTCCTGAGATATCCCCAATTTGTTACTTCTTTCTCTGCACTATCTCTCCCATCCATCTATTTCTCTGCACTCATACAGCCCTGCTCTGATTCTGGTCCTCCTACCCAGACTCTTCCAATTGCCTTCTACTTAGCCTCCTTGCCTAGCATTTCTCCCCACTACAATCTAGCCTCTACACAGCTACCAAAGTGGTTTTTCTAAAACCTAACTGTCCCCTACTCAGTAAATTTCATTCACTCCCTAGATCAAATGGATAGTTCTTTGTAAGGCATCTCAATCTCTCCATAAACTGACCCCTTGATACTTTCCTAGTCTTAACACTTTATGTCCCAGCATACCCTCCACAGGCTGGCCATACCAGTCTGCTTGCTTTTCCACATAAGTGCTACTCTGGTTCCTATTTTAATATCTTTTCATTAGCTGTTGTCCAAGCCTGGAATTCTTTCCCTCCCAACTTTTGACTCTTAGAATTGTTGGCTTCCTTTTGAGTTCATCCTTAGTTGCCGAAGAAGACCATATCATCAGAGAAATGACGACATGACTCGCATATGACTTTGTTTTGAGTGAGGGAGGGCTGTGCAAGGTCACCAGCTTTGCTTTCTCCTCCAGAGCTATATGAATCCAGTGACCAGATATTCATCAGGATGACTGGAGATGACCCCAAGTGCACTGGGAGACCTTGGCCCCTTTAGGCCAAGGTCTTTGCTGGTACTCACTCACTTAGGGTGAGATAATGCCCATTTATTGAATAGGCTTGTTTAACTGGATTCTGTTAAGGCTCAGCTAAGACACCACCCTCATTCAAGAAGCCTTTTCTCTTTCCACCTCCTACCATTTCCTTCTCCATCTCATTTTATGGATGAGGAAATTGAGGTAAACAAGGTTAAGTGACTTGCTCAGGGTCACACAGCTAGTAAGTGTCTGAGTTTTGAACTCAGGTATTCTTGATTCTAAGTCCTGTGCTCTATCTACTATACTGGCGGTACACGCAAAGAACACTGGAAGAGACAGATTTAGACAAGACAGGATCTTGCCTGTTCATATTCAAAATATATTTATTAAGTATCAACTGCAAGTCACATCATCATCTTGATGTTATGGTTCTCTTTGATAGTATCTTATATATCAAAGGCACTCTACTAGGGCTAGAGGGAAATAGGATCCTGGCAGACCAGAAATGGGGGCACCTTAGAGGTTATCTAATCCAATTCTAGCATTTTACAGAGAAGGAAAGTGAGACCAGGAGAAAGAAAGTGACTTCAGGTTTTATTTCTGGCATCTCTAAGAGAAATCTGAAGAAGGGGAAGCATTAAGAACTATTTAGGGGGATTAGGTGGTAAGGATTTG
Source organism: Potorous gilbertii (assembly GCA_028658325.1). NCBI lineage: Eukaryota > Metazoa > Chordata > Mammalia > Diprotodontia > Potoroidae > Potorous > Potorous gilbertii. Next base: position 316,229,571 of record CM053769.1, read on the forward strand.
AAGAGAAGGATTTATAGAGAAGATTATTCAAGGAGGAACTAAAGGAGAAGGCAGTTCGCAAGGCAAGGTATGTAAGAAAGGTAACTGGAACAAATTGATAATAAAGCAAATTGGCAGAGTATATTGGTGTGTGTGGCAAGTTGGTTAAACAAATAAGGGGTTGGTACTAGGAAAGGGGAGGTGGAGTGCATCTGGGGAGTTCCTAAGGAAAGGAAGGTGGGTGTGACTTTAAAGATACTAAGAGGTGATGACTGTTTCGAAAAATTTGGGAAATCTGATCAATGAACACAATGACCAGTCACTGATTGGGTGTTACCTCAGTCAGCTAGTCAAACTAAGAGTTGACAAAGACCTTAGCTTAAAAAGGTCAAGGTCCCCCACAGCATCCAGGGCCATCTCCACTCATCCTGATTTATATCTTTCCACTGAACCCAGATTACTCCGGAGGAGAAAGCAAGGCTGGGGACTTTGCCTAGCCCTCCCTCACTTAAATCCAATTCATTTGCATGTCATGGTGTCACCTCCCTGATGTCACAGTCCTCTTCAATAATGATAGACAACAGAAACAACTAAGAGGTGATATTAAATATTAAATAATAAAAGCAAGATTGGGTTATGCTCCTCCTATGGGTCATCTTCTCTTTTAGGGATGTGCCCTCCAGTTTATTTCAGGTCCAAAATATCCTGGTCATTTTCCACCCCATACAAGCTTTTTTTCCACCCTTTAAGTTGCCACTTCCCAAAGACCACTCCTGGAAAAATCTCAGCCACTCATTTATGAGCCACCTGGGCCAATGACTGCCTCATCGTTCCACTCACCCTAAGGGGTCATGCCATTTATTGGGTGCCTATGCTAAGGACCTCTACCATAGACACCAAGCCTATCCAAGGGTTAATCTGACCAGGATTCAAATGCTGTAATGGACATAGAGTCGGTCAAAGTCAAGAAGGCCTGAAGGGAACATTTCTTCGTGTAGGAGTTTCTTATGCCAGTGAAATCACAGATCTAGTCTCTTCCTCTGACCTCTTTACAAATACTGTCTTATTTGCTCCTCACAAAACTTCTGAGATGTTTTACTCCTATTTTAGAGATGAAAAAACTGAGGTAAAGAGAGTTAAAGTGACTTGACCAGAGTTGCACAGCTAGTAAGTATCAGAGGTAGAAGGAGAAGGAAGTCCATTCATTGTATCACCTCATACCTCTTGTGTGTTTCATTGTTTAAGGTCTTGCTCTCAGGTGGGTGTCAACTAATATCTCTTATCCCTTACAGGGGTATTTCAATGTAATAGAAGCAAAGGGTCCTACAACACATTTCATTAGGCTAGGCACCCAGAAAATTTTATTATTTCTAAAATAAACTCATATTGACTACTTAATCATAAAGGACATTATTTTTATTCATCAAACTCAACTTAAACATAATTAAGTTTTTTGAGAAAAAAGAAATAAACTTTTTTTTAAATGCATACTTTACAAATAGATGCCAAAAAAACCTCATTTTTTTCAAGATATTAGAGTACCTGGGCTCATCTGGCATATACTATATATTCATATCTATGGTTTTAAACCTTTCCAAGATTCTTGAATGGTGGAATTTCAGGCACTGTAAGCAGCAGAGGAGGAGACTTCTTTTAGGTGGAGGACCTTTTCTGTTCTCTATAACACTTTCCTTGTTGGCAGTCACTTACACCTAATTGTCAGGCTGCCCTTGAGAATCACCATACAAAAGGCCCTTTTTCTAAGAATTGAGCTGGTGGTTGAATTGAGTTGAATTGTAATGTGGGACTCATTTCTATGATCATATCCCACATGCTGTTCCCCCTCCCTCATGATATATGATGCTTGGCAGGGTCCCACCTTTATTTAAAGATCTTAGGACCCTCAACCAGAGGTGACTTAATAATCTTCCAGGGTATAAAAGAAAAAAGAAAAACCTTCCACCAGTACCACTATTTGGTTAATTCTAAGGTATCTCCTCCTTCTAGAAGAGTTTTTGAGGTCATAAATGAGTGAAATTCAGGATGTTTGCATTATTCATGAGTCCCCAGGACCATAATCCTGCTGGGCAAAGATTTTAAGCAGCAGGTCCCTCAGCAGACTGTGTCTCACACAGGAGGCAGAATAAAAGGCAAGGTTAGAAGCCTATAAGATGGGTAAACAAACCCATACATTTGCTATGAAAAAAAGAGAGAGAAAAGAAATATTGATTATGTGGCATTGAAGTGCCTGGGGCTTGAACAGGCATTCAAAATCAGACACATTGTTCAAGATCAATAATAGGTTTTATGCTTCCAACCTAAAAAAGTCCCAATGCCATGTAATTTAAAAACAGACAGCTCCCAGTATATCTCAGGAACATCTGGCAAGCTTTCCTTATGCACCTCTGACACATCTGCTCAGTTCTCAGTTCACTTCCTTTTTGCCAGAAGACAGTAGAGAAATGAAAAAATGGGAGGGGGGTGTGGAGGAGGTAGGGAAGAATCTGGAATCAGCTATCCCTGATACCATTGCTTTAAATGACAGTATTGTGGAGGATGCTGAATGAGTGCATTTGGACAGCTGTCAGGGAGAGGATGATATTTGAAAACGGGTATAGAAAACAGGGAGATGGTGATCCTAGGTCTTGAGAACAGGAAAAATATCCCATCAGTCATCTTGATTTAATGACTGCCATGTTTGGAGAGAAGAAGCATTGGGAAAACAGTAGGGAAGGGTCAAAAGAGGGATTAATTTAGACCTGAGTTCAAACCCCAGCTCTGCCCAATGTGAGTTTAAGCAAGTCACTGAATGACTGTTTCTATAAAATGAAGGAGTTGTATTCAATAATCTTGAAGATCCTTCTAATTCTGAATCCTATCATCCTATCAGATGACCTTTGGAGGGTCACTGGAGGTAAAAAATTTGGTTTTCTTTTTCACATAAATCAACAAGCCACCTGAGAAAGTGTCGTAGTTCCCATTAGGTTTTTGGGACTGTTCTAATGTACATTTTGATTTCTGGTAAATAAAAATCAATTGAATGGAATTGGGGTGGGCTTTGATTCTCAATTCTTTCTTCCCTTCCCCCTTAATACCGAAAGTATCTGAAAATAAAAGTTCTGGTGAAAACTTCCCAGTGAGCACAGACCTGTTGATTCCCAGCACAGCATTCTCAGCCAAACCTTATCTCTTTCCCCTTCAGATTTCTCATCATGGCCCTGTAGTTGGGTGAGTTTCGAGTGCTCCAGGGTAGCATGTCCCGTTATTTCTCCAAAGTGAAACTCTCTCCTTTTCTATATTTACTTTGTTTATGAATGCATGTGCATTCATTTGATGGAGTTTGTACAGAGTCCTTCCTTTAATTTTGGGGCAGGATAAAACAGCTAATCTGTTTTGACATGCTATCTAAATGGCACTCGGATCGGTATACGGAAGAACTCATCCATAAGTCATTTCTTTTATACACATGTACTGGGGTGTCCAAGAAAAAGAGTTATATTGGCTGCAAGAGTTTGAATAATAATGGTCATTAATATGGCGAATTGAGGTTCACCACATTCATTCTACATATCAAATCCTCTTTCAATGAGATCAGTTCCATCAGCTGTCAGATTCTATTAAATATATCCCCCAGACCTACTGACCAGCTGACAGTAGAGAAACTCAAAACCATACACCCACTATTAGCATTATAAAATGTGAAATCAGCTGGAAGGAATGATAGCAGAACTGAAAACAGAGGAGATGAAAATCTGTAATGCTCTTCTGTCCTCCTAAACAGAATCCCGAAGAGTTAAAACACCCCCATAAAATACTGAGGTGAAAAACAAAGCTTGTCACATTGTTTTCTTCATAACATAGAATGGTTCTTTTACCTTTTGTTAATCCAAGATTTGCATAAATGTTTCATGAGTTTAATACAATGCATAAACTGAACCGTTTATTAGGCAACATCTGTGCTGTTTTCTCAGATAATGCAGTGTGGCTTCCAAGTCACTGAAATATAACCTATCGTAAGGTTGGGGTTGTTAAGATACTTGTTGTGCAGGGGCTGTGATCATATTTTGAATTTTTAGCAGATGTTACAGACTTAGCAGAGAATTCCTGAATGAGATGGGCGTGGATGCCAGCTTGCTCCCCAGAGGCAGGCTGGCATGGGCTAGCTCTTGTGACTAATGAAGGAGACCTCTTTCAGGTCCATTTGGGACTCATTCTCTACCCAGGAGCCCATTCTCCATACAGACACCAAAGTAAACTATTTACAAATACAGAGTGTTCTTTGTGGCCTGTTGTGTGCCCACCCATCCTATCTTTTTCATTTTGGGACTTAGAGGATTCAAGTTCATTTGCTGTGAAGTCCACTTATTATTGGGGATTTGGGGGAATTGAAGCCAAATTTATGTCCTACAGTGGAGAAAAAGATGCGACATCCAGCCCCGTGCTCTGTGAAACTCCAATTTTATTATAATATTGACTCCATATGGGACTCTTTAAGACAAAAAAAATGTTATGAGACCAATAATTTTTAATGAAAGTTGGCTTAGCTCGGAAGCAGGTCAGGAAGATAAAACAGCAGCTCTTGCTCGATCTGGAACCACGGGGTTTTCTTTTTCCTGGCAGGGATGAAAGCAAACGTAGTTTCAATTAGAGAAGACCTTAATGGAGATATGGTTTATATTATTGATTCTGGGCAAGCAGAGATTTGGGCATTGTCTGCCTCACCACATGTTGCTGAGTGAGTGAAGGAGTGAGTGCTCTTTGCTTCCTAATTGGCATTTTCTTCCATTTTGAGTGTGGAAACACACCTGAACAAGCTTTCTTGGGTTAGATATTGACATAAATTTTCTGTGCAATCTCTGTTGCAAATTATCACTATAATACCTTTGGCTTGGGGGTAGGGGCATAATGAATCTTAGAAAATAATAGTATTAGTCTCTTACTGTGGCCTAGTATGTCTGATGTATTGAAGTGAGCTGAGTAAAAGCTCTGTGAATTAAGTAGGGCAGGTGATGTTATTGTCAAGACAGATGAGAAAACTGAGGCCAGAGTGGTTAAGTAAGATGTCCAAGCTAAAATCTTGCATGACAGACAGAAACTGGGCAGGAATTCAAGTACAAGTTGAATGCTCATACTCGAATTTCAAATCAAAATTTTACATAAAGTCTTTAATAAGCTGCTAATGCCTCTCCCCCACTCCAACAAAAAATTACCTCACATCTATTTCTATATATTTTATGATTCTCTGTCTCTAGAGTTTTCTTTCTTAAATTCTTTGTAAATTTTCATATTCATTTATTTTGTAAATATAAGTATTTATGTACTTTGTAAATGGACATATTTATTTACTTTGTAGATATAAATATTCATTTATTTTGTAAGTATACTTATTTGCACATTCCTCACAGATACCCCCCCCAAATGCATTATTTCTTCTGCATGTAATTTATGCATATTTGTTTAGTTACATGTCATCTGCTCATAGAATGCTCTTTGAAAGTAAGGGCTATTTGTTTTTTAACTTTTTTTTTCCTTAGTACCTAACATAGTACCTGACTCATGGTAGGCACATAATAGATGCTTGTTAATTGATTGATTGACTGACTGATTGATTCATCTCAGTCCATTTTTTCTGTTACTATTGTTATATTTTAATTTTTACATTTAGGGATTTCACATGATAAAATGAGTCAAGAAAGACTGAAAAAAAATGACAATGCAACTTAATTATAGGATCCAAACTTGAAGAGACCTTGAAAGTTTGTCTCCCTGACTTCCTTTGTAACTTTATCTAAACTCTCTTGAAAAAAAAGAGAAGCTAGCTTCTGCTTTAAAAAAAATCATATCTAGATACATTGATACAATGGTCTACCTGCGTAACCTATTAAGAGTATGTGACAACTCACTCAGAACATCTTCTTCAGCTAAATCCTCCATGCAAAGACTAATAACATTCCATATGACACATCCCCTCTTGTTCTATTCTCAGTAGAGTAGGAGAACAAAGATCTTAGTCAATACTTGCCTCAGAACAGGGAATTATTGTGTATTTTTTCAAAAAGGAGTAAAGAATGAAGGGATTGGGGGCAAGGGGTCAATAGTACTTCTTGGAATCATACTAGTGACCATGTAGGTAAAGGATGACTAGCCTCTACCTACAAGAAGTTCCCATTTTCTGGCTCCATTTCATTTTTGTTTATCCAAACTCTGACCCTCTCTCTTTGGCCCACCTAGGTTTTCTATCCTTCCTAGAGAATTTTAGGGAGCTTCTACGCCCAAGAAAGGCAGACATTCATCAGAGAAGGAAGATGACGATCCAAATACTTGAAATTCAGTTCGTTTCTGAGGCTGAGTGGCAATTCTGCCACACAAACACGATACTCCCTCATGCTATTTGCAGAGTCCAAGTGGTAAATCATCATTTTGTAAGAAATGTGCTCAATCTGGGAAGAAAAAGACGTATAATTATGTTGTTTATAATGAATTCTGAAGGAAACAAAGAATTTAAGAAGCAAAACTCTGGAGACAGCCAGAGAGCCAAACCCTCTCTGATCATCTGAGCTGCCTCTAAGAAGATGCATAGCTGATCACACATTTGTATTTATTATATGAGGCTGTCCAGGCTTCTGATAATTCAGCAAGGGAGCTGTGAAAACTCAGGAGCCCAGGCAAACACAGCTCGACTTTTATTAGATAAATTACACACTCCTCTCTACCTCTCCTGGCATCAATAATATCAACTTTTGGACAAATTGTTCTCTCTGGGGTATGGGTTCTGAGGCACAGGACTAATCTTCATCCTTTGAAGTGCCTAGAGGATTAAAGGCATGTGTCAATAACTGGGGCCTCTGACCTTTCCTGGAAGGGGGTATCAGAGGGTACCATTGTGGTTTCTCTGGAGCAGCAGAGGATGGCAAGTTAAGACAAGATGACAAAATTCTATGGAGTCCAAGGGCATTCCTTCTGTGTGGCACAAGTGTAGGTCCTTCCAGGTATCAGAGAGCACAAAGTTATTATCTAAAAATGCCAGAGACAGAATTAATTAAGGGTGCCTATGATTATAAAAGATGTTATCATTCAGTATTTCAGCAATAGCAACTAAGTGATCATCACTTAACTCTTACTACTGAAATATTGAATGATAACATCTTTTATAATCACAGAGATGTAATTAATTAATTAATGGGATTCTGATTTCTAAGAATTAAAAGGAAACAGTTATGAGAGTTTGTGCTGAAATTCCTGTGTATTGTTTGTCTATAGTGAGCATAGAAATATTCAGCAGGGAATGTAGAATGATATGAATCAAATTTTTATTTAATTCTTTAAAGTGATTATTCAAAATTCTTTTTTTTTTTACATTTCAGCATATAGATATATACTCTGTGTAGGAGCACAGACAGAGATAGAAGAGACATCACAGGCCATCTAGTCTTACCCCTTTTTGTTATAGAAATTTAGGCCTAAGGAAGTGACTCATCCAAGGATAGACAGGTTAGTAAATATGAGAGGAAGAACTTTGAATCATTCTACTTTCCTCTCTCCACCCAGTCTCCTCTCCTGGGTTTTCCCTTTCCTCTAGGTATTTAAAATAATAGGGTCTGATTGAAATATTATAGTTTTCTAACAGGTGTCCTGCCCAAACATTTGGTATTCTAGCCCAAAATGGAAACCTTTAGCATCCTGACTTATTAATTATGAAATTTTTTACAATGAGTTTAACAAAAGTGAGAGCAACGTCTTTACATCAATCAAAGAGTATGTGTGAAAAGGAGAAGTCATGATAAGGACAGGAAATGAACTGAAGTTTATTATACCTAGAATGCAGGGTATTTATGATCATAACATTTAGAATTGGGAGAGACCTTAGAGAAAATCTAATTCAACTTCTTCTATTTACAAATGAAGAATCTGAGGCCCCAAAAGGAAAAATGACTTGCCGAAGGTCAAACAGGTAGTAAGTAGAAAAGCTAAGATTTTAACTTAGGTCTGTTAACTCCAAAGTCTTTTTTCTTGCTCCTAAGCCACACTGACTCCCAGAAAAATGATACAAAGAAGTCACAAGTAGGGAACATGAATCCAAATTTGCCGTATAATGAACCTCCATAGTAGCAAAACACTGAGATACGTGGAGGATTTCCCAGGTGGGATCCTCTGTGGTTCTCAGAAAGGTACACAACTAGTTGATCCTTCTTGAAATACCTGTATTGTGTAGTCTGGGAATATTGGAAACAGATTTGATTTCACTGGGGCTTGCAGAAGGGAAGTGGAGTATAACATACTTTTGCTATCTGCCTGTAACCCTACTCCTGACCATAGAGAGGAGAAAGGACTCTGTGAAATGAGAGGGGGAAGAATGTCTTTAAGGAGATTTAAATTTGCAGGAAAACAGGGCTGATTCAATTTTTCAGGCCTGCAAGACTTTCAAGAATTTGTCTTTTCTATTTCCATTGGTCCTTTGTGCAGAGAAGTCAGTTTAATCCTGGACATTTCAATACACCTGGTCCAAAGGGAGGAGTCTCAGTGTAGAAGTGAGGTCCACTCACAGCCAGATTTGGAAATTGGTGAGGTTGGTCTTCAGAGTCCCCCTCTTTTATTAGCTCCTTTCTTCCCAATGATGATAACTCCTGACCCATTTCTCTTCCCTGTGGTCCTTCTCTAGATGTGTTGTTCAACCTTGTCTATGTCCTTCTTAAAATATGGTGTCCAAAACAACATATCTGGGTGTCAAATCATTCCTTAGCTGAATGTGTGGTATCTTTCCTGTGACAAATCTAGCTCATCAGTTTCTCCTTGGCCACTTGTTATCTACCCTGTGTGATCTGTGCCTTATTTGATACAATCCTATCTTATCTGTACTTATCCTATCTTATCTTTTTATTCTTTTTTTCTTCTCTGATTTCATCCATGTTGGGAATTATTGGTGTGACTTCACATCAGTCACTTGTAGCCTTTAGGAGTTGTATGGAGTACAGAGAGATGATGAATTACCCATGGTCATGCAACCAGCAAATGTCAGAGGCAGGGTTTGAATTTCAGCCTTCTTAACTCCAGGCTAGCCCTCTCTCTGCTAGTCACATAGTTTTCATTAGTGTTTTGTTATATCAGGACACCATGTTCTAGAATTCTTTCCAGTCACTCAATATTTTGTATGGATGTAGATACCTTACCTCTACAGATGAGTTTCTGGAGGACAGAGCCCATGTTCCACTCTTCTTTTGTTTCTTATACAGTGCCTAGCAAAGTGTGCTCGCTGAATGCTTGATTCTAAACCTGGATATTGCTGTAGATGTTAACACCTCTGTTATCTAAGGAACTCAAAGCATCAGTTGTCTAGATGGTAGACAGTAATGCAACTTTAAGATAGCAGGAGGGCAGGGAGGAATTACTGACATTATCTGCCAGCACTTTAGATAATTGGATATTTCCATGCTGCTGTCTGAAGTCCTGTGGTTCAAAGTAAGATTTTCAGTAAATGTTGGATTCACAGATGACAATCATCATGCATTGGGGTCCTAACTCAACCTTTTCAGCTGAGGACAAGTGGGATCCCCAAACCTAGTTCTTCTAAAAAAAATTTCTCAAAAATTTATTTTATAAAGGATTTAAAAAAAAAACATGGGAAAGAATTGAATCCAGTAATCTCAGTCTTTCTTATTTCATTTCTGGATATGTTTTACAAGTAGCAGAACAGTCAATTCAAATAGCCCACTTGGGTGATGATTCATTTATTTATTTTGTTTTGTTAGTTTTTATTTTGCTAAAAGTGTATGAAATAAACAAATACACAATCAGCTGCAATTGGGCTGTAACTTTTCCATGATAGAGGTGAGTTAGCCATATTTCCCAGTGCTTTTATGCAATAAAACCACTGAAGGAACAGGCAACATTTCCCTCCCCTGGGAGATATTTAAATATATATATATATATATACATATATATATGTATATATATATATATATATACATATATATATATATATACATATATATATGTATATATATATATATAATATACACATACGTAAAACATATGTATGTGGTATATACTTGATATATATCACACACAAATATATGTGAGATACAAAGATACATATGGAGAGAGAGAGAGAGAGAGAGAGAGAGATATGATTGGAGTTGCAGAAATTTTTTTTCAACTTATACTCCTCTCTGAGATTTGAGTGAAGCCTGTTATTGTATCACTTCTGGGTTTTAAATAGAATTCTTTTGCAATTTCCTTTCCTTGTCCTTTACATGGGATTCTTCACTCCATGTTCCTTGTCACCTACATTCATTCATAAATGACTATACTGTATCTGAAAAGGTTAACACACTCCTTTGAAAGATGTTCCACACATCTAGTGGCAGCTAAATGGCACATTGGATAGAGCTCTGGACCAAGAGTCAAGAAGACTTGAGTTCAAATTTGGCCTCTTACACTTGCTAGCTATGTGACCCTGGTCAAATCATTTAACCTTTGTTTGCCTCAGTTTCCTCAATTGTGAAATAGGGAGTGCCTATATCCCAGGATTGTTGTGAGGGTCAAATCAATTATTTGTGAAGTGCTTATTACTTCACAAGTACCTGGCACATAGCAGGCACTATAGGAATCCCTTCCCTTTCTCTGTTGAAATCCTGCCTGTAAGCTTCTTGAGGGCAAAGATTGGATCCCTGGCACCCATGCCAGTCTGGCACAGTGCCACCATTTAATAAATGCTTGTTGATTTGTTGAATCTTGCCCTTTAAGATCGGAAACCATCTTCTCCCATGTGTCCTAGTCCAAAATAGGTATTGCTCCTCTAACCATGTGAAAGTTCTTTGCAAATGCAATTCAACTCAATTTACATTTATTGAGAAGTGTAGCAACTTGAAGAGAGAGAGTAGACCTCAAAGTCAGAAAGACTTGTGTTTAAGCCCTCCTTTTATCATGTGTGATCCTGGGCAAGCTATTTCCTCTCTGTCTTCTAGGCAACTCTCAAAGATGATACATTGCAAAGAAGGGGCCAAACTGCATTAGTAGAAGAACTATCCTCATCTGGGATTTTCTAGATATCAGTGAAATCATAGGTCTAGTCCCCAACCCTTACCTCTATATTTCTTAAAAAGTCGAGGTTTCCCACTATATCTTGGGCCATCTCCAGTCATCCAGATCTATATCTTGGCACTGAACCCACATGGCTCTAGAGGAGAAAGTGAGTTTACTGATGTTACCCAGCCCTCCCTCACTTAAATCCAATTCACTTGCATGTCATGGCATCACCTCCTTGATGTCATGGTCCTCTTCAAGAATGAAAGACAAGCAACAGCACCAAGTAATTTGTCAATCACCTAGTATGTTTAGTACGTACAGTGTTCAGGGTTTAAATGAAAAATGATACAGTATCTGCCATCAAGAAGCTTATAATTTTCCCCAGGGTGGGGGGGGAAGGGGTGGTGGATTAGATAAGCCTGATACAAGGTAGACTGTGATGAGCTGAAGGAAGAACCAAGACAAATACCACCAAAAAATTTGAGGAGTATTGGGGAAGAGATAACCCCAAGCTGGATTTTGAAGGAAGGCATAGGTTTAATAGTCTCTAGCCAAAAGTCTGAGTTACTTTTTTCAGATTAATAGGAAGTGAAAGGGAAAAAGGAAGAAAAGGGAAGGGGAAAGGGGAAGGGAAGAGAAAGGAAAGGAAGGGAAAGAAAGGGAACTGTGGGCTCAGTTTAAAGGGCTTACCCTCTTTTCGGGGGAAGTGCAACTTTTAATATGCTTTAAACTTGCAAGGAAAAGTTGTGGCCCATGCATGAAACCCCACGCAAACATTTATCACCACCAAACTAATGTGCTCTTCCCAACATGATAGATTTCACTTTGGGGCTGCTGACTTTGCCTTGCTAATTGCCTGACAGCGTTTTCTTTGTTAAGCTTCAATTGTGATCATCACACTTTTGTTGAACTGACAGTAGAAATATTCAGGAGCAGACGACCTGAATACATCCAGAAGCAGAATTCTCCGCATCTTTCATAATGAGAGCATTTGGGGTATTACTCAGGACACGTGCATATTGTCATTGTCAGAAGCCCCCAAAGCATTCCCAGCCCTGAAAGCATTGTCTGACAAAGCACTCTCTGCTCTGCAGAGCATGGTTCATGAGAAAGGCAATCATAAATATGGAACTTTGTATTGGAGAACCACTTGAAACTAACTCAATGACTCAGCTGTGGTAGACTAGGGGAAAAGAGCAGTGAGGGAGAGATGGAAGAAGGGCAGGACCACCTGGATGGCATCTGTTGGAAGCTAATGTCTGGGACTTGCAAGCAGATAGCCAACCAGGAGCAGGGCCCTCACCCAAGCAATGAGTAAGGTTTGCTCCTCCAGGAGCCTGGCTGTAAGATGACACTTAGGGCTGTCTGGATAGGATCGATGAGATTGAACACAAACTATGTTTTGTGAGTGGTAAGGGGAGACACTGTGCAATAGCCAGGGAGGGGCAGATTGGTTTTCCTGGGCAGGGACAGGTGGGGTAGATAATAGAGCAAGAATTACCCCATTTTATGGAACTCCCCCACCAACCCCACTCCTTACTCGCTGTTAAGAGAAAGCTCTTATCAATTCTCGAATTAAATGCTGTCAGGGTCACATACCACGAGATGACTGGACCCAGTCCCGCTCATCTAGCCAAGAACAGGCCACTCATTGTTAGGGGGCAACAAGGTGTAGCTCCTTCAGAATGGGGGATTCAGGAAAAGCTCAGTTATGGGATTTTTAACATATAGAAACTGTATCTTCCATGTTAGTCTGGAGGGAATTGGGCGGGGGGAGTTGCAGTGAAGCAACAGAGATTCTGGAGCTGAAAGAAGAGTAATCAGGTTCATTTTAATTGCTCACAACCCTGCTTTCCCAACATGATACTGGGGATACCTTTTAGCTGGGGAACAGTTATCATAGAGGAAGATCACACAAGCGACAATTTGGATGATCATGGCCATGGGTGCATAAATGTGCTTTTGAGAGAAATCTGTCTTTTTTGTATGTTTCTATACAACGGCTTCTGTGGTTGAGGCAGCCACAGCTACCGAAGACCAGAAAACTAAGTCCTTGCCTCCAAAGTCCTTGGCACTGGTAAACGGCTCAACATGAGAACTGATATGATTTTTTGGTATATAATATATTTACATATAAATTATATGTATATAAATATATATATTATATATATGAATAAAATTAAAGAAGACTCATTACCATCTCTTTTGCTCCTTCGACTTAAGGACCATAGGAACTTTCCATTGAACTTGTGTCTCCATCATTAGAATGTAAACTCCTTGAAAGCAGGGACTATTTTCACTTTTCTATTTGTATCCCTAGTCCTTTGTATATAATAATTACTTAATATGTGCCTTACTTATGTATAGCAATGGATAGAGTACAGGGCCTTGAGTTAGGAAGACCTGAGTTCAAATTCAGACTTGAATGCTTGCTAGCTCTCTAATGTCAAGTTATTTAACCTCTATCTCAGTTTCTTCAAGTGTAAAGTAAGGATATTAACAACACCTCACAGGGATGTTGTGAGGACAAAATAAGATAATATTTGTGAAGTGCTTAACACAGAGCTTACCATATAGTAGGGTTTTATTCCTTTCCCTATTTCATTCATTCATTTCCAAGGTTGACTGGCCTGAAAATTTGCTCATAGGCTTCCATCCTTGGGATTGAGCCAATCTAGTTTAGGTATGGCATTCCACCTTGGACAATTCATTTTTCTGGGATACATTCTTCATCAAAACAATTCATCCCTCCAGAGTAACATGGAGGATAAGCCTAGCATTCTTTTTTAGGTTATTCTGTTAAGTTTCTCCTATGAGCACTTCTTTACTGCCTGATAACCATTCACTAAACTTTTCCATTCCTAAGTCACAGTTTCTCCAGACAATTAGACAAAGTCCTGTAGACCAAGGAGTAGGTCCTTTTCTGATCCTCCTTCTGGGAGGAAGCCAAGAACCACTCCTGATTCCTGTTTTTGTAGATTATTGAGTAGCTGGAATGGCTTGTTCTAGGGAAGTATACTCATGAAAGGTCTTAGTCCTAAGTCCTAAGAGCTATTATCCTCAGTTCCTCTTGTGGCTAGACTCATGTTGCCATGAATACTTTCTAAACCTATTGTATCAGAGCAACAGTTGAATATTCATCTTTGGTGGGATCTTGCAGAAATCATTCTTGATGATTCCATTTTTCCAGTCTGTGTGATAGGAAGACCAGCTTCAGGCAAAGGTGAACCAAGAAAGATAAAAGGATCCAGATTCATCTCCCAGCAATCTATGACATACTTGCATTCTGATCCAACCAATCACCTCTGACCCTTCAAGGACACAGAGCTTACCGTATAGTAGGGTTTTATTCCTTTCCCTATTTCATTCATTCATTTCCAAGGTTGACTGGCCTGAAAATTTGCTCATAGGCTTCCATCCTTGGGATTGAGCCACACAGAGAAGTGAATTTCACTACAGAAGGAAGTCTCATGGAATTGTGAGCAACACGTGGTATGCTCATACAATCTGGCCAACCCTGACCAACTGAACTCTTAATATTAATGGGTTGACTTATTAAATATGGTTATATGATCAAAAACAAAAAGCTCCATGGGTCAGCATGGCCCAACACTTTCTGCTTTTGGTATGAGTTTAGGAGAATCCCTGGTAATGCTTCTAGCTCCTTTTACTGTCTATCATTAGGTCAAATTCTATCTCCACCCCCTAATCCCCTTATCCCAACTTCCTTTCTGATTCTATGGGTTTCTTCCAAGAAGCCCTAGCTTTTATTAACATAATAGTCACGAATTCTGATTCTCAATTTGTGGATAAGTTTTTGGTTTAACATTCTCAAGGAAGAGCCCATAGATTTACACTAACAAACCTTCCTCAAAATACACACACACACACACACACACACACACACACACACACTCTCTCTCTCTCTCTCTCTCTCTCTCTCTCTCTCTCTCCTACCATATTTCACCATCTCTTTTATTATATTTAATTCTGAATGTCACATTTTAGGGAAGGCATTTGATCCATTGGAATGTTTGGAAGAATTTCAGAGTTGGAAGGGACCTCAAGCATGTCTAGTCATACCTTTACCTGAATAAGAATCTATAAAGTACGTGATGAGTGATCTTCCATCTTTTGATTAAAGATCTTAAGTTAGATGGAAACTACAGCTTCTCTAGGCAGCCCATTCTGTCTATTGGAGCAGCTTCAATTATTAAAAATATTTCTTGTTTTTGTTGTTTTGTTTTGGTTTTTGTATATCAAACCTAAATTTACATCTCTAATAATTTCTACTCAGTGTTTCTAATTCTGCTTTCTGGGTCCAAGAAGAAAAATTAAAGATAAAATCATCATCATCATCATCATCATCATCATCCATTTATATAGTGCCTAAAGTCTTGCAAAACTCTTTTTTGTTGTCATTTTTTCAGTCATGTCCAACTCTTTGTAACTATCACTTGGAATTTTCTTAGCAAAGATACTGAGTGGTTTGTCATTTGCTTCTCCAGCTCATTTTACAGATGAGGAACTGATGCAGACAGGGTTAAGTGACTTGCCCAGGATCACACAGCTAGTGAGTGTCTGAGGCCAGATTTGACAAACATATTCTTATTTTATCCTCACAATAATCCCAAGATATAGGTACTATCAACATCCTTATCTTAGAGATGAGGAAACTAAAGTAAAAGTAGCTAAGTGACTTGCCCAGAGTCTCACATAGCTAGCAAGTATTGGAGGCTGGATTTGAATTCAATTCCTCCTAACTTCAGATCCTGTGCTCTTTCCATTGAACCATCTAAAACAAGCTCAATCTCTAATCCACGTGACTGTCTTTCAAGAGAAATTCTTGAAGAAAGGTTAGGGTTGGCTGTGATTGGGTGAATAGCATACTCCTTCCCAGTGATTGGGTCCTTCTGAATAGTCCTTCAAGGCCAAAGAAGAAGGTTCCCAGAGGAATTACACATTTCCTTCCTGGAGAGGGCAAAACATTGCCCACTTTGAGGGAAAAAGTCAGATAGTCCCATTGTAGTCCATCCTGGCCAGACTACTTCGGGAATTTTGTGTTCAGTTCTATATACCATATTTTAGGAAGAAGATCAATCATCTGGAGACTACTTAGGGAAGGATATGTAGGTTGTTGAGAAGATGCCATGAGAAGATGCCATAGAACACTCATTTGAAAGAAGAAAGGATATTTAACCTGGGTAAGTGATGACTCTAGGGAATCATGATTGATATATTCTAATTTTTGAGGAGATAGCATGTGAAAGAAAAGAGATTTATTTTTTTTTTTTGTCCCCAGAAAGCAGCACTAGGGCCACTGAGTGGAAGGTTGCAAGAGAAAGAGGGTAAGGGGAAGACTTTCCTAATGGAGCTGTCCAAAAGCTGAATGGAATATCTCAAAACGTGTAATGAATTTCTTATCACTAATGCTATAACATTGATTTGCCAGGGGTGTTATAAAAGAGATTCATGCTCTATGGTTGGATTATATGATAATTGAGGTCCTTTCCACTTGAACAGTTTATGATGTTCTTTAAGTTCTTTCCTCTCAGGGCCTCCACCAAGGTAATTTTAAGGTAGGAATTAGACATAGAAAACCTAGATGACACAGTATCCCCAGTTTCATCTGTCAGAAGAATTTTAGGATCAAGAGGTCAATGACCCTACTCTAGAAGACCTCAAAGCCCTGTGCAAAAGAAATTGGGGATACATTAAGACCAGGAGAGTGGTTCCCTGTCAAGATGAGGCCAGATGGTCTGGTACAGGGTTGGAGAACCTGCAGTCTCAGGTGCACATGTGGCTCTCCAGGCCCTCAAGTACAATCCTTTGACTGAATCCAAACTTCACAGAACAAATTCCTTTAATAAAAGGATTTGTTCTGTAAAACTTGGACTCAGTCAGAAGGCTGCACCCAAGGATCTGGAAGGCTACATGTGGCCTCGAGGCTGCAGGTTCCCTACCCCTGGACTGGTTCGTAGTCATTCTTCTACATTTTCACGGTTTGGAAGAAATAGCAATGGATTTGGAGCCAATCAATTGATAAACATTTAGTAAATGCCAACTATGTGTCAGGCACTTAAGAACTAGGGATACAAAGAGATACAAAAAATAGTCCCTGTCCTCAAGGAGCTTAAAATTGAATGGAAGAGCTTACAATCTCATAGCCAGAGGCCCAGGTGCAAACCCTGTCTCTACTACCCACTCTCAGTGAGAATTTAGTCACTTAACTTCCATTCATCTTAGTTTCCACATGTGTAAAAAGAAGCAATTGAATGAAAGAGACTCTGAGGTCCCCTTCAACTATAAATCCACAACCTTATGAAATAATATTCATTATGAATCTCAACTAGTATAATGAAAATGGTACTGGGATTGAAATCAGAGGACCTGGGTTCAAATTTGGGTTCTTCCTCTTACTCCTGTTTGACCTTAGGCAAGTCACTTCCCTGTGGGTCTCAGTTTCTATAACTGTAAATGAAGGGGTTGAGACCTACAAAGTACGTTCTAACTCTCAAACTAAGATCCTATGGTCCTAATCCCTCCCATGGATGTATATAAACCTCATTCTGAATGAATTCCTCTCTCATAGAACTTTAGAATAGCACACACACACACACACACACACACACACACACACACCCATTTATCATGTATTATTCTGAATGGTAGTTGTCTGTGTGTCTCTTATCCTATGATTATATTGAGAATGAGACATAAGACACTTGTCATAATCTAAATGAGAATAAAACACTTGTCTTATAAAAGCTTTGTACATATCCCTTGGAGAGTTTTTTGTCCTTCATAGAGAAGGTGCTTAATTCGTGTAGAATGAATGAATTTCATTCATTTGGCTTAGAAACCATTTTGACCCATTCCTCTTGACCATTAATAATAATTAGCAGATCATATTTATATAGAACCTTAAAACTAATAACTTTCCCTGATTTAATATTTCCTGACATGGCATCTCAATTGCCTATTTCTTAATGTTTCTCCAGTAATTCATATCCAGTCAGACTTTGTTGTTGTGTGTTCATGCTTCGTTGCCAAAGAAGACCATGCCATCAAAGAAATGATGGCATGACTTGCACTTGACTCTGTTTTGAGTGAAGGAGGACTGTGCATGTCACCAGCCTCACGTCTCCTCCAGGGCCATCTGAATCCAGTGACCAGATATTCATCAGGATGAGTGGAGATGGCCCAGGATGCACTGAGAGACCTTGGCACCTCTAAGCCAAGGTCTATGCAGGTATTCACATAGGGTGAGATAATGCCCATTCAGTGAATAGGCCTCTTTAAGAAGTAGCCAGGGCATGGCCCCTTTAATGAGGCAAGGAAAACAAAGACATCAGGCTGGGAGGGGAACAACAACAGTTACTTTTGATAATCATTCTGAAGCCAGGAGGGTCCAGAAGAGAGCCTTTAATCAGACTTTGTATCCTGACCCAATTATATCATTACCCTATAGTCTTTGCCATGCTTACATTTTATAGAGACTTTAAAATTGTTTCACCTGTACAAATCTCAATCCCTCTCCCAAGATGTCCTGGAAGGTTTTTTGGCATCGAGGTCAGTAATTAGATTTGTTGTTATCCCTAAAAATGATACTGATAGTGGTGGTGACAGTAATGATGATGGTGGTGGTGGTAGTAGTGATAGTTGATATTTGTATGTTTTTGTACTTTGCAAAGAATTTCCAGATTTCTGTGACGGAGCATAATGAATGTGAGAAAAGCACTGCATTTGGAGTCAGACAATCGGTAATCGGTATTCAAGCCCCATCTCTGACATTTACTGGTGGTGCAACCATAAGCAAGTCCTTTTTACCTCTTTGAGGCTATTTCCTTATCTATGAAATGGAGGTAGTAATCAAATCATAGATTTAACTCTCAAGGTGGTTTTAGAGAACATCTAGTTCAATCCATTCATTTTATAGATGAGGAAATAAAGGCCCTATGATGACAAGTGATCTGTCCAAGTTCACATAGATAGCAAGTAGGAGGATTGGGATTTGAGCCCATCTCCCTTGATTCCAAATCCAGGACTCTGGGGTCCAACACATAGAGGAAAATGTTGGAATCAGAAAGCAGAAATACCCATTTCTTTGAAGGAGAAGAACATACCACTTTTCTGATCTCTGTCCCTTTATTGGTTGGAGGCCATGCCAAATGACCTCAGTCATTGACCATTGGCTTAGGGTGGGGCCAGTTTTGAGACAGGTTCCTTGTCTATGTTACAAAGGTGCTGTATGAACAGCTGAAATGTGGTCCACAATGACTCCCAGATGCCTACTTTTCACTCCCTCCCATTAGGCATCTGCCCCTTGTAACTTCACCCTCTAACACCCACAGTGACTCTTTTCTTCTAACTAGAAGATCACACATGCTTTGGGAGCTGGAAGAAGTCTGGAAAGTGCTTAGAAACAGGGGTCCAGCTCCCAATGTGTGTTTTGGGGTAACAGGCATTGATAGAAGATTGCAGAAAGTAGAACAAAGAATATATTAAAAATTCTAATGTGTTCCTAGGACGTAGGGGGAAGAGGGGCAGAGTTGATTTGGACTTGGAAAAAAAGACCCCACCACAATTGATAAGTGGTCAAACAATGTGAATAGGCAGTTTCTAGAAGAAGAAATCACAGCTACACGTGGTCATATTTTAAAAATGCTCTAAGTCATTACTGGTTAGAGAAATGCAAATTAGAACAACTCTGAGGTACCATCTCACCTGTCAGATTGTCTTAAATGGTGGAAGGGGAAAACGACAAATGTTGACAGAATGTGGAAAATTCGGGACACTAATACAATTCAGTGGAATTGTGAACTGATCCAACCATTTTGGAGAACAATATGTAATTACACCCAAAGAGTTATAAAACTTTAGCTCCAACGATACTACGGTTAGGTCTGTTTCCCAAGGTGATGAGGAGAAAAAGGAAAAGAATATATATGTTCTAAAATATTTATAGCAGCTCTCATTGTGTTAGTAAAGAACTAGAAAGTGAAGTTGGAGAATGGTATATGATGGCAACGGGCTGTAGGAAATGACAAGCAGTTTGGTTTTAGAAAAAATATGGAAAGACTTACACGAAAAAATGCAGAGTGAAAAGAACAGAAGCAGCAGAAGTTTGTATACAGCAATAGCAATATTGTTGAAAGAGTAACCATGAATGAGTAAACTATTCTCAGTCAATCATTCAAATCAGCTAGGATGAATTTATGAAGGAAAATACTACTCACCTGCAGAGAAAGAACTAATAAATGGAAGCATGCACTGAATTGATTGATACACACACACACACACACACACACACACACACACACACACAAAGTATCTGTATCAAATGTTGGCCATCTCTAATGAGGGATTGGGAGGGGAGGAGGGAGATAACTCAGAACTCAAAATAAAACTTAGATAGATAGATAGATAGATAGGCAGGTAGGTAGGTAGATAGGTAGGTAGGTAGATAGGTAGATAGATAGGTAGATAGAGGGATAGATGGATAGATAGATACATAGACAGACAGACAAATAGATAGATAGATGATAGATAGATGGATAGATAGACAGAAGCAGTAGGGCTAGTCTAAAGTAGAGAGTATAGAGAGGAATAATGTATGAGGACTTGTCAAACAGGGGTTGGATGTTTGATTCTAGAAGTATTGGACATCCACTGTAATTTGTTGTGTAAAAGGATAACATGGCCAGAGTCTATGCTTTAGGTTTGGGGCTTTCTCTGGGAAGATATTTTTTCCTGGACATTTTTTTTAATGGAAAACCCAAACTATGCACTATAGGTTTGAGGAGTTTGCAGCTAAGCAGCATTTGATTACACAGAGAGTTTGTGGTCCGTCTCCTCTCATCTCCTCTCTCCTCCTGGTGCCATAGTACGTCATTATGGCAGAGCTCTTTCTGCCAGGCTTACAGGGCATATTTCAGATGCTGACACTTTGAAGTATGTGTTCTCTTAAGGCTTAACAATGTCAAGCTTCATAACACAAGAACTAGTTAGCTTACTTCCTACTTTAAATTGCTTGTAATTTGAAACATGCAAACATTTCCACTTTATCAAGTTCGGCTACTAAACATATTATTGCCACGACCTGCATGTTTTATAGCCTCTGTAGAGCTAAGGAGCTGAGCCTGATTAAAATAGACTGGGAAAAGACTAACTCATTACGAAATCTTTGAGGGTCCAGAATGAAACATCTTGGTTTATTCCACAAGCTGAGATAATGGCTGGGAGGAGAATTCTGGAGAAGCTACAGAGACAGAGGCAGGGGCTTAGTTAGTCGTGCTCTTGGCTAGTGAGATTTCCTGGTTGGCATCAGAGAGGGTATTTCAGACCTGTTGTGAGAACATGGCTTTGAGTGGGAAACACTCACCATTCCAATTCCCTGGCACATGCAGAAATGGAATGCAAGCCCCAGGAGCGGAGAAGCTAGATGACGGGAAGTGTGTGAAGGCACAGTAGAAAGTAACTGTGAAAGTAAAGCCTCTGAGGCTTACTATGAGTGTCATTTTGGATAAATCACTTCACCTCTCTGGGCCTCAGTTTCCTTATCTTCAAAATAAGGGGTTTGGACTAAATGGCATCTGAGATTCCCCTCACACCCCAAGTTTAGATCTACGGACCTGTGACTCTTTGGGTGGGTTCAGGGAGGCCACACTCGAAAAAAAAAAGCCTCATCTGTGACAAAGCTCAGTTTGCCAAAGAGAGAGAAACTAGGGAGTGATTTTTTTTTAACTTTATAAAAGCATGGGGCTTTTAAAACTTGATTTGAGTTATAAAGTTTCAATTTACACACCTCTTTTGAGGCCTGCTGCAACTTTTCACAACTGCAGCTGTATTTGTTCTTTCCTGAGCAGTCAGCATGGTGTGATATTAAGGACCCTGGATCTGAAGTCAGAAGATCAGCATTCAAATCCTGGTTGTTTCCTGGTTCTGTGACCTTGGACCAATTGTCTACCCTCTCTGGACCTCAGTTTCCTTTTCTGTAAAATGAAGGAAATGTACTAATTGACCTGCAAGTCTCAATTGACTTCCAGATCTATGATCTCATCCGGGGTACTCCATGCATGATTCTAGAGTGCACTGTTAACTTTTCACTTGACCCTCAAAATAACACAGGAAGGTCAGCAGAATGGGTTGTATTCTTTCCACTTGACAGATGGGACTGAAGTTGGATTAAAACTTAGACCTAGCTCTTCTGACTTCCAGTCCTGCATTGTTTTTAAGAGACAGCACAGATTTCTTCTCAGCATGCTTATTGTTCAATGGACTTATACAATAAACCTGTCCTAAGGGACAAGTCACTTCTTGGAAAATTGCACAAGTATGTGTTATTTCTTCTAGAGTGCCACGGAAAATGATCTTAAGCTTGGAGAATATGTGGCAAAGGAGTCACTCACAGTTCCTGATTAGTTTGAAAGTCCATTTCTCCCTTCACATAAACCTAGTGAAGTTTCCCCAGGCATAGATTTCTGTGGGACTCCTTGTAAAATCCTCAATTAGCCATATCTCAGTGTGTTTAGATTGTCTTTGGCTCCTGATGCAGACATTTTCATCAGTCACTGATGTGCCAGGACACCACTAGGACATTGAGGGGAAGTCTAAAGCTTTCAGTCTTTCAAGGTTCCTCAGGATCATCTACTGGTTGGTAAGAAGCAGGGGGTGAAGGGCGGCAAGAAAAGACAGACTCTTTTCTCACCCTCCAAGTGATTCCCTCTCAGGGACTTCAATAAAACTGTCCTTCCAATGAGTTCTTGGAATCCTAACATCCAAATTGGTTTTCTGTTTTTTTAACCAACACTTATAGGGTATTACTGATTCTCTTCCACCTACCACATATCCTCTCCTCTTCTATCCTCTCCAAATAGGAATTTTAATAATATTTAGTTTCTAGCTACATTTCCACTTAAATAATATTAAATTTCTTATTCTTAGGAAGTGTCTGATCACTTAGTTACCTAATTTAGTCATACCAGAATTAAATTCCTTACTTTAACATTTTTTTTAAAAATTATTTTTAAAGCTTTAATATATTTTGGGGGGAGTTTAATTGCATTTTCCTTTAAAATAACATTTTAGTTAATAACTAACAGAAATTCCTGTTTAATTAGAAATATCTTAAATTGTTTGAATAGATTTTATTTGCAAGATAAAATAGAAAAAAAAACAACATGAATTATTCCTACACCTGTGAAACCTCGTTTGTCTTCATCCCATGGCTCAAAAGTATTTCATTCATCCATTGATTATGTTTTCATATGTAGTATATGCCTTAGATTGATTGAATAAGTAGAGATGTCTAGGCTTTGTTCATATCTCGCCTTTGATTCATTCAAAACGGAGCAGGTCTCTAATTACTGAACTGGGAATATGGAATACCTTCCCTTACATGCATGCACATATATACATATATATATATATATACATATATACATCAATGTTCATTTTATATTTCTTTATCTCAGTAAATATCTGCCTCTCCGCCCCACCTCCCATATATAATCTCCATGAGGGCAGGGTTTGGTTGTGGTTTTTCGGTTTTTTAAAAATCTTTGTGTCTTTAGTACTTGGCTCAATTCTTGAACCTGGTAGCTACTTAATAAATGCTTGTTGCATTGGTTCCCTTGAGTTCTAAATCCTATAATGATGCCATTCATCAAATGCACCCATCCCATCCTGTGCTTCTCTAGTAGGGAAATAAATTCATTGGGGATGTGCATGAGATTCAATTACTCAGCATTACAAAGAAATTTCTCAGCCCTTTATTTAGGGTTTTTCATAATGCCTTGCTCTTCAGCCTGTCAAACCTATACTGTCTGTTCAATCTGGGCTCATCTCTGACCCTCTCCCACAAATGACATGCTATTTTCTACCTCTTTCATGCTATGAACCCTATGTTACCTCTCCCCTATTCTTGAAATCCTGCTTTTCCCCCAGATCTCAAATACAAGTCCCACAGACTTCCAGATCACATCCTGTACAGCCTATGTGTCTGTCTCCACTCAAGGATCACTCTTATACTCTAACATATAACATATAGCATATGTCATATTGTTACTGGAGGCAGAGGCATTAGGGAGATGGAGACTTATAATTTCACAATTTTAGGGAATCCTAGTAAGGAAAATCCTTCCACCAATGCTGATCTGCCTTTTCCTGTACCACTTAGCATCTCAAAGACTTATAGTCTTAGTGCTTGAAGCCCATAGGGGTCAAGTGACTTGTCAGTGTCACACAGATAATCTAGATCCATGATGGATCTTCAAAAGTGGTCTTCCTAAAACTAACCTCTCTAATCCTAGTACCACTAACTCCTAAATCTTATATTGCTCTTTATACGATTTCCCCAAATAAATTGTAAGTCCCTTGACAACAGCATGACTCTTTAATTCTTCATATTCTTAGCCCTTGGGACAATGTGCTGGGCACATATAAAGTACTCCATAAATGATGAGTTGCTAAGGACAGTGATGATTAGTGAGTGAAAGAAAAGGTCCACCTGTATCCCAAGGGTGGTTTGCAGGGAGTGCTGTCATGTGATGTAGTGGAAGGAACACTGGGCCAGGAGTCAGGAGAACTGGATTCTAGCCCTGACTTTGTCATTGACCAATTACATTACTTTGGATAATTCACTTCAGCTCTCTGGGTCATGGGTTTTCTATCTGTAAAACGTAGATGGTGACAGCATGACACAGGAGATAGAGAGGCAGCCTTGGATTCTGGCTGACCCAGTTTCACATACTGCTTCTGACATATTCTGAGCAAGTCACTCAATCTCTCAGTCTCCCAGGAAACTGTATAAGATGCTAAGTTGCAGAATAAGTGCTCATATGCATTGTGGGGGGGGGGTATCCTTACCAGAAAGGAAAGAAGAAGAAAGAAAAGAAAAGAAGGAAGAAATTAAAGAAGAAAGAAAGGGAGAGAGAATGGGAGAAAGAGGAAGAAAAAAGAGAGAAAAAGAAAGAATGGGAAAGAGTAAAAGAGAAAGAGGAAAAGAGAAATGGAGAGAATGGAAAGAGAGAGGAAGAGAGTGAGAAAGAAAGAAAAAGAAAGGAAGAGAGAAAGGGAAAGAGAATGGGAGAAAGAGAGAAAAGAGAATGGTAGTAAGAGAGGTAGGGAGAAAGACAGGGAAAGGAAGAGACAAACAGAGGGAGATAGGAGAAAGAGAGAAGGAATCAAAAGTAAAAAAATTAAACTAACTAAATAAATAAAACTCCCTCCTCCCCCTCCCTTGCTCACAGCTTGCCCCTCCTCTAAACACCAGTATTTCCATTTAAATTCAATTTCATTCAACAAACATTTAATGAATCACTTACATATGTCCTTACTCAGGTCCTCAACTTCAGAATCATTCTTAAGTTTTACAAAGCAAAAACAATTATTTACAAAGTCTTAGTGATTCTAACTTCCTGTCATCTCTCTACTCTTTTTCCAGGACCACATTACCTATTTCTTTGTCTAATGATATATAGATTCTTAACTGGCTTCCCTACTTCCAGGTAAAGATAATTAGGATGTGCAGTCAATAGAGTGTTGAGCCTTGAGTTAGGAAGACCTGAGTTCAAATCCAGCCTCAGACATTCACTAGCTGTGAATGACCTTGGGCAAGTCACAACCTCTGTTTGACTCAGTTTCCTCATCTGTAAAATGGGGTATAATAGCACCCATCTTCCAAGGTCATTGCAAGGATCAAAAGAGATAATATTTGTAAAGCACTTTGTACAGTACCTGGCCCTTAGTAGGAGCTTAATAAATGCTAGTTCCTTTCCTTTTCCCAGTGGCTCACTTGTTCAGTTAATCTTCCATGCAGATGTCCAAGTAATTTTCTCAAAGTATAAGGCTGACCATTTCTGAGACAACATGACATAGTGGATCAGGGGCTGAACTTGGAGGAAGAAAGATATGGATTCAAATTTTGCCTCTGAAACACAATATGACCCTGGGGAAATCACTTAACCTCTCAAAGGCTCAGCTAACTAACTATGTAGGATTATGAGTTGTACTATAATTGTAGATCTGCCTTGCCAGAGGGAGTTAGTTCTCCCCAAATTCCTTTCATGCACCAATGGTCTAGGCCAAATACACTTTTACACACATTTACAAGCCTGGTGCTCTATCTACTGCACCATCTAGCTGCCCCACAGTAGGTTGTCATAAATGTTTTGGGCTTATTGAATTATTTTTCTGTAGTTACTTGTGTTGGTTGGGGTGGGAGGGATGGACAAGAATATATTTTGCCCTCTCTCTCCTCTCCTTGTCACAGATGGTAGGCTATTTTACCAGGTCTTGACAAAGAACTTGTCTACCACTTATGGAGATCCTTCGAGCTCAGGTTAAACGCTGGAGAAAAGCACCATGGGGGAACGCTTGCATTTTAGGGAGATTTTTTCTGGGCTATTTTATCATCGTGGTGTGAATTATGTAATTACCAGTGTCCTGGGGTGTTTGGTGGGGGATGGGGAGAGAGAAAGATTGGTCTGAAGTTGGGGGGGAGGTCAGAAAGGTGTTAACAAGCTATAAATGACCTTCCTTCTGCCTGCTCAGGCATAAGTAATGTCCTGAAATTGCCTACAGTCAAAACTGCCAATTCAGAGCTGATTGCAATGAATCAGGTCCCCCTATACGAAATACCATGATCAATTTCTCATTTCGCTGAATAAATAAGCCAGGAGATAGGGAACTGTCTCTGACCCTCTGTTAACCTTTTGCCTCATTATTCATATCAAACCTATGACATGCATGTAAGAAATCTCTGGTTCAATTTTAGCTAATTATTTGTTAGGACTGAAGGATCTGTGAAGTGTTACTGATGGTACAAGCGTCCAGGGACCTTACATGGTCTAATGAAAATAAGCCCGAGGAAGTGAGCAGCCCCCATGCCTTTGTCTAGCTCTCTTCAGAACACCAAATAGTGGCATCCTCTTTTTTTTTTTTTCCACTAGACTGTTAATCCTTGTTGGAGCATGCGCAAGATGATCATGTCCACTCTTGAGATGTGAAATGCCGGGAGAATTTATTACATCTTTGACTATTGTTAACTTAACATCTTTTTATCATACTTAGCTCCGATCACTGCCACAGATCAATTCCCCCATTTGAATAAATTGTGTGTCTTTCTGCATGCACTCTTTTCTCCCGTACTTATCCATTTAGTGTCCAGAGTGCTTTTTAAACATAAAAAATAATTTCACTTAATTGGCTCGTTTTTAGTTTTGCAGAAGCCACTGAAATTGGCAGAAATATGTTGGTGTGGGTTGCCAGCTATGAATCCCACATGAGGGTTTTGACTGAAGGCTTTGGGGTCTAGTGGGATTGGCAAGGATTGTCCCTGAGGTGTTCTGAGAAGAATCTTCTTACCCACCACTCTCTCCAGATAGTGGCAGTTTGAGGGTGGTTCCACAGCCCCCAGAGAGAAGTTCTAGCAAAAATCCTATCTCCCTCATTGTGCTTCCTACATCCTCCTACACTATTTGGAGAATCTCCCTGGAGAAAAACCAACAGGCATCCCCCTTTAATGCTTCTATTTATCCTCTAATAGTAGCCTTCCTTCTGTGGAGCTGAAGTAATCTGAGATCATCTTAAGGAGGCTTCTTCTATAGAGTAGTTTCTGTTTTCCCTTTGTTGTGGTTACTGCTTTCAGAGAACAAAGGAAGACAATTGTAGGTGAGCATATTCAATATTATTGCTATACCTATCACCATGACTACTATTAATAATAATACTCCCTTATACACCTATGACACTATGCCAGTGAAAATGCCCAGGGTGATGGAGTATCTTGTTCAATGAACAAGGAGGGTAGTGTCGCTGATGGCAGAGTACTCAGGGCCTTATTGGGGGAGGGGGAGAGGGGACAAGGTTCAAGAAGATTGGAAAGGTCAAAGCTTTGAAGGCCAAAGGGCTTTATATTTGATCCTGAATGTGATAGGGAGCCACTGGAGAGGTAGAAAGGGCAGGAATGATTTTCAGTTTACACATAAAAAAACCAAATTTAAGAAAATCAAAATGATGACTCATCTTTTTGCACAAATCCTGTTGGAGCTACCTTGTGACATGAGCAAAGCCAGAGGAGGAATTTATTAAATGATTTTAATTATCTAAAGGAAAACATCTAGAGTGGTGGAGCAGGAAGTCAAACAAAGGTCTTCTGATTCCTAGGTGAGGGCTATTTTCACTATTCCACACTCCTTCGGCATGGTGTTATGACCTTTAGAGAATTAAGACCTGAATTCAAATCCCTGCCTTGCCACTCATTACTTTTGTGATTTGACTCATACCTTCTCTCTAACACCCAGCCTCCAGTCCCTAAACCCTTAGATCTCTCTGGTTGGAGAGAGTGGGGTAGAAGGGGGACATGTGGGAGCTCCTCCCTGATCCTCTACCATTAAGGACAGTAGTCAGGGAATTCTCCTCATCATTTCCCACCTGGTTGCTTTATTGGACTTCATCATCACTAGAAGCTCTCCATTCTACAAGATGAAATCAACCTAAAACTCCCGCCTCCTCAGATCATTTCTCCATGTGGTTGCAGGATGTCATCATGCCTCTGTGCTTGATAAACCCCAGCTCCCCAACCCCCTGTTCCCTGCCCTGTCTTCAGCTCCTTTTGGTGTATTGTCTCCCTGACTAGACTGTGAGCCCCTTGAGAGCAGGGTCTATAGTATCTTTTGCCACTCTTAGCGTTGGTATACCTCATTTTATTGTACTTTGTTTTATTGCACTTTATAGATATTACTCTTTTTTTCCTTTACAAGTTGCAGATTTGTGGCAACCCTGAGATAAGGAAATCTATCAGCACTATTTTTTCCAACAGCATGTGCTCACATCATGTCTCTGTGTGACATTTCGGTAATTCTTGCAATATTTCAAACTTTTTCGTTATTGTTATCATGTCTGTTATGGTGATCTGTGATCAGTGGTCTTTGATGTTACTATTGTAATTGTTTTTGAGGTGCCACAAATAGCAACCACAGAAGACGGTGAACTCACTCAGTAAATCTGGCTGCTCCACCATCCTACTGATCCAGTCTCTCTCCTTCTTCTCCAGCCTCCCTATTCCCTGAGACAAGAGAATATCGAATTAGGCCAATTCATAACTCTACAATGATCTGTAAGTGTCCAGAGGAAAAGAAGAGTCAATTCATAGGGCAAACTTCATTGATATTTTAAGAAATTTCCACAGCCATCTCAACCTTAAACAACTACCACCCTTCATCAGCAGCCACCAAGGTCAAGGCAAGACCCTCTACCATTCAAACGATTACAGCTCACTGAAGACTCAGATGATGATTAGTATTTTTTAGCAATAAAGTATTTTTAATTAAGGCATGTACATTTTTTAGACATAATACTATTGCGTACTGAAGAGATAACAGTATAGTGTAAACATAACTTTTATTTGTACTGGGAAATCAAAAAAATTCATGTGACTTGTTTTATTGCAGTGGTCTGGAACTGAACCTGCAATATTTCTTCCGTATGACTATCTCCAGTGCTTAGCACAGTGCTTGCCTGGCATATAGTAGGCATTTACTAAATGTTTATTGACTGACTGGGAATTCACTTAACCTATCCTGGTCTCCTTTTCTTCATCTGTAAAATGTGGGGGTTGGACTAGATTACCTCTAAATTTCCTTTAGGCTTTCCATCTCTGCTCCTATGAGATTCCTACTCTTAAAGAATTTGGGCACCTAGGTGGTACAGTGACTAGAGCACTGAGCTTGGAATCAGAAAGATTTACTAGCTTTGTGGCTTTAGGCAAGTCACTTACCCCTGTTTGTCTCAATTTCCTCATCTATAAATGGGCTGGAGAATTACTCCAGCATCTTTGCCAAGAAAACCCCAAATAGGGTCACAAAGAGTCAGACATGACTGAAACAACTCAATGATAAAGAACTTATCCTATGGTTGGGGAAACAAGACACACTATTTGTGAAATGATCCCATGCTACTTAGTATATTAGCTAATACATTTCAACAAGTTCAAAATACCAGCTTAAGGACACGTAACTGAAAATAGTTCCAGGTTAAAAGGTCTGGAAGTGTCAGAGGACTGGAGGCTCAATATGATTCAGCAGAGGTGTGGAAGTCACAAAAGCTAAGAGAGTCGAGAGTAGTCCCACAGTTTCCTGTCCTAGTCAGATCAGCCCTGCTGTGTTGTCTTCAGTTCTGGGATTAAAGGAGGACATTTTAAGGAGCACATAGCTAGACTGGAATATAAGCCACAGTATCAAATAATCTCAGAAGAGATTTCATGGACTATTTAATCTAATATGTACCTGAAAAAACAATATATTCAACCGCGTGCCTGATAGGTGATCATCCAACCTTTGTGTGCAGACCTCTTCCAAGGTTAAATTTGTTACCCTAAATCTTTTCCAGTTTGGGAGAACTCTAATTGTTAATAACTTTTTCCATATATTCATGGAAGCTTCTCTGTATTCATGATGTTCATTATCACTGCAGTATGTTCAGTCATTTTAGACCCCATGTGGGGCTTTCTTGGCAAAGATGCTGAAGTGGTTTGCCATTTCTTTCTCTGGCTCATTTTACACATGAAACTGAGGCAAACAGTGTTAAATAACTTGCCCAGGGTCACACAGCCAGTAAATTCATGAGGCCAGATTTAAACTCAGGAAGATGAGTCTTCCTGACTTCAAGCCTGGCACTCTGTCCACTGAGCCATCTAGGTGTTCAATCTTTATGTCTGACAGCACAAATAATAACCCATTACTTCCATGGACCACAACTTGTCTAAAAATTCACCAATCAACGGGCATCACTTTTGTTTCCAGTCCTTTGCCACCACAACAAGTACTGCTATAGATATTTTGGCATAAATAGAACCTTTGTTTTTATGATTTCCTTGGGCCATATGCCTAGAAGTGAGTCTCTGAGTCAAAGGGTATAGACATTTCTATCATTTTATTTGTATAATTTCAAATTGCATTTTAGAAGGTTGTGCTGATCCACCAACAATGCATTAATGTTATCACATGACTTCCTTCAAGACTCAGCTCAAAATCCACCTGCTTTAAGGACTTTCCTGCCCCCCCCACCAGATACTAATGTCTTCTCCTCAGATTACAATAATTCATAATAATATGAGCTAGCATTTATATAGTACTTTTAAAGATTGCAAAGCACTTTACAAATATTATTTCATTGTAGCCTCACAATAATACTGGGAGATAGATGCTATTATTATATCTCCATTTTATAAATGAGGAAACAAACCGATTAAGTGATTCACCCAGTGTTACACACCTACTAAATATCTGAGACTGCATTTGAACTCAGGACTTTCACCTACTCTGCATATCTCTTGTATGTTCCTAGTTGTTTACATATTCTGCCACCTCTCTCTCTCCCCACCCTCCACTATGAAATAAACTGCTTGAGGGCAAGAACTAGCTTTCTCTTTGTTTCTTTAGTACTTAGCACACTTATCTGGCCTATAGTAATTGCTTACCACATTCTTGTTGACTGATTTTATAACTTCTCTAATATAGACTATTCTCTTCATTTGTCATCTTTGCCAATTTTCTATGTGTAAGATGAAATTTCAATGTTGTACTAACTGTTGTTCAGTTGTTTCAGTCGTGTACAATTCTTCATGACCCCATTTGGGGTTTTCTTGGCAAAGAGAATGGGGTGGTTTGCCATTTCCATCTCCAGTTTGTTCTAGACTTTTTCCAGGAATCAAGGAAGTCAGGTTCACTGGACTTTGGGTTGTAGACTATGCCCTCTTCCCTTTTGTGAGAATGGGAACAATTATTTGCCCTTCTCCAGTCCTGAAGCACTTCACCCATTCTTCAGGGTTTTTCAAAGATTAATCACAGTGGCTCAGCAATCACTCTGACAGTTTCTTCAGCACTCTGACATCAAGTGTATTTGGGTGACTTAATCTCATCAAGGCCAACTAGGTTGTCTCTGGTGGTCTCCTTCCTTGTCTTGTTAACTCCCAATGAGTTATTTTTGTTCTGTCCTTTCTAGTCCAAATCATCATTGTCTTGAGCAGAGAAAACAAAACCAGATAAGAATTGAGGATTTTTGATTTCTCGTGAGGTATCATCATCTCATTTACCCTGAGCAGCTGTACTATCTCTGTTTTGATCTTCATCTTTTCTACAATATAGCATAAAAATAAAGTTGTTTAAAAAAATTTTTTTAGCATATTATATCAATTTCAATAGAATTCTTGACACTATTCTCATAGCACTTAGTGAGGGCTTTTGTAATTTTTTATTCATCCTCTATTATCCTACTTTGCTTCCATCTTCCTTAGATGTTTTTTAAGACTCTAACTTGGTTGATGGTACATTCTTCTACTGGCCCTCTCTTCCTTCTAATTTAAATATTTTCTTCAAATTGTCATTTTAATAAAGTTTAACTTATTCCTTTTGTTTTTACGCATGATCATCTTCAAATATATCCATTTTTCCCCTGCCAGTAAGCCTTTTCTTTTAACAAACAAATAACAGCAAAACCACCAATGAATCTATCACATCTGACAGCAAATATAATATTATTCACACATAATTTTCTACATCTTCATGAAAGAAAGTAAATATACTGACTTATCTCTTCCTTTTGGCCATACTTGGATGTAATAATTACAGAGCCTTTACTTTCATTTTATTGTTTTTTTCCTTTTCACTATTATTGGCATTGTGCATAGTGTATCCGTGGCTCTTCATCAGTTCATGTAAGTCTTCTAATGTTTCTCTAAAAACCCCATGCTCTTAATTTCTTATGGGATAATGTATTATATCACATTCATATACTGCAATTTGTTTATTAATTCTCCAATCAATTGGCAACCACTGTGTATCCAATTCTTTGCTACCGTCGTGTGTTATCAATACCTGAGTGTAAAAGGGATCTTTCTTTCTATCCTTTACTTCCTTGGGCTATATGCCCAGCAGGAGAATCTCTGAGACAAAAGGTATAAACAGGTTAGTTAATTTTTCTTTTTCATAATTGCAAGTTATTTTCAATAAAGTTAAACCAATTCAGAGTTTCAACAACAATGTATGTAAGTGTGCCTATCTTTCCGTGACTCTTTCAGCATTGATTATTTCACTCTTTTGTCATCTTTTCCAATTTTCTAAAGGTGAGGTAAAAATTTCAGAATTATTTAAATTTGCTTATTTTATTATGGTCATTTGGAGCATTTTTTCATAAGTTTGTAAATAATTTTCAGATCTTTTGATAACTGTTTATATCCTTTGTCCACTTGTCTACAGGAGAAAAGCTCGTGGTATTATGTTTTTTGTTAATTCCTTATATATCTTGAATATCATATTTTATCAGAAATATTTGATAAAAATACTTTTCCTAAATGGCAGTTTTCTTAATTATTTATAATCTTGGTGATTTGGTTTATGCAAAAACTTTTCAATTTCATGTAACTGAAATCATCTGTTTCATCTTTTGGTATCTCCTCTATCTTTCATTTAAAGATTCTACTCAAAGTCTGAGTTGTGAAAGGTATCTCCTGCTAATTTTCCTCTAATTTTTATAACAATAAGACCATTTACTTTTAAGTTGACTATTCATCTCTGGCTTATTGTGGTATATAATTGTGGTATACATAATATGCTGATCTAAATCCATTTTTTTAGAATTTATTTACTAACCTGCTTTCTAGTTTTGCTACAGTTCTTGTTAAATTGGAAATCCTTTCCCAATGTTCTTGGGTTTGTTGAGTGCTAGAGTATTACATTTGAGTGTTCTACAAATTTTTGTTCTTGAGAGATTCTCATACTTTCTGGACTAACGTTAGTGGAAATTTAGTCATAGGGATCTTAATTAAACTTTTCTGAATTCTTTGTAATCTGATATACAAAAATTTGGTCTAATCATGAATCTTAAGAAATGTCTATATTTCTAGGGGTGATGGAACCTGCTAGAATAAACACTCTCAACCTTTTTTGGTCTCAGGACCCCTTCAAACTCTTAAAAATTATGCGGGACCCTTTGATTCTTCTAAAAATTATTTAGGGCTTCAAAGAGCTGTTGTTTATTTGAGTTATGTCTATCATATTCAAAATTAAAATGGGCTAATAGAAAAATATATATTTATGATTCATTTAAAATAATAAGACCATTACATATTAACATAAATAGTATATTTTATAAAAAAAGCTATATTTTCAAAGACAAAACAAATTTAATGAGAAGAGTGGAATTGTTCTTACCTATTTCACAAATCCCTTTAATGTTTGGCTCAATAGAAAAACAACTGTACTCTCACATCTGCTTCTGCATGAAATCTATTGCTATATGTTGTTTTGGCTCAGTTATATGAAGAAAATATGGCCTCATGCAGACATATAGTTGTGAGAAGAAAGGGTATTTTAATATATTACTGTTGTTCTAAAAATGGTTTTGACCTGAAGTAGCCCCTGAAAAAATCTCAGGGACCCTCACACTTTCTGAGGGGAAAGGATTTCTTGATGTTCTCTAGAAAGGAGAATGAAGATTTTTTTTTTTTTTGCAGGGGAGAAGGGTTGCTGTTTTATTTTACTGTCTCTATTCTCAGGCACAAGTTCTTCATTTTTGGGGTCAGATAAAATAAAACCTGTTCTAGATTTATCAATTTGTCAACATGAGTACTGGAAGGAAAGCTGAGAGTCTTCTTTGGAAAGAAAAAAAAGAAAAAACAGAGCCAGACAGTGACATTCTCACGGGTTTCTTTGGTTAGGGTCATGAACCAGGGAGATTCCATAAGAGGCACCTCTCAACAATTCACTCATATTTTGTATATCAGCATCTTTGGCTCTTTTTTGGGGGAGAGGGGATTTGTCTCCTATGTATTTCTGGACATTTCTACTTATATTCTTCTACAATATAGCTATCCTGTATGGTACCTGTGTTGATATATGTTGTTCTCTCTTCCTCTTTTCTGTTTAAAGCATTTTAAATTATATTTTCATAACACTGTATAAATTCTTACCCGCCTTATTAAATATGATCTATCTCTAGTCAAAACCCCATCATTTCCCTATTTTAAGCCTTTATCCAGAAATCCCAAACCTGTCCTCAGATTCCATTTCCTCAAGGATGCTAGGTTCTGATCAGCTGATTCTGACTTATCTTGCTTGAAACCAGGTCTTTGTGTCACTTCTTGGCCATTTCTAAATCACACTGCTAGGTGTGTGCTTTTCCCCCCACTCCTACCCACCATACTTTCTAGCTCCTCTTTATAGATTGTCTTTTCCCATAAGGACGCAAGCTCCTTGAGGTCAGATGCTCTTGCACAGTGGCTGGAACTTAGGCATTCATTTAATTACTTACTTCTCAAATTTGCCTTTCTCTTCTGACGCCTTTGCATTAAATTGACAAAGGTAATGAAAACATCACCTGTGTCCCTGATGTCTTCAGTTTCTTTCCCAAGACTTCAAAAAACTTAGAAATACTAAATTCCTTCTGGAAATATCATTGGTATCCATATGAATCACTAGAGAAGAGTGTTTGATAAGTCTTAAGAAGTTCTTGAAGGAATCTTAGGGGCAGTTAGGTGATACAGTAAATAAAATATTGGGCCTGGAGTCAGAAAGACTCATCTTTGTGAGTTCAAATCTGGTTTCAGATATTTACTTCCTAGCTGTGTGACTCTGGACAAGACACTTAACCTTGTTTGCCTCCGTTTCCTCATCTGTAAAATGAGCTGGAGAAGGAAATGGCAAAACACTCCAGTATCTTTGCCAAGAAAACTCCAGATGGAGTCACAAAGAGTCAGACAGGACTGAACAACAAAGTGGTTCTTTAATGTGTCTTTTATACATGCACTAGGAAGATAGCAGGCCTCTCATTGTTAATATAAGGTCTACAAATAGCTGCCTCAGTTAACCTTCAGTAGAAAATCTCCAAAACCACATTTATCTCCTTTTCCTCTGACTTTCAATGGATGATCCTCTTTAGAGCGTTCCTCCTCAATTTTGAGAAAATATTTATCCTAATTACTTTGCTTCAAGTGGCATTCACTTTTTTTATTTATTTATTCATTTTCTCCCTTATATCTAATTTTTCCACTCTCCTACTTTATGATAAAGGATAGAATTTCCCTCTCTTCAGATACTTTTGACTCCTCCCCCTTTAAAATAAAGTCCTTTTATTTTAAACAAATATTTTGATTTCCCTAATAACCCGGAGAATGGAGAACTATTCCTTAAGCCCTTTCATCTTCTTTTCTAAGATAGGGACTAACTTGCAATTTGAGCATAAATAACAGTTCTGGGAATTCTGGCATCTCATCCATGTGGGTCCAGCTTCTCCAAGTGTAGATCATAACCTGACTATGCCTTTTCGTCCTGTGTAACTATATCCAAAATCTTTCCACAAATCCTCCATGAAAGATCCTACTCAAGTGGACAGTGCTCTAAATACAGTAAGCAATGAATAATTGTTGGCTTGAATTTGAAAGATATTCTAATCTATGGAAACTCCACTAACATTTATATGCATTGCCCATTATAAGCACTTAATAAGTGATTGAATTGAAGGAAAGGAAAAAGAAAAAGTCACTACCTGGAATTGATTATTCAAACACAGTTCTCAGTATCAACGAAGTTCTTTAGTGATGTGAAGTTTCATTCATTATTAAGAAGATAATGAGCAACGCTGTATTACATCCTCTGAGTTCAAAGGAAATTGACTTAAAATGTGTAGGAAAGATGAATCTAAATAGCATCTTGAAAGGGATTGGTTGGGGTTGGGCTGCATTTCTAAACTATCATGACCAAAACCATTCATCACTTGCTGACCAACTTTCTGACAATGATCTTCTCTGCCCTTAGGTAGACTGGTTATCAGATAGTAGTCAAACTGTAAATACATTGCTAGACCTATATTCAAAGCCATGATAGCTTAGTAGGATAAATTAGAACTTGGGCTCTGCTGGTATAGCCTCCAGGGTCACCTTCATACTATAATGAAGGCATGAAAATAGGACTTTTTTGGACACTGTGTAATAACGGGGCCCTTGAAGTCTCTGAGAACTTGGATGCATGTGTCCCATGCTACTATTCTCAGGTTCAATTGCTCTTGTGCAGCTAGTTAAGAAATGTCGACCTAAGCCCCCATCCAATATAGCACTCTCTATTATTAGACCATAAGAGAGACTCATCTCCAATAGCAAAAACATTTCATTAAGAAGTGAAACAAGGTAAATAACAAGATGTTCCCCAAAACAAAAAAGATGCAGCTTCCTTACATACTCTTAGATGGACATGAGCTAGAAATTTCCTAGGAAAAACTCATGAGGATTGGAAAACTTAGTTTTCCCAGTCTCTTTTCCACATGGAGATCCGTTAACCATTTGGAGCAGGCCAGAAACTGCTGGATCCTCTTGACTTTGCTCTGTTGTTCTTCATCTTTCATTGTTTTTTTTCAAATTTCTTTAGTATTTTGGTTTTTCCCCAGTTAAATGTAAAACCAATTTTTTACATTCATTTTTAAAATTTTGAGTTCCAAATTCTCTTCCCCCCAACCTCTCCCCGACTCTGAGAAGGCAAACAATTTGAAAAAGGTTATACATGTGTAGTCATGCAAAACCCTTCTATAATAGTCATGTTGTGAAAGAAAACAGACAAAAAAAACTCAAGAAAAATAAAGAAAAAAGTATGCTACAATCTGCATTAATTCTTTGTCTGGAGATGGATAGCATTTTTCATCAAAGTCCTTAAGAGTTGTGTTGAATGGTTGTATTGCTGATAATAGATAAGTCATTCACAGTTGATCATTTTATAATATTGTTGTTACTTTGTACACAGTACATTGCATCATCCCATGAAAGTGTTTCCAGGTTTCTGTGAGAGAATCCTGCTCATCATTTCCTATAATGCAATAGTATTCCATCATAATCACATACCAAAATTTGTTCAGCCATTCCCCAATCAATGGGTATCCCCTCAATTTCTAATTCGTTGTCCCCAGAAAAGAACTGCTATACATATTTTTGTACATATAGGTCCTTTTCCTTTTTGTTTTTGCTTTTTCATCTCTTTTGGGATATAGCTCTAGTAGTGGTATTGCTAGGTCAAATTCAAAAAATGCATGATTTTATAGCCCTTTGGGCATAGTTCCAAATTGCTCTCTAGAGTGGTTGACAATCAATTCACAACTCCACCAACAGTACATTCATGTCTCTTTTTTCCACATCCTCTTCAACATTTGTTGAACATTTACATTTGCTGTCCTATTAACCAATCTAAAATTTATGAGGTAGTGCCTCAGAATTATTTCAATCTGCATTTCTATAATTAATAATGAGTGAGAGGGTTTTTTTTAACATGGCTATAGATAGCTTTGATTACTTCATCTGAAGACTGATCATATCTTTTGATCACTTATCAATTGGGGAATGGCTCTCATTTTTATAAATTTGACTCAGTTCTCTATGTTTGAGAAATAAGGGTTTTAAAAATCAGAGATACTTGCTTTAGATTTTTTCACAACTCTTTCTAACCATATTTCCCTCCATTCTATTCCCTCACTTTTATTCTATTTATTCCATTTATTCTATTCTCTCTCTTTTTTTACCCTGTCCTCCTCAAAAGTGTTTTGCTTCTCACCCCCTCCCCCGATCTGCCCTCCCCTCTATCACCACCCCTCCTTCTCTTATCCCCTTCCCTCCTACATTCCTGTAGGGTAAGACAGACTTCTATACCCATTTGAGTGTGTATGTTATTTCCTCTTTGAGGTAATTCTGATGAGAGTAAGGTTCACTCACACCCTCTCACCTCCCCACCTCTTCATCTCCTCTGTAAAAGCTTTTTCTTGCCTCTTTGATGTGAGATAATTTATCTCATTCCACTTCTCCTTTTCTCTTTCTCCCAATACATTCCTCTCTGTCACCCCTTACTTTTATTTTTTAGATATCATCCCTTCATATTTAACTCACCCCTGTGCTCTCTGTCTTTATAAACTCCTTCTAACTACTCTGATATTGATCGCCCTTAATTTTTAAAGAGGACCAATGACATCACAGATGTTGTCTTGACTTGCATGTGAA
This sequence comes from Potorous gilbertii, assembly GCA_028658325.1. Classification (NCBI taxonomy): domain Eukaryota; kingdom Metazoa; phylum Chordata; class Mammalia; order Diprotodontia; family Potoroidae; genus Potorous; species Potorous gilbertii. Next base: position 316,268,605 of record CM053769.1, read on the forward strand.
TTGGGTTTAAATGAAGCAGGCAGAGTTAGCAAGGAAGTCATCAGATTCACTCTCTCTTCCTGAGTCATCAAAGTTTGGTGACAAGACAAGTCAGGACAATTGGCTATAGCCTGGGGATGCAACTGATGACCTTGGTGTCTTCAATGTCTGCCCAAGCTCTAAGCACTCCATAGAGCCTACTTCAGCCACTTTCATGGCCATTGGAACAAATTGTTCTCATCCGCCCATTCCGCCAGAGGAAGTCTTTACATGCTTGAGGTATACCTTCCCCTAGCTAATTCACTGACAGATTTAAGACCTATCAATTACCCTCATTCTGGTTTAGCCAATCTGTTTGAGACAGTTTTACTGGGTCATGGTCACTGCCTGTGCTATAGCTTATTAGAGCCACAGGTGAGAGTTGGGTGATAGGTAGACACCAAAGATGGATGAGCTGCCCTGAAAAGGATGTGGCAAATCTTCCCACTAGAGGTGCTATATTCTTGGTACACCCTTGGATTTGCTCTGTGGTGCTAAAGATTCTGCTGGGGATCCTGAATTCAGGAATGCAGTGGAAATATTGACCCACATATTTCCCCTTCCATTTTCCCCATTCTGTCCACAGTTCACATCTTGTCTCTTATGTACTCACTCCCAAGGCTATGGCAGCTCCAGCTGTCTTACTTCTGCCCCCTTTCCTGTAGCTTCCTCTCTTTTTCTTCATTTGCAAGTTTTACCACATTCCTACCCAGGGCCTCATAAGAATTTGATGTCCTACAGCTCAATCCCATGAACACCAATAGTTTTCCCTCATTGTTGCACTTGAAGCACTTGAAACTGTGCTGGAGGGTTCCAATAAGCTCTGTAGTACACCTGAACAATAAAAATGGTCGTAGAATGTCAAAAATTAAGTGTGGCACAGATTACTCTTTTTGATGCCATCAGAGGATACAAAGGAATACAAAGACATGATTCTTTCCCTAAGAGAATTCCCAATCTACAAGGGGAAACACAGCTCTCCTATTCTTATGGAAGACACATCAATAAGTCAAGAATCCTCCAACTCCTTTCCTCAATGACCATTGCAATTCAGTTAGAGACTCAGAGAATGTAAGTGCCTTGACTAATTACACAGTATTAAAGACAGGATTTGAACCCAAGTCTTCCCCACTATGAGTCCAGCTCTCCCTCTGATCTGTGTTTTCTCTTGTGGCAGGAAAAGGGAGAGCATAAGAAAAATCAAGGTAAATATGTAAACAAGCACACACGGTGGCAACCATTCTGAATTTGAAGTCAGAAAATTTGGATTCAAATCTACGTGGTAGCCGTTATGACATTAGGCAAGTTATCATCCCTCTGTGAGCTTGTTTCTTTCTCTGGAATATAAAAGTATTTTATCTCCATAGTCTTTTGTAGGTCTAAAATTCTGTGTATCTTGTCGCCATTTTTAATCCAAGGCAGTTTTGTGTGTGTCTGTGTGTGTGTCTGTGTGTGCACGTCCCTGCCATCTCCTAACTGAAAATGACCACAGTGGTTTCTCTTAAAATCTATAAGGATAAATACTCACAAATGGGCTAACATTTTCTAGGGTCAGTTTTTGCTTTTCATGAATAGTCAAGCCTAGAGCCAGTCCTCCCCCTCAATCCCCCACCCTTACCCTGTCAAATACCAGGGGCTCCTAATAGGAATGGGGATGGAAGCTAGGCCCCAGCAGGCACCACAGTAATGAAGTTAGCAAAAAGACAGATGATGGTGCCTCTCTCTATATTTAAGCTGGCCTACCGTCTGCTCTGGCCCTGGGGCCAGGGTTTGGTGACCAGCATCTCAATGGCTATTTTCTGTGACAATTTCTGTGTCTGAGCTCATTCATCAATTTCTATTCAGCAGAATCAGTTTTTGGAAAACTTGCAAAGGTTACTGAATCCAGGGGGAAGAGAGCCACCATGAGATATAAGACAGACTTTCCCAGGGATAGCATGAAAATCCCTAACTCCCTTGCTTCTCCCTCCCAAGTCTCACTTTTTCCATGACCTTATCAATTTCTGATAGGGATAATTCAGGCCTGAGGGGGGGGGTGGAATTGGAAAAACAGAATTAGTGCCATTTTCAACCACATGGAAAAGAGTTCTTTTTCTACCATGATCTCATGGGGTTCTGCCAAGGCCCCTGTTTCCTGGCTGTGTCTGAGCTCCTGCATGGAGTAGAGTGGAGAGGGTTCAAAGTCAGACAGGAAACAGTAAATGATAGAGGGCTGAGTCCACAAGTAAGAGAAAGGATCTTTGGTCTGTAAAAACAGCCTCAAGTGAAGGGATGGCATTGGGGTTGGGTCTGCCCCAAAGAGTCATGTGGCAAACACACAACACAAATCCTATACACTGTAGCATGTGGTTATATCAGATAATATAGTGGGGAAAGGACTAGACAGAGAAGTCAAAAGAAGTCGACTCTAGTCTACTAGTGATTGAGCAAATAATCCAACCTTACTGAGCCCTGGTTTGCTCATCTATAAAATCGGAGTGATACTCTCTGCATAGTCGATCTCACAAAGTTGTGGTAATAATTCAATTAGATAATGAATGTGAAAGTCCTTTGAAAACTGGAATGTACTTTAGACATATAGATAATGTTTTCATTATTTCATGACATTATACTGTTCTGTTTGGTTAGAAGGCTTTTCTTAGCAACCAAACTAGAAATTCCCTGAGGCAGGATCCATGGCATGGAGGTTACTATAGATTCTCTCTAACCCAGTGGAACGCAAACTATGATATGTCCAATCAAGCTGAAATGGATTCAGTAATGGACCATGTATCTACCTAATCAATCAACAAGCATTTCTTAAGCACTATATTCCTCGTAGGCACAAGGCTCTTTCTCCTCATCTCTATCACTTAGAATTCCTAGCTTCCTGTAAGGCCTAGCTCATGGGCTGCCTCCTAGGAAATGACTGTCCTGGGCCCCCAGGCCATTAGCTCTCTCTCTTTCTTCAGGTTATTATGGATTCCGTCACTACATATATGACCTTGGGCAGGTCACTTCTGCCCTCTTAACCTCAGTTTCCTCTCGTATAAAATAAGATAATAAGACTAAATAGATCCTAAGATTCCTTCCATCTCTGGGTCTATGATCCTGTCATCCTATCAAACACTTTCTATTGTCATGCTGGGTTCCTCTAGTAAAATGCAAACTTCTTAAAAGCAGGCATTTTTATTCTTGTTTTTGTCGTTGTAACCCCTATTTCTAGCACAGCTCCTTGCAAAAAGCAGCCATTCATGAGTCATTTTGGCTTCAGGGAAATACCTCTTTTTAAAGCCATTGCAGCTTATTTCATTATTATATAGTCTGAAACTGTTGTGGTTTGTTAGGCATCTTTTTCAGGGACTAGATTAGAAATTCCTCAAGACAGGAGCTACTATTCTCCTGGTACTTAGCAGAAGGTTAGACCATATGTAGGAGATACTGTGCACATACTTATGAAATGAAAGTGATTTGAAGGAGTAGGGGAGAAGGGGTGTGAAAACCCAGTCATCAACCTAAATGGCTACACAAATGTAAGTTATTGTTTTATATTGTACCTGTATTCTCATACTTTTTGGTCTCAGAAAGCTTTTGTATTCTTAAAAATTATTGAGAACTCCAAAGAGCTTTTGTGTAATATATATATATAATATATATATATATATTATATATATATATGTACTGACCATGCTAGAAATAAAAGTGGATTTTTTAAAATAAATTAGTCAATTTATTTTAAAATAACGTGAATTAACCCATTATATAATAGCATATTTTATGAAAAATGACCATATTTTCCAAGACAAATAAAGATTAAGGAGAAGATTGGCATTACTTTTCGTATTTTGACAAATCTCTTTAATATCTGAATAATAGAAGACATCTAAATTTTCATATCTGCTTCTTCATTCAATCAATTATTTTGGCTGACATAGAAGAAGAAAACATGGCCTCACACAGACAAGTTGTTAGAAAAAATTAATAGGCAGATAATGTCTTAGTATTATGAAAATAGTTTTGACCTTGCAGACTCCCTAAATAGTTTTGCAGTCCCCTAGGAGTCCAAGGACCATACCTGGAGAACGCCAGAACTGACAATAAGTTCTGTAAGGGAAGGATTCATGTCTATTCTATCTGTGAATCCTCTCCAGTACCTAGCACAGTGCTCTACAATCCAGTTCTATCAACATTTATTAGTGCCTACTACAAAAGGAAGTTGAAAAGTGGAGAGGGGACACCAGGAGGTTACTGGGGCCATGGCGTTACATGGAATCAAACCAAACATAACTGCTGATGAAAAGCAGAGTTACCTGGAAAGTTCTGATCTGAGCCCACTATCAAGGAAGGGTTTTCCCCTTTCAACTCATCCATAAAAGGGGAGAGGCAACTGAGGGAGCTGAGAAGGGGTTGAGTTTCAAAAACTGAATTTACACACAGTAAGTGCTTAATTTGTTTGTTGAATGAATGGATGAAGTCAAGAACATGAAGCACAGTAATCTGAGGAACTTCTGCCTGGGATATTGCTCTTCTAGGGATAATCCTGGATGTTTCATTAAGGACAAGCTTCCTACTCTATCCTGTTATTGCCTACTGCTTTCTCCATTCTACCCCTAATACACAGGAGGATCTTAAAGATGTCAAAGGGTATTATAACATAGTGGATAGAAAGTAAGCCTCTAAACCAGGAATAGCTGGATTCTAGCCTTACTTCTGCTACCTACTGGCAAGATGACTGCGGACAACTCCCTTTACCTCTCAGTGAGCTAGGCAACTCTCTAAGACTATAAGTTGCATAGAGGGCACTAAATTGTATTGGTAAAAGGCTTTCCTTTCCTAGGAGAGGGAATTACATAACAAATAATATATTAAGACTTATATAAATATATAAAAATATATACGCATAGACACACATATATACACACATGTATATGTGTTTATACATGCATGTATATATACGTATGTACATGTGTTTATATATGTATGTGCACATGTGTGTGTGTACATGCATACACATACAAATATATGTTCATATACACAGATGGAATCATAGTTCAGGCCATATCTCTTAAAGTGAGCAGCTCACATATTTGCCTCTTAGCAGGATGGTTGTTAAGGTAAGAGGTGGCCTGGGGTCAGTCCTCTAGAAATGGGACTGATGGCGCTCACTCAAGAACCAATGAGGAACCAGCAAAGGCCCGGCCAGCCACCACCATGGAATAGAAATGAGGAATGTTTTAATGTTGGCCAAATTGCTTTTAATGGCTTCAGTATGAAAAAGGAAAATTATTCTTGTTTTGATTTTCTCTTGGTTAAATTTTCTTTCAACCTCCACTTCCCCACCCCATACAATGGTGATTATTTCCCCCAATCTGTTGTGTGTGAGTAATTATTAACTGCCAGTGGTAACATCCAGACAAGTTACCACCTTCATGGAGGCATTCAGCCAAGACTGGAGATACTCTGTGGGCCAGGGCAGTGATGAAGGAGAGAATGTGCCAACCTCAGCACATATTCTCTGCCCTTGGACACCCCCTCCCCACGCCTGCCATATGTGTGTTGAGATTGAGTACTTCAGTTGGCGTGCCTCATTTCTAGCCTGTGTGAGTGTGTGTGGGCACACGTGCATGTATATGCACACATGCTGGAACATAAGTATACATATTTGAATGTGTGTTTTGGTCTAGGGGAAAGAAAGAATCTTTGATTACGAGTCAGAAGATCTGGTTTTTAGCCCTCCTTCTACCATTCCCATACTATCATGACCTTAGTTGAATCTCTTCATCCCCATGAACCTTAATTTTCCCATCCATCAAAGGGGAGAACTGAAAATTCCTTAAGAATATAATGAGGAGCAAATTAGATAATGGCTATGGAAACTCTTTGAAAAGTTAGCACATGGCACGATGATGTTGGAGAAAGCATTCTTGTGCTTACCTCCATCCTCCCAAGCCAAGAAGTACTTTTCACAGTGACAGCCCCTTGACATTCCCAGACTCCTGTCCAGAAAATTCTACCTTATTCTTCTTTCTCATAAAGGCCTTTTCTGCTGATTCTCTCTGGAGAAAATGTTACCATTTGAGGGTTCAATGAAGAAAGTCCTCCTTTAGGAGTTGTTAATCCTGTGTCCTCACAGAGGTATAGTCCAAGTGAGGGTGTCTGACTCTCTCTGATATGCAGATAAATAATGTATATGTGCAGAGCATTATAAGAGGTGCTGTGGAGGTATGAAGGTGAAGAAAACCCCATCTCTGTCCCATATTCTGCTTATAGTTTAGTAGTTGCAGAACAAGATGTAAGTATATAGGGAGCGTATATTTGTCTTTTTTTGTATCCCAAGTACTTAGCAGTTAGGTGGCATAGTGGCTAGACCTTTGGACCTGCCTTGGGAAGACTTGAGTTCAAGTTTTACCTCAGACATTCCCCAGTAGTGTGATTCTGGGCAAATAACTTATTCCCTATCTGCCTCAGGTTCCTCATCTGTAAAATGGGAGTAATATTAGCATTTACCTCCCACAATTGTTATAAGGATAAAATAATTGTAAAATCTTAAGGTGCTGTTAGATATTGGTATACTGCCTGGCACATGATAAGTACCTAGTAATTATCTGTCGATCAAAATGAAATAGATTCACAATGACAGGACAAGAACTGAAAGAGATTTCAGAGGCCATTTTGTTAAACCTCCTCATTTTACACATGTGGAAACTGAGGCCCAAGGAGGTCAAATGACTATTAACTAGCACTATAATGCAACCTTTGATTTGCCAAGATGAGGAATACAGCCTATATAAAAGTACAATCCTTCAGAGAATGGAAAGATCCCAGTTGGCTAAGGGTCATCAAGACAGGCAAGACAGCTGTGGTGTGGTGGCAAGAGCATTGCATCTGAAACCCCAAAACCTGGGTTCAATTCCCAGCTTTTTCCATTGCTGATTAGGTGAGCTAGAGAAAGTTTTCTTTCCTCTTCTGTAAAAGGAGGAAATTGGATGACATGATCTCTAAGGTCCTTTCCTGTTTGAGTGCCTTTCTTCTACAATTCCTAGAGAAGAGAAACTTGGCTTGGACTTTTTAAGAGATGGGTAAAATTTTGCCATGCAGAGAGTATGAATAAGGACATAAAGATCTATTATGCTACACAGACACTAAAATACCTAGAACCAAGAGTAAGCAGTGAATGGGTCTGGTAGGAAAATCTATTCTCATTCCAGGAGAATTTTCCAAGCTGGTAGTTGAGAGGTAATAATGTTGCTGCACTTAGTATTTGGATTTACAAGGTCCCTGCTCGCTAGTAGCTGCCTGAGAGTCTGGTGTTTCTCTAAAGGTTCCAGAACATTCCTGGTGAGTAGTGACTAGCTGGCCAGCTTGTTAGAAACTAACTAGCATTTGGACTCGACGCTCTTTTTCTTTGCAAGCTAATGGAGTAATGCTAGTGAAACATGAACGAGAAGCCTTGGAGGGTTCCCATTTCTAGTTTTCCAAGAAGAACAAAATCCCTGGTTCATCTTCCTCCAGATATGAAAGGACCTGGTCTCTCTAAGAGCCTTCCAGGTCCTTCCCATAATTGAGAGGACAGACCAAAAGAGAGAATTTGGAATACAGATGAGAGGAGGATATGCATTACCCATTCAAAAAGGTATAAAGTTTTGTCATCAGGCTTTTCAGAAGAGGAGGCTGGGAAAGGGAGGGAGGTAAGTGAGAGTTAAAGACAACGAAGACCAAGCCAAAGAGATGTCACACCCCAAGGAGGCAGAGAGGGTAAAAGAAGAGCGGCTGAAACAAAGGGAAGGAGGAGGAGGAGGAGGAGGACAGCTGAAGGCTCATGCTGAGGGCTCCTCTCTCCAAATGAGGACACTGAGAAGGTTAAGGGCGGGAATTCTTCTGTTTTCTCCTCCTCCTCCTCCCCCTCTCATGCAACTTGGGATTCCCCCCACCTTCTTCACCCTCCCCACCAAGGTTTGCAGTCAGTTCTAGGGACTGCTTTTTCTTCTTCCTCAATTATCTCAGCTGCTTTCAGATGATCTGGAGTCATACAGGTACTTAGGGCATACAGAATATAGGAAATATGAGGATAAAGACTGGCCTTGTGATTCTCATGGTAAATGGAAATCCTAGGTAAGGAAATCTCAATGTCCCCATGTCGGTTAGTGCTTTTTCTGTAATTCATCATCTTAGACAGTAGTCTAGAGTACTGAGAAATTAAGTAACTTGCCTGAGGATAATACAGTTCATATGTTATTTCCCTGCTCTAGGTCTCAGTTTCCTTATTTGTAGAATGAAAAGATAGGACTAAATGTTTTCCCTGGTACTTTCTATTTCTAAATCTTAGGGTCATATAAATTACAGAGATAGGACTGGAACCCAGATTTTCTGGTTAGCTTTCTACCCTGTCTGCCAAATTGCCTATAGACAAAAAAACAAAAACAAAAAAACCTCTTGTATGAGATCAAGCCATCTGTGTCCATATAGCCATGTTATCTGAAGAACTGTTAAGGAACAGGGGCCATTCAAACTGAAAAAGAGAATGTGATGAGAATAGCAAGCATTTGAAGGGTTGTCTTTCGGAAGACCAGCCTAGGCTTGCTCTACTTGGCCTGAGAGGGCAGGACTAAAATCTATAGATGGAAGTTAGAGAGAGGTAATTTTCAGTTCATTATAGGGAAGACCATCTTAACCACTGACCCTCATCTGTAATGGAAGTAGTTTCTTTGTGACATGATGACCTCCCTTTTACTGAAAACATTTAAGCAATCAATCAGTTAATCAACAAGTATTTATTAGGCATCTGTTACATGCCAGACGTTCTCAGTTCTAGGGAAACAAATACACACACACTCTCTCTCTCTTTCACACACACACATACACACATACATACATACAAGCCCTGTCCTCAAGGAAATTACATTTTATTGAGGGAGATGTTCTGTACACATATAAATAAATACAAAATGAATACAAATAGAATGTGGATGCCCACTTGCCAGAAACACTATAGAATGGGCCCCCATTGAATGGGATATTGAACTAAAGAATCCTGAGACCCTTTCACAAATCTCAAGTTTTTGCTATACCCTTTTTCCTCCTAACATCTCTGTAAAGAAGGGGCACGAATTATACTTGATCTGAGAAATCCCAGAGGTTGGAACTAGGACCAGAGGGTCATAGAAATTTGGAGCCAGAAGGCTCAGATTAGAGTCATGGTTCTGCCACTGTGTGACTATGGACAAGTTCCTTTTCAGCTCTGGGCCTCAGTTTCTTTATCTCTAAAACGAAAGGGTAGGACTAAATGTTCTCCTTGGTACTTTCTAGTACTAAATCCTATACTCATAAATCACAGAGGTAGATTTCAGCTTGATATGAGGAAAAACGTCTTGACAATTAGTTATACCAAAATGCAATGGGATATCTTGGGAAGTCGTAAGTTTCCTATCCCCAGAAATCTGTAAGTCAAGGATATATAGCTACTTAATGGTAAATTTAGAAGGGATTTATGCTCAGATGTAGACTGGACTGTTAACATTCAAATATGAAATTCTATAGGTATTACAAAGAGAGAAACTGAGATTCAGAGAAAGTCAATAGCAAGGCACTGAGGGATTGCTGACTAGAATGTAGCTCTTGTTCCAGAGCTGTCTGTGCCATGATGCATCGCCTGAATCTCACTTTGGCTAGAATAAAATAGTAATTCCCTCAGGATTACAAACTGAGAGACCAAGGACTGGTCACTGTCGAATGAAGACTTCATAGTAGCCCTAATCTGACTTTCTTCCTTTCTGCTGCTTAGACTTTATGGAAAGACAAAAAAGACTTGATGTCTTTATGGAATCACCCTTCAGTCTGAGCTTAGTCACATCATGAGTCTTAGAGTGTCATGAATTCAAGTTGTAGGTGGTGTTCCTAGGGAGTAAATAGTTAATGTTCGTAGTTGACAGAATCACCATTTACAAAGCGTTTTTCTCAGCAGCTAAGACATGGGAAAATAAGCTGAGATGAGTTTAGGTCTTAGAAACCAAGTGATGCTGGGTGATCTGAGCACTAGATGGGAGAAGAATGAAGCCACCCAAATTTTTGGATCTTTAGCAAGTCACTTGGCCTTGCTAAGGCTCAATTTCCTCATATATGGAGATAATTAACCATCTAGAACCCAACTTACAGGATTGTTTTCAAGATCAGATGGGGACAGACTGTGGTATAGTGGAAAGTACACTAGCTCCAGAGCCAAAGAAGGACCTGAGTTCCAATTCTGCCATTGTCTCTTCATGCTTTGAATCCCATCACTTATTGTCCATCTTATCTCATGTAAGTCACTTAACCTTTCGAAGCTTCACTTTCGTCATCTATAAAATGATTTAGGGGGGGCGGAGCCAAGATGGCGGAGTAGAAAGATTCACATTTGCTAGCTCTGAATCCACAGCCCATAGATTCCCTGTAAAAAGAACTCCTGACAAATTCTGGAACAGTGGAAGCCGTGCAGCAACACAGTGAAGGAGATTTCTGCTGCAGAGAG
>CM053769.1:316279605-316344291 GCA_028658325.1 Potorous gilbertii
TGGGGAGAAAATTTTGGAACCCAAAATCTTGTGAAAATGAATGTAAAAAGTTAAATAAATTTATTTAAAATAATAATAAAAAAAATAAAAAAATAAAAAAATAAAATGATTTAAAATTGATGACCCCTATGGTGTTTTTCCTTAATAAATCTATCATCCTATGATGTTATGTATATTAAGTGAGAAAGGTTTAAGGGATTATATTGTATTATATTGACCTATATTACATTATATCATATCATGTTATGTTACATTATATTACATTATATTTCATTATTTTACATTGTTGTATTACATTATATTATATACCATGTTGTAATGTTACATTCCATTATGCTACATTGTTACATTTCATTATCTTGTTATATTGTGTTATATATTATATCATGTTATAGTGTATTATATTATATATTTATGTTATGCCATGTAATGTCCTTATTATTTTGTCTTGTACTATAAAGGCCAACACAAAGTGGACACAGCTTGGGTGGGCATACAGCTTGTGACTTTGAGGAAGGCATTTGCAAAGGTAAAGCCACAGGTCCTGCTTGCGGGAGGCTGGGATGGGTCCTGCAGTCAACCCTGAAGCCACAGTGTGTTTGTGATCTCTGTAGGCTTGGGTTACAGAATATCCTTTTTTTTTTTTTTACCAGTCTTGGAACCTTCCCAACCCCAAGGATTTGGGGTTCTAGATTCTAAATTTCAACTAACTGGTGTTGTCTCCCTACAGGGTCCTGGCTTGTTTTGCTTTGAGGAAATGATATGTTGAGTGCTGATGCAAAGGCCTCCAATAAATGATTGGCACAGTCCTTCTGTACATCAAACAGCTCTTAAATAATAATATTTTGATGAGTTAAGTGTAAATGAATGGGAAACACATGGATTAAATTTCCGTGAAATGCATATGGATATAAAAATGAAAGGAAAGGGGCTTGGGAAGCATATGCTGGGATTTATTTTACCTAAAGTCACTCCCCTTCCAGACCCCAAATCATTTGAGACACTTGATGTATTCCAAGAAGGGCTGTCTTTTCCCAGCCCCCTACAAGACCTTCCAATGTGGGAGGAGTGAGAGACCAAGGGTCTTCTGATGGGAGACATGCAGAAACCACATGTGGGTGTTGGCATTAGCTCCAACTTGTTCCCCCTGTCCTGTTGGAGGACTTCTGGGATGGAAGAGAGAACATGGTGCTTGTTCACAGCTCAGCCTGTGGAACGTCTGATAACTCAACAGCCTAGCAGGCCCTGGGTCCCTGCTCATCCAGGGAGCCCCAGAGCTGATTGTGTGATGCATCAGAAAAAAAATGTAAACTAAATAATGTTTAATTGACAGAGCAGATTGTTTACTTTCAAATAATTGCACTAAATTGCAGTGCTTAAAAAGTACTTAGTCTTTGCTGCTTGCATCTCTCAGCCTATTACAGTGCAGAGGGAGTTATGGGGATGGGGGAGGGGTGCAACTCTCTAGTAATAGGCAGATGGAGGAATCGACTGTAATAAAGACATCCCCCCAACACACACACACACACACACACACACACACACACACACACACACACACAAATGGTTTGACTGCTAGCATTACCTATACCGCATATGTTTATATGTAAAGCTTTGATGACTAAAGCTTCAACCATTTCCCCAGGGATCATGGTTTAGCTCTTTAAATTTCTTCAAAGACAATTGATGTCTCTCTAGTTTTATCAATATCTTATTCATGTCACCCTAAATTGGCATTTCTCATCCCAAAACATTTACACTGGGGACTAATTCCCATTGAGAAGTATGTGCTGGAATTTATCTTACTTATAGCATCTCTCCCCAGACCCTAAATCATTTGAGAGGCTTAATGTTTTCCAAGAAGAGCTGTCTTTTTTCAGTACCTTCCAAGTCCCTCCAGTGTGGGATGGAGGTGTAGACTTATAGCATATTGGAACTAGATACACAACAAGGAAGGTTGCCCCAAGAAGAAGAAGGCATAGCCAATTAGTGGTCCTGGAAAACCAATGAAAAGAGAAATAATGAATATTACTCCCTCAGCCCCCATTTTAGCTTCTGTGTTTTGTCTTTGTCTGTTAAATTACAAGCTTCTTGAAGGTAAGGGCTATCTTTGGTTTTATTTATATTTACATCCTTAGAACTTAACACCATGTCTTACACATAGCAGGTGCTTAATGTTTATTGACTGACTCTTCTGACCAAATTAGTGGCTCAGGCAGTTGGGTGCACAATTATTTAATATAAGTATACCTACAGAACTGTAACCCCTCACTGGACCCAAAAGCACAGACTAAAAGTCAAAACTCCACTCTCAATCACCCTAGAGATAGATTAAGACATTGGCCATTTCTCGGTTCTGATCCCCTTAACTTCTCATGCAATATTAAACATTATAAATGCCAGAGTAATGTCTTCCCTTGGAGATCAATAACACCGCATTATATGGGTTCTTTACTTACCTCTCAGACCATTCCTTTCTTCATCCTGGAGCCTGCTATCCTGAATGGTGACTCCCTAGCCGTAACCACCATTTCTGGAGGCACCCCAGCTATGCTCACATCTCTCTTGGCTTGACTCATTCACCAGACTTTCCTGCCTTCTCACCAGCTAGCTACTTTGATCCTGCTTTGGCTCCCTCTTCATAGCATAATCAACTTCAGTTGTAGTGTAGTAAATAGAGAGCAGGTCTTAGGGTCTAAGACTTATATTCGTTGTTCTGCCTCTCAAATGTGCTAGCTTTGTGACCCTGGGCGTGTCATTTGACTTTTCAGGGCCCATGGCAATTCTCTAAGATTTTGTGTTTTGGATTAGGAGATACTCTGTATCAGTTAAGAATCTTTTCAATAGGAGTTGACTATGCTCCTGAAATCACAAGTGTAGTGGGTTCTTCCTCTTCTTCTTCTTCTTCTTCTCCTTCTCATCCTCCTTCTCCTCCTCCTCTTCCTCCTCCTCCTTCTTTTTCTTCTTCTTCAGCAAAGCTTACCCAGGAACCAGGACACCTAATCATATGTCTGTCTAGCCAGTGGCATTCCCCCAACATTCCTACTCCAGTTGTCCCTAAGTAGGGATGATGAATTGGCTGCATATTGTAGTGAGATTTATTTCTGAAAGACTGAAAATACTTTTTTGCTGTCAGTATCACCATTATCACTAGCATTATCTAAGAACACTGGATTTGGAGTCAGAGAACCTGGATTGAGAGCCTAGCTCTGACACTTGCTGTCTAACCTTGGGTAAATTATTTAACCTCTCTGGGCCTCATCTTCCTCACCTTAGAAAATAAATAGCCTGGATTAATCATTTCCAGATCTACAATTCTATGAAACCTGTGTGATGCTGAACAAGTCATTTGTCTGAGTCTGTTTCCTCATCTAAATGAGGGGATAGACATTTAAGCTGATTCCTACAATACCTTTTTTGGGTTTTTTTTAGTTATCTAATCTTTTTAAAATTTTAATACTTTATTTTCCCCAATTACATGTAAAAACAATGTTTAACCTTCATTTTTTACACTTTTGGGTTCCATATTCTCTTCTACCCTCACTCTCCTTCCTTACATTGAGAAGGCAAGCAGTTTGAAAAAGGTTATACATATGCAGCTAAACAGAACATACTTCCACATTATTTTGTAAAAGAAAACATGGACAGAAAGAAAAAGAAAGTTCTTGAAAAAAAAGAGTATGACTTGATCTACATTCAGATTCCATCAGTTCTTTCTTTAGAGGCAGATAAGATTTTTCGTCATAGGTCCTTCAGAATTGTCTTCAATCTTCATATTGCTGGGAATAGCTAAGTAATTCACAATTGATAATCATACAATATTGCTGTTATTATGTACAATGTTTCCTTGTTTCTGCTCACTTCACTTTGCATCAGTTCGTATAAGTCTTTTCACATTTTCCTGAAATCATCCTGTTTATCATTTCTGATAGCATTCCATCACAGTTATATACCACAACTTGTTCAGTCATTCCCTAACTGATGGGTATCCCCTCACTTTCCATCTACAGTAACTTCTAAACAGAAGTGGGGTGAGACACTAACACCTCATTAGCCTTCTCTGGGTTCCTCTCCCTCCTGACCTCTACTTTACCTAATTAGGAAAAATTTAATGCTGACTGCTTGAGCTACTTCCCAGCCACTGCCCCATTCTGACTTGCATGCTTTCACATTTGTGAGTGGGTGTCACACACGTAGGGGAAATATCTAAGAAAGACAGAGCAGGGGCTCTGAATTCAAACTTAAACAGCATTTTACTGAGACCTGGTTGTCTTCAGGTACATTTTGATTAAGGGTTAGGAGGTGGGGGGAAGGCATGACCAGGACCTGAGATGTTAATGAGATAGACAGGTCTGACCAGGGAAATTAGAGGCCAAGATCCCTGAGCAATCATAGGCAACATAATTCAATTAAATTCAATGTGTTTCCAAAGGAAAGAGGGAGCCACAAAAGAAGAAGGAACATTTGTTTCAATACAATTTGCAATTTTGCCCAGGATTCACCTAACACAACACTCTAAGGCCATTCACTTGTTCACTAAATATTTAAGTGTTTCTCATGGGCAAGACATGTTGAAGGAGTTATAGGTACAAGAACCTTAACAGAGAATAACTGTAGTACTTTGTATGATAAAAAATACCAACGAGGTGCAAAAAAGGTACCATGGGGCAACTGAAAAAAAGAGTGGAAGTAGAGAATGAAGCAAGGTTTTCTTCGTCCTAAGGAGGAAGATGTCCTTCAGGCATTACAGTTGATTGATGATGGGGGATATCAGGGAAGACTTCCTGGAAAAAATGGCATTTTTATTCATCACTATATAAACTCCAGAGCCCATGACATTGCTCTGTGAATAGAAAGTGACTAATTACTGTTGAAACAAATTGTATTGTATGCTTTTTATTTGCCTGCACAAGTATTTAAAGCCCTTCAGACTGGAAGTCTCGCCCATCTTTGTAAATATTTCACATTATTCCCCTTCACACACCCTACATTTGTTGAATTGAATCAGACTGAACTTGTGTTGTCCATGATTGCTCAGGGTCTCTTGGTCTCAGATTCCCCTAGACAGACCTGTCATTTTCATTAACATCTCAGGTCCTGGGCATCACCTTCCCTACCCCCAAATCAAAATATACCTGTTCTGTTTCTTACTCAGGGAGAAGCAATGTGACATAATGTGTATGGGGGAGAAGGACAAACAACACTGAAATTAGATTTCAAATAAGCCCAATATCTGCCATGGAAGATGGCGGCATGATCTTAGACAAACCTTTGTTTCTTCTCCAAGCCTCAGTTTCCTCATCTTTGTAATAAGAGAATCAGATTAGATGCTTCTTTTAGCTTAAAATACAAGGATCCTCTGATTCTAGACCCTAGAGTCTAGAGTTAACCTAAAAAACTAATTTACAATGAGGTATTAATAGTTCATAGGCTGACTAACTTTCTCCTTTATTCAATCTGATAACATGCTTTAAAATTTTCTTCAAGACCTTCTTTCAAAGGAGCCATCTATGATGAGAATTTCAATGACCAAGAGGAGAGGTGAGAGAGATGCTTGTAGCCAGGAGAGTGTCAGATTTTCGGATAGTCCTTCCAATACAGGTGGCTACCTAATTCACCTCTGCATAGAACCAGCTTTGCCAGCAACCTGAGTTGCCTTTCCCTGATGCACTTTCCTATACTCCCTTCAGTGGGAAAAATAAGCTCAAGATAATTTGTTAAAGACTTCAACGAATTTCTTAGTCCACTTGCTGTCCTTGACATACATAGCTACATCTTTTCAGGTAAGGGAGTATGGCTAATCCAGTTAGTCAACAAGCATCTATTAAGCACCTACTATGTGCCCATCACTTCAATAAGCACTGGGGAAACAAAGAATGCCTTAATTTTCTCAAAAACCACCTGTGTGTAGAGTTCAGATCATAGAACAAATATTTTGGAAAGACTTTGGAGATAGCAGCATGGCATGTCCCAATGGAAAGGATGCTGTGTCTGGAGTCAGATAATGTGGGTTCAGATCCTGACACTGGACAAATCTCTTCCCCTTTTGAGGCCTCAGTTTTCTCATGTGTAAAATGAAGAGGCTGGGCTGAGCGACCTCCAACATCCCTTCTAGATCAGAATCTAGGATCCTATGATCAACTGGTTCCGTCTTCTTATTTTATAGATCAGAAAACCAAAACTTAGAGAGAGGAGGGAATATGCTCAAGTTTATACCAGTTGATAGTGACCACATTAGCATTCCAATCAAGGCCATGCTGGAGCCAGCTTAAATCAGCTGCAGTGAGTAGTGGTAACATTTTCAACGTAAGCATTTACACCTGGGGAAATCACTAAATACGGAAACTAGGTGGTTCAGTGGATGAAGTGCTGGGCCTGGAATCAGGAAGAGTCATCTTCCTGGGTTCAAATCTGGCCTCAGACATTTCCTAGATGTGTTACCCTGGGCAAATCATTTAACCCTGTTTGCCTCAGTTTCCTCCTCTGTCAAATGAGCTGGAGAAGGAAATAGCAAACCACTGTAGTACCTTTGCCAAGAAAACCCCAAATTGGATAATGACAAGTCAGACGCTACTGAAATAACTGAACAGCAACAAAATTATCAAATGCTACAAATCAGAGCTTTTGTTTATTGTCATGTTGGTTGTCTGGAATTAAGAAAGTGGTGGAGAAAATGTTAACAATGCAACTTAAATTTCAAACTGTGCTGTGTGTACAAATTTAGGTGAAACAGAGGAGAGGAAAGAGTCAGCTGCTAAACTTTTACCAGCACACCCTTGATTACAACCTGGGCTTCTTTGTACAACACCATACTGACTCTTTGAAAGAGCAGAACTCAATGTTGTAGTTTTGTCTCTGTTTTGCAGGTGGGGTTGGAATGGAGGGGGAGGTAGGGGAGCACCCAGCATGGAATACTAGTCCCTAGGTTTCCTATTTCCCAGGACAGTGGCATAGTGTCTCATAGTTCCCACAACACATTCTCTCTATTTTCTCTCCCATCAAAGGATAAGAAAGTAAAGATTTTGTTTTAGGGAGAAACAATGTTCTTGCCAGGTTTGTTATACCTCTTTATTGAGAGGTAGGGTGATTATAAGCTCCTTTCTTTCCAGTCTTTTCTTACTTTTTCAAAGCCAAGAAACAACTAAAATTCAAGTTAAGTTCCTTGAAGAGTAATAATTCTACCAGGTTCTGTCCTTTCCTTTTTCATGGAAGCAGAAAAGGCAGACAGAAATCTGAAGATTTGGGTTCAAAGTCTGGTTCTGCCATTTATTGTGAGTATGACTGTAGGCAAATTTCATAACCTCTCTGGGTCTGATTCCTCACCTGTAAAAATGAAGAAATTGGAATAAATGGCCTCTAAGGTCCTTTCCATCTCTGCACTTATGATCTAATTCTGAATTTTTTTTTCCTTCCGTAGTCTTTCTTCATTTAGCTCTTGCTTTCCAATCTAACCGATGTGCCCTGGAAAGGAGAAGAAGATAACATCATTTTCTCAAGAAAATTCACAGGGGGAACAAAAATAATCAAGTTTCTAAAATTTTGTCATAAGCAGAGCCGGCAAGCCCTGTTGTCTGCTTTACACCATCAGACACATGGCAAGGCTTACATAATATAAATTCGTGTGTGTGTGTGTGTGTGTGTGTGTGTGTGTGTGTGTGTGTGAGTGAGTGAGTGCACATATACTTATAACTGATTTCCAGAGTAGAAATTCTCTGTTCATCAGTTTCATCTTGGGTGAGGAAATGACATTCTTGTTCTTGGGGAGCCAAAATATAAAGCCTTTACCCAGCCAAACAACAAAGGAGGTTAATAAGCCCTCCTGATCTGCCAGCGTCTGCATTACCTGAGTTTCCCCTAAAAGCACAAATGAGGGCAATCGCCAGCTTCTAAATATAGGTATTTGTGGGAGTCTGTTGGCAGGAACAAGAAAGGTTTGCTTCAGTGCTGTGGTTTGCCTTGAAATCCAGTCAAGCCCCAACTTCTAAACACAAAGCAGCTGTTTGCCCAGTCTCCAAGCCTGGTTGTTTCATATTGATAGCTCTTTCTTTTCTCTCTTTTTTTTTCTTTTTCTTTCTTTCTTTCTTTTTGGGTCCATTACTAAAGTGGCACAGTGTGAATGAAATTGGGTTTGCCACAAGTCCAATGAGAGCATTATCTGCTACAGACAATCAGGGATTTTCAGACGATCTATATGCAAATTGTTCTGGGCATACCTTTCCCCTAGCCCCAATGTTTACAGAAGAAAGGAAAAAATAGAAATTGATCTATGAAGCTGGTACAGGGGGTGGGTCAGGCAGGGCAAAGTATTCTGTTGCGGCCCTTTCAGGCACATGAAATGCCAGCTGATCCCTATCTGAGCCCAAACGGGGGTATCTTTAAAGAAAATCTCATGTTCCACACTCCGAGCCAGTTTCGTACTTTCCTATCCTGGGCAAAGAGTTCCATCATTGAATCTGCCCTGATCAGGTAACATCCCTGGTACCGTAGCAAGCATTCCGATCTCGCCTCACCACCTAATTTTTTTTTTTTTTTGCCTTTTCTGGGGAGGTATGGTTCTGTCCTCAATCCTGTCTCTGGCTTCCCAGACCAGGGTGTCCCATTTCGGGCGATGGCCCTGCTCATGTTGGGGGTTTTCCTTGAAATGGCCATTTCTGAGGGGCTCTGACTCCTTTGCATGTGGCTGTTGGGATGTACGTGTCCCCACTTGTGTAGGTACAGATGTCTATATGTATGCATCTATTCAGAAATTTCAGAGCAATACATCAAGCTGTTTGACAATTCCACGCAAGCAGGGGAACAGGGGACTTCACAGTGGCCGGTGCCTTTTAGCTGAGGTCTAGAAAAATAAAGGCTGGCTTCAACAGCCTGCACTTTGGCAGGCACCAAGCCCGGGCTTCATGCCTCTCACTACGGTATTTGGCCCGCTTGGACTTCCGCGTCTCTAAAATGGCTGCAAGGCTGAAGGTCGTTCTGTGGCCGTGTTGGAGGGGTCAGGGGCCATCTGCATGTTAGACCAAGTGCCCAGATCTTTACAATGTTTGGGTCCTGGGCCAACCTTTAATGAGACTTTCCTTGGTGGCGGGCTGAGAAGGGAGGGTTTAGGGTGGGGGTGGTGTCCAATCATGTGGCTGGCAAACTTGGCAGGAATCCTTCTGTTTTTTTAGCACAGAGAGCCCAGGAGCTCTTGGGAACCAATTTTCAAACCCCTCTCTGCTCCCTTACCTTCCTCCTCTTTCCTCATCCTTGCCAACCGCCAACTCTGACCCTTCCCGCTTAGTAGCAGGAGACAGGCCAAAGATATGAATAGTAATGAAGACATTCTCTGAAATGGCATTTTCTGATGGCTGAATGCTGACAGACTAAATCTTGGGGAAGTGGTACATTTTTCTCATCCACCCCCAAAGTATCCTAAATATGTTCCCTCCTGGACAGAAAAACCACAGCAATGTCCCCCTTTCCCTCCTTCCACTTCCCATCCCCCTTTTCCTCCACATCCCCCAACTGGGATCAGGGAAGAGAACAACACCACTCAAAGCTCCAGAAACACTGTGTCTGCCAAGGGAAGGAACACTGGGGCAGTCTGACACTCAGAGGGGGTGTAAACCCTCCTTGGTAATCCTCACATTACGCCCAGAAATCAGGCCAAGCCAGCCTCTCTGTGATTCCTGAAGCCATTTTGAAGCATCAGACTTTTTCCACTTTGGTGCAGATCAACCTATTTTCCCATCTATGACAGTTTGGGTTCTATGCATACATATACACACATACATGCATACATGTAACATGTATATACACACGTATCTGCATGTATGTGTATACATTTATGTGTGTACATTTTTATACACATACATCCATAATATCCCTAAGGAACTGACAGTCTCATTAGGGAGAAGGAATGGACAGGCATGATTTTAAGCAATAGTCCAAGGCCAGGAGTGGTGGTATAAACCTATAGCCCCTGCTTCGGAAAAGCTGAGGCTGATAAATTGCTTGAGTTCTGGAACTGAGTAGCAGTGGACTTAAACCAGTTGGGCATCTACACTAAGTCTGGCATAAATAAGGCAAAAAGGCAAGAAGAGACACCAGACTGCCTAAGGAGGGGTGAAGCAACCTGGGTTAGAAACAGAGCAGATCAAAACTTTTGTACCAGTTAGTAGTTGGATTGCTTGTGTGTGACTATATGCATCTAACTTGGGCCAGCCTCATTTAAAGATAGATGATAATCAAGAGGCCTTTGACTTCCTGGTCCTGGGTATGGAGGTATTGATGAACAGGGATGAGTTCCCAGAGGAAGAAGCAATAGCAAATATCCTCTGTAGCTCATCCACCCATGGTTAATGGAAAGGTAGGTTGAGAGCTGGCAGCTGACTTCAGAGATCATTCCCACACTTCCACAGTTGTATAAACAGTGAATCCTGGCACAGCCTGAGAAGCGAGAAATAAGTGCCTTTTGACGGTTGACAAGATTTTTTGACGGAGGTGGGACTCAATCTAGACTCTGAAAAGTAGAATGTGGCTAAGCAGGGGTATTTTGGAGCCAGTTCAGACCAGCTAGCTAGGTTTTACATGTGAGAATTCATACCTTGGAAATCAGCAAATACTATAAATCAGGAGTTTTGTTGATTGTCTAGAGCAGAGATGTCCAACAGATAGCCAGCAACACTCCTGAACGCAGCCGGAAATAGAATTAAAGGTAATTGAGAAATATTTTTTTAAATTTAAAAAATAGATGAAACAGATAATAGTATACTTCAAAACTAAGTTAATATAGGGCCCCTGGGAATCCTTATGTATAAAGTAGAGGTCTCATTTCTATTAAGAGTTTGACATCACTGGTCTAGACTTAAGAAAGTAGTAATATTGGAGATTAAATTTAATAGTGGGTCCTGCATATATTTTTTTCTCTCACCCCCTGGTAGTTGTTAAACATTTACCAGCATATTCTGAGGGCTATGTGATAAGTAAGGAATATCAACCTACTGCAGTATATGGGAAACAGGAAACATCATAAAATTCCCCTCTTGTAGAGTTGGGGAAACTGAGTCTCAGAGAGATTAAGTGACTTACCAAAGGTCACACAAATAGCAAGTGTGAGAGGTGGGATTTGAATCCAGGACCTCAGATTGCACATCTATAACCCATCCTTTATCAATGAGTTATATAAAATCTCCATTTTTGGTCCATGGATACAACAGCTTCCCCCAACAAGCCTTCATTGAGGGCTGCTTGCAAGATGATCACTGAGATGCTTTCTCCTTTAGCTTTCTGGTCCTGTGTTTGGAAACGTTAATCAGTAGTGATGTGGGATCCCTGAGCAAGAAACAACAGCGGATAGGCTCTGTAGCCCATCCTCCCGTGGTAACTGGAAAGGCAGCATCAATGCATCCTAAAATTGAAAGCTGATTGGAAGCATTCCCTCACTTCCCACAGCACCAGCCTGGACCCAGAATTCACCTGTGCACCAGGCTTTGCCTGCTAGACCCTGGGGTGGGAGAGAGGAGGAGGTAGGCAGAGGAAGGTAGGAAGGAGGTCTGAGGTCAGGCCAGTCTGGGAGAGTGAAAAAGGAAAGCAGTGTGGCTTTATAAGCGAAGGCTGGTTTGGTGTGGGAGGAAATGACCTTGTTGGATAGCAATGTGGTGAGCTAAAGGAGACATATATCTGAAGTGGAGGGAATAAGGAAATTATAGTAAAACAAAATCTAATGCCTCAGGAGGTTAATGAGAGAGTTTTGAAGTTTCCACCCAGCTTCTCTGCCTTGGTATTGTGGGGCCCACAGAAGGCTTTGAATATTCACAGGGCCATGTGGCCTTGATTCTAAATATTTAGCATTGATGATGAATGTTCCGGACCTCAGAAGACCCCCTACCCCCTGCTCTGTGCCCATCAGCCAGGAAACACTGGATTTGAGCAGAACACATTAATGGTACTCCAGGAAAAGAAATATTCACTTCCTTCTTCCTTCTGGTCCCCATTTCCCACAAGCTTATCCAGCTAAAAATGAAAGGGATAGATGGCATCTCAATTTCTTTGGGAAAGGGATGCTGAAACAACCCTTAGAGGAGTGTGTGTATGTTTTTGTGTGTGTGTGTGTGTGTGTGTGTGTGTGTGTGTGTGTGTGTGAAAGACAGAGAGAGACAGACAGACAGACAGACTAAGCAACATGTCTAGGACTCAAATATTAATAAGCCTTGACTATGAACAGGGCACTGGGTTTGGCCCTAAGGAGAGAGGAAGTTTAGTGTGTAAGGCCTCATGGACATAATAATATGGCATTCACGCTGTGATCTCTTTGGGAATGGATGTGGGTAGTCAATCAAAAAGCACTTATTAAGTGCCTGCTATGTGTCAGGTACTGTGCTAGGTGGTGAGGAACAATGGTAAAGATAAAAAAAAGACCCTGCTCTGAAAAAGCTTATATTATATCAGAAAATAAATACATGCATGCATGTGAGTGTATGTATATATACACAATGTAAATATATATACATAGGAATACATGCATGTATAGATATATACAAATACATATACAGAATAGATATAAAGTAATTCAGTGAAGGGTAGGCACAAGCAGCTAGACATGACAGAGAACAGTTTCACATAGAAGACGATATTTGAGCTTTAAAAGATACTACAGATTCTAAGAAGTGGCGATCTAGCACATTGGAAAATCATGGAGATGGGGAGTGGAGAGTCATGCATGAGGAGTGATAAGAAGCCTAGCTTGGAGTAATATATGATGAGGGCAAAAAGGTAAGTTGGGGCCAGGTTGTAAAGATCTTTGAATGTGAAACAGATGAGCTTATATTTCATCCTAGGAGTTACAGAGGAGTTTATTGAGTAAGAAAGTAATAAATAAGATATAGCACTTACTATGTGCCATTCATGGTGCTAAGTGCTTTACAATTAATTATCCTCCCAACAGCCCTGGAAGGCAGGTGATAGTACTATCCCCACTTTACAGAATGAAGAAATTGAGGCAAGCAGAAGTGAAGTGACTTGCCCAGGGTTACATAGCTGGTAAATGTCTGAGGCTGGATTTGAACTCAGGCCTTCTCAAATACACACACAGCACTCTATCAACTGCATGACCACAGGGCCATGCTTAGGAAAACCATGTCAGCAGCTGGGCAAAGGATGGATTGAAATCGTTGCTTTGGTCACACAGACGGCAAATCTCTCCATAACTTATGGTGGTGCAATGACCAGAGTGTTCAGGAAGCCTTGCGGCCCAATCCTGCCTCTGCCACTCTTTTCTCATCTGTAAATAATAACACGGACATTATAGGATTGGTGTGAGAATCAAATGACATGAGATGCAAACCTTAAAGTATTATGTGAATTCTAGCTATTATTATTATGTCGTATAAACCCCCCATAGGGGATCCTCCCAACATGCTGAGGACCTTCTTCTAGGTCTCTCAGCATTGGCAGGGTACTTTGAAACACCAAAATTGGCTGCTAGGACCTGTCATTCAGGCCCTATCATCTCCTCCATAGGGAGGGCAGTAAAGAGTTAGTTACCTTTTGTGGCCCTGGAATCTGCGTCTCACCTTGTCTCCGCAGCAGCATCAGTGCTGTGGATGTTTAAGCCTTGGGAAAGAGTTTGGGAACTCCAAATCCCTTCATGTCGCCCCTGGCTCCTCACTTTTTCTCTATAAATTACCTTTATGATTGGTTCAGCCCCAGCACTCCAATTATTAGATGCCTTGTGTCGAAAGGTTTCAGCAGTTACAAATAGGCACTGGCCCCTCAATGATTGAGAGGGGTGGCCTCAGCTCAGCTTCCGGCAGCAGCTCAGGGTCCACCCTGCTTCTAGACATTTCAATTAGCCCCCATGTTGCCTCTGAGTCTGCAGATCGTCCTGGACTGGCCGTTAAGATTTTATGAGACATCTCCCTCATATCACATTTCTTCAGAGATAGCTATAAATCAGAGTGGCCAGGGCCTGGGTAGCCATCCCCCAAACGTTCTCTCCCCTGAAGATACTGCTCAACAGAAATGTGTGACTATTAATAAAGTATACATTTGAGTTATAAGTTAGCATGATATCACAAAAGGCACAGGAAGTCAGAAAGGGTTCAAGACCCAGTTCGGACCCTTGCTAGTTGTGTGACCCTGAACAAGTTATTTATCTGACTGTGTTCATTTCTTCCCCTAGACAACAGAAATGTTAATACTTGCATGACCTACTGAGCTGTCTGGAAGAAAACACTGTCCTTGTTACACTCCTCTGGCCTCAGTCATTTGAACCTTCTTTCTCTTGGGGTCCTTGACACAGATTTCTGGGATTAAACCCATTCTATAAACTCCTCAAAGTGTGACCAAGAACTTGGCTTTGTTCTATGTAGCAGAAAAAGCACTGAACCTGGGGTCACAGCCCCAAATTTGAATCCATAACTGTCACTTATGACCTGCATGACCTTGGACAAGTAACAACTTCGGGAGGCTATGTTTTCATCCGTCAAATGATCATGTCCTCTCCAGTTTTAAATATATGATTTTAGGATTATTAATAATACACAAATATTGAAGCAAAAAAAAAGTTTGATATTGTGGTGGATCAAGATCTCCCAGAATGTTACTTCCTCCACATAGTTAAACTATAACCCATCTATTACTAGATGATTACATCTAGGAGGTCCAGTGGATAGAACACTGGGCCTGGAATCAGGAAGACCTGAGTTCAAATTCACCTGTAGATACTTATTACTTCTGTGACCCAGGGCAAGTGGCAACCTCAGTTTTTTCCTCTGTAAAGAGAGAATAATCTCAGCACCTGCCTCCCAGGGTTGTTGTGAGACGCTTAGCAGCATGACTGACACGTAGTAGGTGTTGTGTAGGTATTAGGTATTTTCATCACTGTGATTATGATGATTGATGGGTAAGTTCTAGGGAGTTACCTGCCTGAGGTCCATAGAATTTAAGTAACTCATTCAAAGGCACAAGTAGAAGAGGTTGTATTAGAACCTTTGTTTTTCTGATTCCAACACTAGCACTTGGTTCCTGACTTCTCACCACTTCCACTCACCCTTTTTTCACTGACAAAGAACTACCGTAGAGGAAATTCCCTCAGCCAAGGTATTTGCCAGCCAACTTCTAGGCCTAGGGAATTGCTTGGGACCCTGAAAAATTAGGTGACTTTTCCAGGGTCATATACGCAGAGGGGACAGTGGCAAGACCTGAGCCCGGCGCTTTCTGATTCTGAGGCTGACCATCCATCCAGTCCTCCACATTGCCCCACAAATAATACTGCTCTAAAATAATGACAAATCAATAATGAAAAATAGCAATCCTTGGCCTACCTACCTTAGAAGAGATGACCTTCCATCTTCTTGCTGTGTGTGTATATACATATATGTGTACACAGACATATATAAACATATATACATACCCACAAATATACCCACATACTCACCTATATAAACATACATATATGCTAACATAATATACACATATATACCCATGCATACATACACATATATACAAACACACATATATACCTAACCACATATATACCCACATATACATATATACATATATACATATACCTATATGCTAATGCAACATACATACATATATACATATACACACGTTAAGGCACATATATACACATACATACAAACACACATATATACATATACGTACATATACACACTCTCATGCCTATACTTGTTCTCTCCCTGTTAAAATGTAAAGAACTTGAAATAAAGGATTAATTTTACTTTTTTCTTGTATTCTAAGTGCTAACCTAGTGCCTAGAACACAGCACGTAGTAGAAAGCAGCTAGTAGTGCACTGGATAGAGCAATGGGCCACTAGTCAGGAAGACCTGAGCTCAAATCCAGCTTTGTATACTTATTAGAGTTGTTATGAGCATCAAATCAAATGAGATATTTATAAAGCACTTAGCACAGGGCCTGTAACACAGAGTAGGTGCAACGTAAATGTTTATGTCTTTCCTCCCCTAATAAGTAAAGTCAATAAATGTTTATTAAGGCTAGCCCAGTGCTAAAAGCCTGGAGTAAGAACCAAAGCATCGAGATAATCCCTGCCCTCAGGGATCTTGCCCTTCAGAGAATACCATCCTTGAAAAGGAGGAAGGAGGGAGAAAGTCTGGAGGAGCAGCAGACTAGCCCTGAGAAGAAAGTGCATTTTCCTTAAAAAGAGGTTCTAGAAGGAAAGAAGTGCTGATCAATTGATTGTCTGTAGTGGTTGTCTCCAGGATAATCAGTGTGATAGAGCTGAGATGTAGCCTCAGGGTGAAGAAGACCTGGGTTCAAGACCTAGCTTAGATACATACTAGTCAGGGCACCAGACACATGATAATCACTTAAGAAATGCTTGTTGATTGAGTAATTGATTGACCTGGTTAAGGATCAGAGTGCCCCCTTTCCCCATCTGTAAGGGGCAGAGCAGGTGCTAAATTACATTGGTAAAGGGTGTTTCTGCTTCAGGGGTTCCTTATTTTCCCTCACATCCCAAATGTCATAAAAAACAACCTAAAACAAATTGAATATTCTAGCCTGAGAGTTCAGAGGACAGAGTTGTCCCGCAAGCTAATAGCAGACATTCAGGACCAACACCTCAGGAATACTTTCCCATGTCTTCCCAGTTTTTCCTTAAGTACAGACCAATCCAAGCCGGAGAACAAAGAAATTTAAGCCCCTTGATCCCTATTTGTCGTGGACCTCTTAGAGCCTGTCCCCAATATCAGGAGCAGCCCCCTGGGGAAGAGGTTGGCAAGAGGGCCTGAGGGCCTGTTGTAGTGAGCACAGGAAAAAGGGTCCCCATTGGGCCAAGCCATAAAAGGCACTCAGGAGAAAATGAAAGAGAAAACCTGAAGAGAGGGAGGGCTATAAATAGCTTTGGAGATCATGAATATTACATTAGGGGTGTTGGTGACAGCTTAAGTATATTTCCATAAGGTTCCATTATATTTACGTATTAGTTAATGGATACTTAAAATATTATGTTACTGTAATGCTCATGTTTTATTAGCAAACTATCACACAAATGAAAGTTGCTAAGTGTGATGGAAAAGAGGGTTTGCAATTGGATTTCTGTATTATCACGCTGAATTTCTGATTCCCAACTTCCCCACCTACCCACCCACCCACCTCCTGAGTGAATGTGATTTTCTTTTCCCCAGAGGCATATGATCTCAGCCTACTTCCTAAGGAGGTGTGAGAAGGACCCTGGGAGGCCAGGAAAGATCGGAGCAGAAGAGAAGGGGATAAGCAGTGGTCAGTCACTTCTGTGCTTTGTCCTGGGTCACTTAAAATAGAGTTGTACCTTATGTGGGGAAAGGGGTGGAGAACAGGAGTGTGTGTGTGTGTGTGTGTGTGTGTGTGTGTGTGCATGTGTGCATATGTATGTGTGTGTGTAGGGAGGAGGGGGAACGTAACCTTTCTTAGATCTTCTAGCCTCTGGGACATGGTTGTTGTTAACAAGTTGGGAAGATAGTTTGCTAGGTCAACCTACTACTGTGCTTCCCCCACTCAGGAAGAGTTAAAAATCCAGCTTCAGACACTTCCTAGCTGAGTGACCCTGGGCAAGTAAGTCACTTAACTTTGTCTGCCTCAGTTTCTTTGACAGGATTATTGAGAGAATAAGGATCAAATGACATAATATTTGTAAAGCTCTTAGCACAGCACCTGGAACATAGCAGGTGTTCAATAAATATTTGTTCCCTTTTCCTTCCCTTCCCCTTTTCCATCCCAGATCTCAGGAATCCCCCTTCCTACATCTAGCCTGTAGGTCGAGGTATCCTTTATGGAATTAGAATAGGCCACCACATCGGCAGCCTTTGAGATCGATTTACTGTGTGACCTAGGACAAGTCCTTCTGGTCTGTGACAACCTCTCCCTCCAGCACTAGAGAGTGAAAGTATCCTTCAATCCCCTTGAGGTGAGGGAAGAGACAGTGGAAGTCAAGAACATGAGCCTTGAGAGAGGTGGCAGTGAGGGTGGATAGAGATTTCATCTTCCCTGCTCTGCCCCAGGATCACCACCACCACCATAGCTGCCAGCAGCAGCAGTAGTATCCCAGGATTCAGGAGACTCAGGTTCTTGTTCCATTTCCTCTCCCAGTGATATTATCTTGTCCTCTAGCTGTGAGACCTTGGGCAAGTTGTTTTTCTTCCCTGGGCCCATGTTCAGTCATTTCAGTCATGTCTGACTCTTCATAATCCCTTTTATGGTTTTCTTGGCAAAGACACTGGGAATGCTTTGGCATTTCCTTCCCTAGCTCATTTTACAGATGAGGAAACTGAGGCAAATAGGGTTAACTGATTTTCCCAGGGTCATACAACTAGTAAGTGTCTGAGGCTGGATTTGAACTTAGGAAGCCTCAATGTATTCCTCTAAAATGAAGGAGTTGGACCAGACGGTTCCTCCCACGTCTGGCCAAGGTTTAGTTAGTAAGGAAAGCCTGAGCCTAAGTCAGAAGGCCACTTGCTCTGACTATGGAATGTTATGCACGTCACTTTCCCTCTCTAATTATTCCTGTCTTATAGGTCAAGAAATGTCTTGCCTTGTCTACTTCACAGGGATATGATGAAGATTAAATATGGCCATCAGTTGCAATGCTAACTCTTAAAACTCTCCTGTGTGAATCCTTACATGAGGACACATGAGGTTTAGCTCCTGAGACAGGTCCCAGGGCCTGGGACAATCCCCAAATGCTCCTTCTCCCACAGGAAGTAGCACTGTTCACAGAACTTCACTATATTCTAAGGACAGAACATAGAATAGTTCACATTCTATGAACAGAACAGTAACTGAGGACCAGGGAAAATGGACAAATAAGATGAAAACCCTAAGGATATACTTTCCCAATGAGGGGATTCTTGAATTGTTGGATGTTGGATGAGAGGATTTCTTAGTTCCCTTCCAACTCTCAGATTGCGTGTGGCTGTGAACAGTTGGTGAGGCAGATGGCTGGAGTGGATGGATGATTGGCAATGGAGTCAGGAAGTTCTGCTTGACACATACTAGTCATGTCCTGTGTGACAAGTATCAACCTCTAAGTGCCCTTGGTAACCCTCTAAGATTATAAGATATAATATAATATACATATATATATATAAACTCTATATATGTATATATATATGTGTGTGTGTGTGTGTGTGTGTGTGTGTATAAACCTATAAAGAGAGCTGTTGAACTATAATGGGTAGGGAATTTCTACACAGTTAGTTGCCTCATACATGTGGAAATACAGATGAAAAAGGGAGAAAAAGGGAAAGGAGGGAAGAAAAGAGATACTGATTAATGGGTAGGGCATAGTTATTGCATTAGACTGCAAAAAATTGCATGTTCTCTATGCTTCCACTCCCCACACCTTCCCATGAATTTTGTTCTCCAGAACCTTACAAGTTAATTAGGTAAGAAGAAATTCAACTTCAGGAATGACACTTATGACTAACTACACATATTACAGAGAACTGAATATCAAACAAAATTTCTAAGTCTCTGAGTATTTATGAAACCATGGGCAGATAGGTGGTTAAGTAGACAGAGCACTTAGCCTGGAGTTAGGAAGACCTGAGTGCAAATCTACTCTCAGATACATACTAGCTGTGTGACCCTGGGCAAGTCACTTAACCCTGTTTGCATCAGTTTCCTCATCTGTAAAACAAACTGGAGAAGGAAATGGCAAACTATCCAAGTATGTTTGCCAAGAAAACCTCAAATTGTCTCAATGAAGAGTGTGAAATGACTGAGCAGCAAAAATTTATAAAACCAATGTTTTGTAGAATTTTGGGAACTTTACTTAGCACAATGCCTACCACTTTTTAAAATATTTATTGCTTGATTGAAAACTTTAGAGTTGTGTGCAAAAAGGCTGAGGGAATTATGAGATTGTGGTGCCATGAGGTGAGGAATGGGTCTTCACCAACCTGGAGAGGAATCCTAGAGGAAATAAGGTTTGAGTTGGGTCCCTGAAGATAGAAGAATTCATGGTTAGGTAATGAGTAAGGGCAAAGCAGGCTGAAATCCAAAGAGGTCTCCCCAGAAAGGGGAAAGGAATAGAATGACAGAATCATTTGACCATAAGACAAAGATCTTGAAAGACCCTTAGAGATCATTTACTCTACTCTGAATGTATATCAATCCTTAAGCTCCTAGGGGCCAGTACCCTCCTTCCCCTCTTACTTTGTACCCACTTTGTATTTACTTTTATGAGTGTGTGCTATCTCCCCCTTCCCCATTTTCTCCCCTCCCCAAGTTATTGTAAGCTCCTTGGAGGTATTCATTCCTTCAACAAGAATTTATTAAGAGCCTACTACTATATACCAGGCACCCTACTATATATACAATGGGACTTCATGTCTCTACGTAGAGCAAAGGCAGGAAGATTGTCCTATGGAGGTCTCAGCCTCGAAGAATGTTAGAACTAGACCTTGAATCACAGTATAGATTTTCATGTCTAGAAGGAGACTTAAAACATAGAATGTTAGAGCTAAGAAGGACCCTGGAGAACATCTACTACATCCTTGTTTCTTTGTATACATTTAAGACAGTTGTTAAATTCAATTTATAAACAAGTTCTGTAAACCATCAGGAGAAACACTTTTAAATACAAAGGAATGGACATTCAAATAACACAAGACTATGCTATACTCACCAGAAAATATAGAAAGGAATGGAATAATGTGTTCCAAAGGGTAATGGAGTTCAGCATGCAGCCTATGGTGGCCTGCTTTACAAATCTGAGCTTAACTATAAATGGAAAAAAACCCAACACATCTTTGAAACATTTTTGAAAGAAAATCAGAATGAAGAGATTATTTGCTTCTCAAACACCGCACACAATAGAAATATAAGAGGAGTGAATAGATGCAGAGGTCAAGGATAGAAATGGTAAGATAACAGCAGAGAAACCAGTATGAGATTTTTTTTTTATAAATGTGCACAAAGAAACAACGAATGCAGAAGTCTGGTGAAGATAACAATGAAGAAATAGGCCTGTGTCTTTGGGGTTCCACTGATGAATGCTCCCATGGATGAAGAAAGATAGTTTGTAAAGGGAATTGGGGACCTCTGAGTAGGACATGATTTGGAAGCTTTGTTGCTTGAAAACCACTCATCCTATTTCAGGAGGTGGTGAGTTGGATATATCTCCTGGGGGCAATTGGCACCCAGGGGAATAGAAAGGTGTGGACTCAAGGAGGAGGTTTTGAGATAAATAAACGGGG
Source organism: Potorous gilbertii (assembly GCA_028658325.1). Taxonomy (NCBI): domain Eukaryota; kingdom Metazoa; phylum Chordata; class Mammalia; order Diprotodontia; family Potoroidae; genus Potorous; species Potorous gilbertii. Next base: position 316,300,804 of record CM053769.1, read on the forward strand.
AAAAAAGATTACAGGAGAGAGGATAAGTCAGTGGTAGATTTCATAATCAGAGATTTGGTAGAAGAGGGACTCTACCATGAGGCAGTAGTTCTTTGACACCTGCAATAATTGGAATTCTGGGAATGAGTCACATTGGAAAAAAAGGAATTCAGGAGCAAACTCTGCAAGGTATTGACAGATACCTAGGAAATTTTTATTGCATGAGGAATACCGAAAATAGAAATTAGATAATTATTGAGGTCATGAATGAGAAAATGAGGCTCTAGAGTTGACTGAAAGAGAGAATGGATAATAAAAAGTAATGGAAATTCTACCTGGAAAAGGAAATAAAAATGAAATTATTTTTAAAAATGAAAATTTTAAAAACCTGATGAACAGAACTAGTTGAAAGGGAGGAAACAAAGGGAAAGTCTCCTTGACAAGAAGAGGAACTGAGGGATGAAAAGAAAAGGATCCAGCAGAAATAGGGTCACCTTAAAAAAGTTGAAGAGAAAGCAACTGAAGTGACGTAGCATTGTTTTTACAGCATATGAGGGGGGAAATCATAACTTGAAAAAAATCGATATTAATGCAGATTGGAGAAAAGTAAACTTAGCTCATAACTTTAAATTTGAATGGATTAAACAAGCTAATAAAACAAGGAAAGAGTGATAGGTTGGATAAGAAAATAAAACCAACAATATATTGCTTAAAGAAACACATTTAAAAAACAAAGACATATATTAAATAAACCTGAAGGGATGAAAAATTCTACTATGCATTAAGTTAATCCAAAAGTAGTATGAGTTGCAATCATGCAATGCAATGTAAAAGCAAACAATAAAAGGGGGAGGGTGTAAACAAAGAAATTGCATTATGCTGAAAGGAACCATGGACAAGAAATCTCAGCACAAAGAGAAATATAAAACTGAACCAATTGCTAGAGTAAGAGTTACAAGGCTTATTGCATCTTCTAAATGGGACTGTAAAAAAAACATACATATTTCTCAGCATCAGTGGAACTTTTACGAAAATTGACCATGTACTAGTGCAAAGAAATATTGCAAACTCATGTAAAAAGGCAGAAATAGTAAATATATCCTTCATTGTATATGTCATCCTTTCATAATAATTATAGTCATGTGAACCTGTCCTGTCTCCCCAAATGAATTGTGAACTCCTTGAGGGAAGAGATCACATTATGCTTCTTCATCTCCCTCATAGTACCTACCTAGCACAAGCCTTGCACTCAAGAGCTATACAGTAAAGATGATGATGATGAGGATGATGATGAATTGTCCAATGTCACAGACCAAGTGAATGGCAAAGCTTGAATTCAAACCCAAGGATTTCCATCATAGTCAAAGGTTATTTCCACATTTAAGACCATGTAATTAGTGTGCCTCTGAGGCAGTATTTTATGGTAGAGGAAAGTACTGAATTTGGAGTCAAGAGAGACCTGGGTTTCAATCCTGCTTCTGATATACACTTAGTTGTGTGACCTTTGGTGAGTTACCACACCACTCTAAGTTTCATTATCTGTGAAATGGGGTTAAGAATCTGTAAGTACTCAGCTTACAGGGTTGTTGTGAGAACACCTAAGGCACCATATAAATTTCAGTTGTTGTTATTTTTGTTGTCATTTCTGCTACCCCCTGGTGCTATCCCCAAGCCACATTCACTCAAGCAAAAGCTTTGTGGGCCAGAATAGCTCCCATGATCCAAGCACACCGAGAGAGGTGGGCAGCAGGTGGAAGGTGGGAAGGAAGTGACAGCCCCCAAACTGATCAAAGGTTGTCCCTCACCTTGTTGGATACCAATTAGTACCATAGATAGTGTAGTTGGATGAGACCTTAAAGATCATACAGACAAGGGGTTCTTAATCTGGGATCCACGAACTAATTTTTTAAACATTTTCAATAACTATTTCAGTATGCTTATTTTCCTTTATAATCCTGTATGTTTTATTTTAGGCATTTAAAAATATTATTCTGAGGAAGGGTTCATAGGCTTCCCCAGAAGGCTAAAACTTTCATCCATAACACTCCAAAGATTAAGAACCCCTGCTCTATATCAATCCTTTCCTATTACAGAGAAGAAAATCGAGGCCAGGAGAGGTTATGTGGCTTGCCCAAAGTAACATCCGTGGGAAGTAGCTGATCTAAGTTTTGAAACCATTATTTAATTCCAAATTCAGTTCTTACTCCATTGTACTGCACCCACTTTAGGCACAATGGCTGGCAGCTAGTTTTCAGGGTCTGGTACTACCAATTGGTTTGTGTGCCCCTTCCCTGAAATACATACTTGCTACACACAGCTTCACAGCAGTTCCCGGGGCACAGGAAGCCACCAGCTGTCATGAGGGCTAAGTACAAGTCCCCTCAGTGACCACAGAGCTGAGTGTACCTGGTCCAGAGGTGCTGTGAGCTGCATTAGCCGCCTGATTGAGTTATGACAGCTCCTCACACCCGACGGGGAAGCCGGGCAGGGAGGTCTGGCCGGGACTGCAGACAAATGATGATAAAGTGCTCACTTTAAAGCACAATCTCCATAATATTTCATGCTCAGTGCACGGTGTAAAGGCAGCCCTCACAGCGAGGCTAACTGCTCTATCAATTGACTTGATTCACTGCTGCAGCTACTCCCAGTCATAATATTTCAAATAAATGGTGCCGTGGATAGAAATAATATCTGCATCAATATTAACCCTGAAAGAACTAATGGACACAAGCTATAATTTCCTGGACACCCTAATAATGCATTTTGACTGTTCTTGGCATGGGACAATTTTTCTTTCTCTCTCTCTCTCTGTTTCTCTCTGTATCTCTCTCTGTGTCTCTCACAAGCACATTGCTTGCTTAAACTTTCAAATAATAGCGAGAAAGTGCCCACCTTAGCTCAAGCCATCATCACCTCTCACTTAGACTATAACAAAAGCCTTCCAGTTGGTCTCCTTTTCTAAACTTCTAATCTTTCTTCCACATGGCTAGCAAAGAAATTTTACTTAAATTCAGATCTAGCCATGTCACTCTTCTACTTAATAAATTACAGTGGCTCCTATTGCATCTAGAATAAAATACAAACTTCAATGTTCAGCTTTTAAAATCTCACAACCGGACCCCAACCTATCTTTCCAGTCTTATGTACTACTACCATTTTTACACCATTATACCTAACCAGACTGACTGTCTTGCTGTTTCTCACATATGGCACTGCACATTTTGTCTCCATGCCTTTAGAACAAGAAGAACCTTCTTCTTCTCTACCAAGTGACCCCTCTGCCCAGGACCTATGGCTTGGTCCAGTGACTTGGTTCAGTCCTGGGGTAAGAAACATAACTAGTCTCTAATGAGGGGAGCTAGGTTCCTTTTCACATACTCTTTAATTCTTCTCCCCCTCCCCCTCCAAACGCAGCACCCTGAAGCCCCATGGAAAATGACTTAAAAGCTTAGGTTTGACTTATGTGTAGAGTCTCCCCAAAGTGAATAGTAGAAACATACTTAATATAGAGTATAAATCAGGTATGGAATTGTTATTTATTTTCTTCACCAAAGAAATACTAGTCACAAAAATATTTCACAATCATGTATCAATAGAGATTTAAAGCAGAGTATAGTAATATAATTACAATTTACTCCCCTAGAAACCTGATATTTAAACATTGAATCTTGAAGCACTTTGTGGAATTGTTGAATAGGTTTTTATATTTCACCATGGCCCTGTACTATCCACACAATTCCTTGGAAGTTCATGCATCCTGGCAAGCCAGTCTAGGACCTTGGCTTATTCTCCTATTTGTAGTCATCCCTTCTAATACCAGAATTCTCAATGCCAATCAGTTTTGAATGAGAGACCCAGGATCTACCAACTTCTCCAACTCATAAGACTTGTTTCAATGATGAACATATCAATTGTATTGAAACCCTCAGCTCAGTCTATTGACATAAGATTCTCCTCATCGGAGACTGATTATTCAACAATCCACACCTGTGTTGAGGGGAGATTGGCAAGAGCCTGGGAGAAGAAACATCTTGATTTTCCAGTTTCCATATTCAAGAAAGAGGACTTATGGCTCCATAATCTCTTCAGGTCCTTGAAGGGAGAGAAAGACTTGGAAGAAACCAACATGTAATATGTCCTAATCCCCAGCTGACTACACCAGAGACCTTAGGGAATTTTCCCTTAAGATGATAATGATAATTGGGACCCTTGGGGTTGTGCTAGGAATATTTTGCTCCCAATAGGAGAGCCCCTTCACTCCATGTACTGTCTTGAAAGTATAGTCTTATCTATATATTTTCTCTGATTTCTATTTGCTATCACTTTGTCTAAATGTGTTTATTTTCTTTTTTTCTATGTGTATTCATTGTAGAACTGGAATTTTGGTGGGAAGGGAATCAAGCCTTGGATATAAGTTATAGCCTAGGAAATCCCTTCCCCTTTAGGGGATAGTATTCAGGAACTCAGCTTAAACCTAAAAATTACTTTGCCTAAATTAACAATATTTAGCAGGGTGGGGAGGAAGAGGTGGGGTAGATATAATTCTAGTTTGTCACATTTTCTCTGAGGAGAAAAGAACAGCCATACTGTGGCCCTAACCTCTTGTTTCCCTTCCTAGAAGGAATCAAAGTCACCCTTGGGGGAGGGTGGGTGGTGGAGAGTAAAGAAATCAATTCATGCTTCCCTGTGAACTACATCTAGACAAAACCTCCATGGACAAGACACAGCACACACACACACACACACACACACACACACACACACGCACACACACACACGCACGCACACACACACACATCAAGATCTCTTCAGTCACCCATGTTCGGAGATGGAAAGATAAGATAGAGTCTGTCCAAGGCCCAGACTCTGGCTTGTCTAAGACCATATTGGTGCTTTCATCTCTGTATCCTCACAGTTCACCATCTCTTCAGGGATGGGTAAAAGAGAGAAAGAGTTACTTCTCATATAGAAGAATTGAAGGAAGAGATTGAGTTGGAAAATATCTCTCCTTTCTTAAACTGTCTCCTACTCCACACTTGTTAAGTCCTTTATCTCTGAGCCAGCCCAGTGTGGTCAGCTCATGGCAGGCAGGGAAAGTTTGTCCAGGGGTGCTATCTCAGTTACGTTGGTAACGCACTTCTTCCCCTTGGTCTCATGCAATCCCTGACTTCATTCATGACTCCATTTAAGGGCCATCTTTTACAGCAATTCTTTCCTGATTCCCTTGATTACCTGCCTTCCTTCCTTCTATTTATTTCATTTTAATTCTGTATATGCCTATGTGTGTACATGTTGTCCTTCCTGGTAGAATATAAGCTCCTTGAGAGCAGAGACAATTTCAACTTTGTCTTTGCACCTCCAGTTCCAGGAATGTATTTGATTAGTTGATAATACCTGACTTTATATTCAGGGTGTGCCAAAAGTCTTAGTGCAGTTTTAAGCTTTGATAGCTATAGCCATCAAAATTTAAATATAAAAATGTAAATATATATTTAAATTCAAAAGTGTATTATTCAAATATTAATGTATATTTGTATTTAATATCTTTGTATATAGATACATATTTATATTTTATATACCTATAAACTTTAAAAATTTAAAACTACACTAAGATTTTTGGGAACCCTATATAATGCTTTACATATGGTATCTCATTTGTGGTAGGTGTTATGGCTATATTCATCCTTATCTTACAGATAAGGAAATTGGAGGAATTTAGTGATATGCCCAAGATCACTCAGCTAGAACAGGAAGCAGGATTTAAACCATGGTTCTTGGCTCTAAATCTCATACTCTGGCTACTATACCATGCCAGTAGGAGCCCTCACTCCAACCTCTAAACCCAGTTTCAGGGAAAATGGGAAGAAGAATGGATGAAATTTTTTCCTCTGAGTTGTTAACAATAAGGACAATAAAATAATAGTCAGAATTTATATAACACGTAAAGATTTGCAATGTGTTTTACAAATATTATCTCATTTGACTCCCTTTTGACAGATGAGAAAATTGAAACTTAACGAGGTTTCATGGCTTAGCCAGTGAGTGTCTAAGGTGGGATTTGAACTCAGCTCTTTCTGACTTAAAGTCCAGCACTCTATTTATTGTTGTTATTTCTTGTTGTTATTATGAAGTCCTTTCTCCTCTGCCCCAGGCCCATAAATAGAGGTTGGAGACTCTGTATGTAGCACCAACATAATATTAACAGCACTTACAGCAAGCATGAATATGCCGGTGCAATTCTGAATCATGAAATACAACAGACTATCCACGTGGAAGACAGAACCAAAACATCTATTCAGACACCAGAAAGCCAAATCCATCATAGCAACAAAGCAATCAATCATAGTAACCAAGTCTATACATATTATCAGACTTTGGCACAAATAAACACGCATGAGCCTAGCTGTGTGCTTTTCTTTCTCCCTCAGTTCTGACTGCACTCTAGCTCCACCTCTTCCTGTCCCACCCTTCCTGCTCCACCTCTTCCTGTCCCACCCTTCCTGCTCCACCTCTTTCTGTCCCACCCTTCCTGCTCCACCTCTTCCTGTCCCACCCTTCCTGCTCCACCCCATCAGCAAACTCCTCCTACCACAGGCTTCATGTGACTCGACCTCATGTGATTTAGGCTTCCATGTGACTTAAGCAGGTCACATGGACCTATTAATGAATAGGAAAGATCTTCCCATTTAAATTACCATTACAGATTCGAGTTGAGTTTGGGTCAAGGATAGGAAAGAGTATTAGAAGGGAATGAGCATCTATGCTTATTTCTGGCATGTTCTCAAGTTTTTTTGTAGTTCTAAAACAATCCAGTAGAAGACAAGCAGTGTAGGGGTTGTCTATTAAAATGTGATCTAAAATGTATTTCGATGACTTGCAATGAAATCTAATTGACTGGGCTCAGTTTTTCTAGGAAATTTCTAGGAAATATGTTTTTAAAATTCTCTCTGTCCTTTTCCCTGCCTCCCTCACTGACACTCTGACTGCTTTTATTCACACCCTTGTTATACCAATAGCAGATTCTTCTGTAGTCCTTTTTCCATAGTATCCTTTCACAGGATGCTCCTAAAAGACAGGGGGCAGATGCATGGTGGACATGAGCAGCCTCCAATACCTTACAAACAAGGAACCATACAGGAGAAGTAGGGTAAAGGAAGTTATAAAAGAGACATTTGATTATATATCTGTCTATATACATATATAATATGTACATACATATGTATGTGTGTATGTATGTATATGAAATGGACCAGTCATGTAGTGACAACAAGGGATACTCAGTGCACAAGCACAGAATCATGGGCATCCTCACAATAAAAACAAGATGGAAAAGAAGTCCTTAGCAAATTGGGTTGGCCCTCACTATTGAACTTCTGGAAGCATGTGGACAAGAGTCAAAGGATGTGTGGCCATAGAGGGGTTACAGACTACATATTTGAAGGTAATACCTACATTAATGAGGTATGAGAGCCTTCTTTCTTAAGGAATTTGGAAATTGTATACTCCAGATTAGATGTAATTTCCAGGTTAGACTGAGACTACAAAAGATGTTCTCTCTCTCTCTCTCTCTCTCTCTCTCTCTCTCTCTCTCTCTCTCTCTCTCTCTCTCTCTTTCTTCAAATCTTTCTAGGTTTAAATCTTTCCTTTTGCTCCATACCTGGTGCCCTGCTTATCAGTATATGTGTTCTATCCCCTTCTACTGTACTGTATGCTTGAACCTGAGTACAGACTGCATTCTTTCTTCCCCTAAAACCTAGGAAATAGAAGACATGTAATAAAGAGTTTCAAAAATTAAACTGAGTTGAATCAAGTCATAAATATTGTCTCTGAAATCAGCGAATCCAGATTCAAATCCTCCCTTGGATAATATTTGAATGAGTTTAGATAAGTCAGTTAATATCCCTGGGTTTCATTTTCCTCAATAATAAAATGAGGGAGTAGGACTAGCTGATCCTTGAAGGTCCTTCCAGTTCTAAATCTGTGATTGAGACTGAATCAAATTAAATGGTACCAGTTTCATTTTACAGAGGAGGAAACTGAGGCCCCACAAGGGGAAAGGGACTTTTCCAAAGTCCTACACAGCTACTAAGAGGTAGGAAACCAGCAATTCCTGCTTAGGTATATGTTGAGCTAGATGAGCTCTGGGGTCCCTTCCAATTCTGAGCATTCATAATTCCCAAGATTCTAATTTGCTTCTTGAATACCTTTAGCTTTCTTCTCCAATTCACCCACACTGTTACCCCATGCCCACCAGGTTAAAGTTATTGATTACTTTAAAATATTTTTATTTAACTCAGGATTTGGGGAGTGTTATTTATTTAACTCGGGATGTTGCAAGGAGGCAGGTAATAGCTTGAGAAAAAATTCACACTTAAATACCTAGTGAATATGAGCTGTAATTTTCCAGATGTCCTTAAGAATGTGTCTTGGCTGTAAGCTGAAAAATTTTATTTGTGGAAGTGAAAAGAAGTGGTCAGGAAGTACATGGTCAGGTCTATTTGTGTCCTGGACTGTCCTGTCCAAGGAGTGAAATTGAGGATTAAAGGGAAAGAGGGAGGCAGAAGGTTTGATTTTTTTTTTTCTCCAATTCAAGGAACTTCTAAGTACTGTGGTTCTTGTTGTGGCTGTTGTTTTTGCATGTTGTCTCTCCCATGAGAAAGTAAGCTTGTTGGGGGCAGAAAGCATGTTTCTACCATTCTATTCCCAGCACTTAGCACATAATAAGCATTTAATAAACACTTGCTGTTGAACATGAGGGTCTTAGATATGGCTCTCTGCCCCCTTTTCAATTCATGTCTTTGCCTTTACTATACATTGTGGTCAGCCTGAGGCAGGCAACATCCTGTCTAAGGGAAAAAAAAGAATGTAAAAATATCGTTCTTCAAAGCTGTTTCTTTACCAATACCTGTGATTATTCAGTGTAGAGTAATGGGAGAAGACAATATTTTCCCTAAATCCCTGGCTTACCAGGCAAAGGGAAGCAATGGAGGAAAGAAGGAAGGTGGAAAAAGGATGAGATTGGGGCTTTTTTCTGAGCCCTAGGCTCTCACCAGCAGCAACATGGCAAACAGTACTCTCACAGTCAGAATTTCACATGGTTACAATGTAGTTGTAAATTCCTTAAAGGTAAGGAACCTGTAGTCTTTAGGCCACATGTGGCCTTCTAGGTCCTTGGGTATGGCCTTCTGACTGAGTCCAAGTTTTATAGAACAAATGCTTTTATTAAGGGAATTTGTTGTATTAAGTTTGGATTCAGTCAACGGGCTGAATGTGACCTGGAGGCTGTAGGTAGGTTTCCCACCCCTGTTCCAGAGTGTAGCCTAAAAGTAGATCTTCCACACTTAGAAATCCTTGTACGTAGTATGTGATCTTCGATGAATGAATGAATAGTACTAAAACTCTTAAATGTAAGAACTAGGGCTTTATTTGATGGAATAATAAATTGTCCTAAAAAAAAATCAGTTCATTTGTTCTATAAATACAACTAACTGCAAATTTATGTCATCTGCTCTTCACTGGGCCCTCACTGTTTTGTGGAAATGACTAGTTTTCCCTGGTTGACTAACCTTTTTCTTAAAACTGCCATTCTTGGATCTTCTTTTCTCTCCTTAAGGTTCCTATATCACCTCTCCTTCTCCCTCATAGTGTAGACTTCAGCTTGTACTTCACTGAGAAAATTGAGTCCATCTTTCATGAGTTCTTGCTTCTTCTCTACTCTAGTCCTCAAAGTCTCTCTCAGATTTTTCCACATTCTCTTTTCCTTTGCTCTAATATCTGATAAAGAGGTGATCCTTCTCTTCATCCAAGGCTCATCCCTCTGCTTGTGTCTTTGGTCCCATCCCCTACCCCTCTACCTCTCATTGCTACCCAGGAACTTGCCCCTTAAATCTTACAAACTTAGACTTGATAGGAATGTCAGAGGCAAACTAATTCAAACCCCTCATTTAACAGATGGGGAAATTAAGACAAATGGAAGTTAAATCATTTGCCCAAGGTTGCACAGAAGCAGAATAAGAAGACAGATCCTCCAGCTCCAGAGCTAGCATTCATTATCATGATGCTTCCAAAGAAACCTTTGCTTTCTCCTTATGTATTGACCCCTTCCATAATACCTACAAATAAGCCTAGGTTTTTTCCATCCTTAAAAACAAAACAAAACAAACAAAAAAACCTTCATCTCAATCTGCCATCCCCTTATGCAGTTGTCCTGTGCCTGTCTTCCTTTTCACTTCCTAAAAGTGAAACAGACCAACTATAGAACAACACTTACTGCCTACATTTACTTTCGCATTTTATACTCACTTCTTGACTTTGTAGTCTGGCTTCGAACTTCACTGCTCAGCTGAATCTATTCTCTCCGAAGTTACCCATAATCTCCTAATTGACAAATCAGATGGCCTTTTTCACTCTTCATCTTTTGTAACCACTCTAGCTTTTGATATTTTGAACCATTCCTTCTTCTGCATAGTCCTTCCTCCCTGAGTTCTCAGGACACTGTTTTCTCCTGTTTCTCTTTCTACCTCTCTAGTTGATCCTTTTCATTCTCTCAGACTGCATCAATAAATTAATAAACATTTATTAAACACTGTGTGCCAGGCACTGTGCTAAGCACTGGGGAGACAAAAAGTAGCAAAAGATATTTCCTCTAGTAGCTTACAATATAAGTGGGGAGACAGTATGCAAGTGTATACAAGGCAAGTTATGTACAGGATAAACAAGAAATAATTAACAGAGGGAAAGCACTGGCATTAAAATTGGTTGTGGATGGTTTCCTGTAGAAGGTAAAAATTTAATAGAGACCTGAAGCCAAGAAAGTCAGTAGTTGGAGGAGGAGGGAAGGTGTTTCAGGCCTGAGGGGCAGACTGGAAAGATGGAGTATCTTGTTTATGGAACAACCAGGAGGCCAATCCCATCAAATTGAAAGGTACATGTTGGGGAGTGAGATGTAAGAAGACTGGAAAGGTAGGAGGGGGTTAGATTATGAAAGGCTTTGATTGCCAAACAGAGCATTTTGTATTTGATCCTGGAGGTGACAGGAAGCCACTGGAGTTTATTAAATAGGGCTCAAACTTGGAATTCCATCTTTCACCTCGAGGCCTTTGTATAAGCTGTGCCCTTTCCCTTAAATGGACTATATCCTCACCTCCACCCCTTAAAATACTTAGCTTCCTTCAAACTTCAGCTCAGGTACTACTGCCTCCTACACAAGGCCTTTGTGATCCCCTGTTTTCAATGCTCTTTGCACCCTCAAATGATCTTTCTAGGAAACAGAGAAACAAAAGCAAACAAACGAGTCACTGGCCTCAAGAGGCTTACGTTTTACTGGGGGATATGACAAATGAATAACCAAATAAATAAATAAAAGTATAAAAATTATAAGTAATCAAATAAATAGATAAAAGTGCTCTCTCCTTGCCCAAATTATCTTGCATCTCTTTATCTATTTATATGGTATTTATCCTCAGTAGAACGTGGGTTTCTTGAATGCAAATTCTTGAATTTGCTTTGCTTTTGTTTTGTTAGTACCTAGCACAGTACCATGCATTAAATGTTTGCTGAATTGCAGGCTTCCTTGCTATCTCTCTGTTGTGCTTCTCATTTCTCTCTGCAAAGTAAGTCCTCAGCTACCACGGAAAGCCCAACGAGGCCCTACAGCCCCTAAGGAGAGAGGAGACACTACTGCCATCATTCTGCTGATCCATTCATGTACTTTGCTCTGATACCACAACACCCAGGCCTCTCCAAGAGTCATAGGATCATAGACTCAGAGCTGGAGGGAATGTAGAAGCCATCCAGCCAAATCCCCTCATTTTACAGATGTGGAAACTGAGACCGAGAGAGACTAAGTGACCTTCCCATCACCGTAAAGATAGGAAACATGACAGTTAGGATCTGAATCCAGGTCCTTTGAATCTAACGTTCCTTCCACTGTGTTATGCTTTCTTCGGGACTGGGATTTGAATCCTCTTTGCCATACGGTCCTCTTTACAGCTACTGCCTATCCATAGAAGAGGCTCTCTTTTCTATCACATTGCAATATCTTCCATTACAGTCCAAGAAATCAGTACCTCCTCAGTCTTCTACCACTACCACAGACTTAGACAGGAAAAGGGACACACTGCTCTCATTGCACCTGCCCCTGCCCTTCTGATCTCTCATTGAGGTGATAGTGGAGAGTTGATGGAGTGTGATGAAGGAATGAATTGGCCATGCATTACCCAGGACCAAAGGCCTCTTTTAGCATATGATCCTCTTGGGTGCCATTAACATCAGCTCTCCTGGCCCTAGCTCCAGCTCATCTCAAAGACTCTGATGGAGAGGGCAGTGGCTTTCCTATCTCATATAGTTCAGGACAAATGGCCTCCATTTGAATCAACCCTTCCATCCTTTGATTTGATGCACTAAGTACCCCCAATTAGTCATTGCCTTGTAGCACCCCATTTTCATATTCAGGTCCTTAGAGCCTGGTCACATTTGCCATCTTTTTTATCTACTTCACAAGCTCCCATTTTCCTCAGAACCTCCACCCAACTAGCCATAATTAATTATATGATATCATAGGAATGCCAAAGAACATTTACTTAAAATAGATTGTAAGAATTAAAACAATACATGTGAATGATGCAGCAAACACTCTCACCATCTAGTTCACAAACTATGACCTTCCAAACTCCAGGGGAATGTGATAGTAACAATAGCTAACATTTATGTAGCACCTGCTATGTATTAGGCACTCTACAAATATTTCCTTATTTGATCTTTATAACAACCCTGGGAAGTAGATGTTGTAATTATAATTGTCATTTTACAGATTAGGAAACTAAGGCACACAGGGTTTAAATAACTTGCCCAGGGTTACACAGATAGTAAGTGTCTGGGGTCAAATTAGAACTCAGATCTTCCTGACTCCAGGTCCCAGTTCTCTATCCACTGTATCCTCCAGATGCCTGAAATTGATGGGATCCGAGTCCTCTCACCTGCACATCTTTGTAAGTATATCAACCCAGTGCTTGAAAGTGAATAGTGTAGTAAAAGCAGATTTGAAAGGCCACTTTATCTACAGTTCCTGTGTTTCTGTATCAGGATGCCACAGCAACATCTATAAAGCACTGAAGTCTTACAAATGTAGTTTCTCTCACAGCTGTGAGAATATTTAAAGCCATTTCTTCTGGAACTAAAGAGGGAAAGCCTCTTGGCAGTAGCAGCATAAGTTGGGCCCAAATATGGGTCAGCTTCCTGGTTCCATGTCCATTTTCTCCTCTTTTAGTATCCAGTTTGAATCTTCTAAATGTCACATCCTTCATATGAGAGATTTTACCCAGCCTCCTATTAGGCATGCTGAAAAGATTTCTGTTCAGGCTGAGTCACTTCTGGGGTAGCATCATCACCTGCTGTGCATATGCTATGCATAGGGTTGTGGGGAATGTAGTTTCCAAGGAGAATAGGTTCCCCTCACAACTCTATCCTAAAACTAACAAAATGACCCTGGCCCCCTTTAATCCCTGAGATCTGGTGTTTTAGTCTGCCAAAGCAAGAACCAAAATGAAAACAACTCAAGCCCTTGCTATGTCATTCAGCACTTTTACTCCTATCCAACAAAACTCCCTGCCCCTAGCTTTCTATTCCATCCCTTTTTACTTACTGTGTCTTATGGTGGATGCTGGTGTCTTTAGAATCTATGCTTTATTCCAAAAAATACAAAAATCCCCCTCTTGATCCTGTATGTAAAATGTTTCAACCATTCTCTAAAATGATTTGAAATGATGGGAAGAAAAGTGCACATTCTTTGCTCCAGTGATCAGAGAATTTCTAGTTGAAAGACTATCTATGAGTTCCCTGTAGGTTTCAAATCCATAGATTAAAGTTTTTCTGGTCTCCTAGAAACCCCAAGTAATCAACCCCAATGCTTAATCCCTTTTGGGATTAAGTATCTTTGGACTTTTCTGAGTTTGTTTGATTTCCCTTTTAAGGTAGCCTGTTGTCCATTTATCCATTTGAGCTTGAGTATCCATTTATAGTATGTGTTATAGGGATCCACTTAAGAAATTTCAGGTTCCCTACATGTCGTAGACACCTGTTGGGGAAATGTTTGTGTGGAACTCCAAGTAGAGTATCTGTGAGTAGGAAGAGGGAGATGAATGAGTAGAAAATTGAGTATGGCTCCGAAGTTGGGAACCTAGGTTACTGGAAGGATGCTGATGCCCTTGACAGACATAGGGGAAGTCAGAAGAAGGGCTCAGTTTAATTCAATTCATTTCAGTAAACATATATTCAGAGCTTAGAGACAGCTAGGTAGTGCAGTGGATAGAGTTCTTGGCCTGGACCCAGTAAGACTGATCATCCTGAATTTAGATCTGACTCCAGACACTTAGTAGCCATGTGACTCTGAGTGAGTCACTTCACCCTGTTTGCCTCAGTTTCTCATCTGTAAAATGAATTAGAGAAGCAAATGCCAAACCACTCTTGTATCTTTGTCAAGAAAACCCCAAATGGGGTCACGCTGAGAAGGACACAACTGGAAAATGACTGAACAACAAATGTTCGAGGCACCATGCTAAGTGCTAGAGATACAAAAAGGTCCAAAAAACAGTCCCTGACATCAGGTTGATTACAATCTAAAATAATTTAGGGACAGAGATCCCTGGATCTAAAATCAGAAGGGTCCTCAGAAATCATCATCTAGTTCAACATCATCATTTTGCAAATGAGAAAACTGAGACCCAAAGATAGTAAAGATTTGCCTCAGGTAATCAGTGACCTTTCCATTTTATGGAGGTCTATTTGGGGCTGATCAGTCACATATATCCACCTCTAGGCTAGCCAGCAGCCCTCTTCCCACTCCCCCTCAGCCCAGTGTCATACAAACAGCATCCCTGGATGCATGTGTTTCCAAGGCAATGTCCCAACCTACCTGATCACCACTATTGATTGACTGCTCTTTAGCTGAATCAAGGAATTAACTCATGTAACAATATAATGACAAGGAGATGAGGACCTGACAGAATTTGGGCTCCTGCTGGTCTTGGAAAATGGATGATGCTGTGAGTTTCCAGGTGATCTCTCAGTTACCTGTGAGGTAAAGAGAGGGCAGAATTGTGCCTGAGGGAGGAAATCACAGAGATGGACAGATGGAAGCCAGAGAGGGGCCTTGGGGCCTTCCACTGCCTGGATATTAAAACTGAACTATTCAAAGCCCCCAGGAGAACAGAAAAGGGCAATTCACTCCCAATTACCCATGTTAATGGAGGTGAGCAGGGGCACTGGTAACCTAAAACAGAGGATAATCAATTTCCCCCCCAGATTTACCTACTTAATTATATTTTGCTTAGGCTAATATTAAAATGAGTCTGTCTTCCCAGGGGATCTGCTGGCTGACAAGAGGGGCAGATGGTCTCAGAAATGCTAGAGAGAGAGAGGGAAATGGTCTGCTTTAGTTAAAAATGGGCTGTGGACAGGGTACAAAAGAGATTATTATGACTACTTCGATAAATAGGAGATGAAAACCCTGATTTAGTTTCTGTTTGAGATTAAACTCAACATTTATTCAATGCCTGCTATATGAAAGAGGCACTATATGGCATAATGGTGAAAACCAGCCTCAGAGTCAGGAAGGCCTGGATTCAAGTCTTCCTTCTAACACAAACTGGCTGTGTGATGCTTTTCAAATCACTGAACTATAGACTATGCATTGTGGACAATGAATTGACTTGTATTGGTTAGAGGGAGCTTCTTCATCTGAGACTTCCCTATACCAATGACTCGTGGGTTCAGTCTCCATATCTCAATACTACTATGTTCAGAGCTCTAGACCTGGGAGAGATACAAAGTTTAGATAAGACAGAGTTCTTGTCCTCATGAAACTTATTGTCTAGTAAGGAGTTGAGATATCATCATTGTAGATAAGTGTAGACAACTGTTACAGAGAATATTCCATGGTGAGTATATAAGAGAGAAAAGACATTGTTAGGGCCAAGGGGGAAAGTTGTTACAGACCAGAGATCAGGGAAAGTGTTGTGGAAGAGATGGTATTTGTGTTGGTTGTTCAATGGATACCAAATCCCAACCAATTATATTTTTCACATTTGGAAAATGAGGCCATGCAAGTCTCTCCTTTCTCCAGTCCATACTCCAGTTTATGGCTACAAAAGTGATATTCCTGAACCCTAGTCTGAACATGTGACTATCTTGTTCAGTAGACTCAATGGTTATTGCCACTAGAATCAAGTACAAACTCCTCTTTGGTATTCAAAACCCGTCACCACCTGGCTCCAGCTTCCCTTTCTAGTATCACCAAACTGGCTTTCTTGCCATGGCTTACAAATGACATTCTATCATCCATCTTTGTACAGCATTTGTACAAGCTGGCCCTGATACCTGGAATGTACTTCCTTCTTGCCTCTACCTCTTAAATTTCCTAGCTTCCTTCAAAGTTCAGCTTATGATCCAGAAACAACTTTTCCAGAATCTCCACTTTTCTGGAATCAATTCCCCTGCCCCAGCCACTTTGTATATATGATGGATATATTTTGTACATTCTCTGCATATTTATGCTATAATAACGTTCAAATATATATAAATTAACTTGTATGAATTGTACATATTTTATGTATATATGTATGTGTATGAGTGTATATATGTCTATTTATCTGTCTGTCTATTTATCTGTCTTTCTGTCTATCTGTCTGATGTTGTTTCTCTTGATAGGGCAGAGACTTTCCCATCTTTGTCCTTCCATCCCAGCACAGCATAGTTCCTGGCCTATAGTGACACTATTAAATGTTCGTTGATTAATTTGTTATCTTTCCTGTAAACCAATGTGACTGCAGGTAATTTTTCTCAGAGGAGAAGAATAGGGAGGAGTTTCTAAGTGTAAGAGTCTTTCATTAAATTATACTAGCCTCTTGCACCCAATAAGAGAGGTTGGAAATGGCCCCATAGTGCCTCTGCTAGCTCATGTCCTCCAACCACTGACTCTACCAAGGCATAGATATTTATCCCATTGACCCTAGAGGGAAGAATAGGATTGGAAAGAAGATGACCTGAGTTGTAGAATCATAAGGACTTAGAACTAGAGGAAATTTGGTGATTATGGAGTTCAACTCCCTCAAAGCTGGAATGGCCACAGGTAGCATAAGAGAAATAGCCAGGTCTTCTGATTCTGAATCCCCCGAACTGCCCTCTTTCTCACACCATCCCTACCTCCACCACCACCACCACCACTATCACCACCACCACCACCAATGCATCTTCTAAAACAGCCTAGAGAGATAGAAATCTTCCTCTGTTTTTAGGAGAGACCCTGAAGGGAGATTCTACCACTCCTTAGGCCATGCAGCATCAGATCCTTGCCTTTGAGAAGTTCTTCCCTGTGTCTAACCTCAGCCCCTTCCACCTAGGATTTTTATTTTTCTGTTGGTGGAGATCATAGGATCATAGAATTAGAGCTAAATGGGACCTTTGAGTTTAACCCCTTACTTTTTTTTAGACAAGGAAATTGAAGCATGGAAAAATTAAGGGGTTTACTCTGGGTCACACAACCAATAAGTGTCTGAGGCAATATTTGAGGCCAGGAGAGGAGCTGGCGTGCAGGCATCCAGTATGAGAAACCATTGAGGGTCACCCTTCTCGACCACTTCTCTAGGGCTTCAGTACTAGCAACGCACAGAGGGCCAAATGCAAAAACAGCAGCAACAGACCAGAAGTCCCATTAGAGATCATGACACGCCCCCCATCCTTATCTGCCTTCTTATCTACTTCTCCCCCACTCCAAGGTCTTCTCCCAATTCTTCCCCTACTTCTGGCTCCTTGCCCTTCTTTCTCCATCCCAGAGCTGGTAAAACACTGGACTGAAACTTCCCTGAGTGTCCTGAGATGGCAAGGGAAGGTCTCCCAGGGAGCTGATTCTCACGTCTCAGAGCCAGTGAAAAGAAAATTACATTGACAACTGAGCCATCTGTCTCGATCACTATCCATCATTCCCTTGAAGGCAAATGCATATTAGGACTGATGCTTTGCATTGGGTTTCCCCCTCCCTGGCTTGATGGTTCCCCAGGGGGTCTCCAGGCATCTCAGGAAGTGTTACAGAATTCCCTCCCCCACCAAAAAAAATCCTCAAAACAATTAATTTTAATTTGCTTTAATTTACAAAAGAGAATACACAGCATAAAAAAATACACCACCAGTGCTGCTGGAGTGGGGGTGGGCAGTAAAGAAATCAGATTCAGAATGCTAGAAATCACAGCTCCCATAAGGCATGGGAGAAATCTCTGTTCTCGGGTCCCTAAGGACAAGACACCCCACTGAACTGTTTAGTTGTCCCAATGGCCCTATTCCTTTTAATCCAGCTGGGTGCACTGTCTAGGTAACTGATATTTGCCCTGGCAGGGGCGGGCACATACTTGATCCCCCAGGGAATGAGCTCACTCCTCTCTGCTGCCTGGTGGGGGGTCTGACTTGGTAGCTTGCTGAACTCCCTTGTACTTTCTGGGAATTTAGTGAAATGATACCCAGGTCTTTTAGAGAATGTGGAATTTTTGCCAAGAGACTCACTAAGCCCAGCCTGCCCTTCTGGGATAGAACCCGGGCCCTAGACAACCATGTGGTTGGTGGTGTGAATCCTTCTCCCTGCCCAGCTCCCGCATCCCCCTGGGTGGTGAGGTCATTGAGGTCAGCTCCCTCCCTTCCCAGGCCCCAGGAGAACCTGAGCCAAGGACAGAGTTGCAGCCAAACCCAGCCCGATGGCTGGATGAATTGTCCCCAGACAGGTCTTATTCCTGACACATATTCCCTGAACTAGGAATCTGACCCCCTCAAGCACTCGGGTCCAGTCAGAGAGAAGCCTGAATGGACATGTAGCTAAATAAAAACCCTGAGCTGGGCTTGTGCAAGCCATCGTCCTGAAGCACTTTCTGAGCTGAGTAATGGATGCAGAATCCAGAGATGGTTGAAGTTCTTTATTGCTGAAGGGGGAAGGGGCCAAATATCGCTCAGCAAATTACCATCTGCTAGGGGCACTATTACGCCTTGACACAACCATTGGTCAGCAAATTGGTCACATTATTGGTTAGTAAATTTGAGAGTGCAGAATTATTTATTGGTAAATTAGAGATGGCAGAATTATTGGTTGGTGAGTCCAGAATTGCAGCGATTGGTTAGCAAATTAGAGATGCCTGTTTTGGTCTGTGAATAAATCAAGGCCGGTCAGGGTATTGGAAGCCAGATTAGAGATGGCCATGTTATTTATGGCCAAGCTCGAAAAGGTTGAAAGACTGGTTGCCAGAAAGTAGATTGGAGCTCATTGTATGGGGTTTGGGGGCATTTTTTTCTTTGCTAAAATTCATGTCGACAATTTATAATGAAAAAATTATTATTTTTAAAGCAACAAAGAGGAAGTGGAATAAATCTAGGTGATTTTTCCAATTTTAGTCTCTCATCATCCAAATGAGTAAGGGGAAAGGGTGGAGTGGGGGATGGCATAGAGAAAAAGAAAGCAACTTGAAAGGGACTTGAGCCTGGCCAGGTATCACTCAAGAATGCATGCCTATCATCATCCTGAGTGCTAAGGGAAATATATAGTTCCTGGCTTCTAGAAGTTTCCAAAAACTCATAGGCTAGTTGGAGAAGCAAGACACACACATGAATGCCTCTTTTTCTCCTCCTTGTATTTACTCTGTATATGTTTCATGGTCCTTAAAAAAAGAAATCTAGGCTATAAACCCCAAGATATCTTGAGAAGTTTCAACAATCAAAATTTATAATTCTTTGGACAAATCATTCTATGTGAACAGAGGAAGAGGAGGAAGGGAGAGAAGAGAGGGGAGGGAGAGAGGGAAAGAAAGAAGGAAGGAAGGAAGGAAGGAAGGAAGGAAGGAAGGAAGGAAGGAAGGAAGGAAAGAAGAAAAGAAGGAGCTGCATTGTGCAACTGGAACTGGCCAGTTGGGTCCCCAGTGAGGCAGTTCCTACTACTCACAGGTTGTTGCTTGTCCTTTGTTCTCAAAGAGTACCATGACATTGAGAAGGTGATGCCATAACTTGTAAGTGAATTGGATTTAAGTGAGGGAGAGCTATGCAAAGTCACCAACCTCACTTTCTCCTCCGCAGCCATCTGGGTTCAGTGGTGAGATGTAGATCAGAACTACTGGTGATGGACTCTCATTGTAGCATTAAATTAAAAGGCAAGGGACAATGTAGGAAAATGAAGACAGAAGAGCCATCCTTACATGAACCTGGAGGCACAAAGCTAATGTGGTAATCTCACTTCAAGAGTAATACAAGCTTTGGAGCACATATGAACAGCAAATTTGGATTCCCAGATCTTTCATGTAGCAACTCTTGCCCTCTTCTCTGGGCACAGTTCAGGAAATTGGAGAGGCTATGGCTGGGGAAGGTATTAGGTCTGTGATGCCCCCTCCTCACACATGTTTGTCGTTTATATAGTGCTTTAAGGTTTGCAAAGAGCTTTTTGTATGTTAACTCATTTAATCCTCAAAACCAACAGGGGCAAATTTGTGAAGAACACAGCAGGACATCCTGGGGAATGTCACTGTTTGTCTCCTCCTGTAGGAGTATTTTAACTTCAAATGATCAGATCATAGTTTTTGGAGTTGGAAAGAATCTATTAGATCATTTAGTCCAGACCTGCAAAACTTGGCAGTAAGAGGGGGCAAATTAAAATAGGCTAACCTTCTTCAGTCACACAGAAGTTAGACTAGAGACAGGCTGATTGGTTGCCAGTGGGTCATGTGACAAACAGGCGCGTACACAGTGACAACCCTACATTTTTCTCTAGCCGCTGGCTATCCTTTGCCTGACCGTTTGATGTGTAGGGCTGATCTAGTCCCTGAATATTTTAATGTCAGTATTGAAAAGGAACTACCATCCACCTATCCCCAAAAGGAATTCCCATTATAATACACTCAACAAGTGGTTTTCCAATCTCTACTTGAAGACTTTCAATGAGGGGGTGCACCTTCCTAAGGCAAAAAAATTCCATTTTTGGACAATTGCAGTTATAAGGAAGTTTTCTGAGATATTGAACATAAATTTGACTCTGCAAATGTGTAAGGAGTCCAACTGAAGTTCAGAGAGGATAACCTGCCAGAGGATGCATGTCTAGTGAGTGATAGAGTCAGATTTGAACCCAGGTCATTTGACTTCATAACAAGGAACTCAACATTCATTAGTTCATTTGACCTTCACAACAAGTTCCTGAGGTAAGATGCTCTATCTATCCTATACATGTAGAAACTGAGGGTCGGAGGACAAGATGACTTATGAAGGATCATGTAAAGAGTTTTCAGTAAAGTCAAGATCGGAATCCAAGCCTTCCAGTTCCTGGCCTTGGGTTTTTTCCATTGTACCACACTTTGAATGTTTATTGACCCAGCAAAAATTCTACCGGAGAAGTTCTTGATTCAAGAATGGGAGCTTTATATGCTTGCAGACTAGTGTCTGTGACAGCTGGGCTAAAAAAGATGTATTTTGGAACTTCACAGAAACCTTAATTAGGAAAGCTTTGATTTGGACTCCTTTGGAATCCCTGGGATAACACCTTTACCTTGTCTAGCTCTCAATTCTGCCATGGATGCTGAGCTTTGGAAGAACTTAAAAAAGGAGCCAGAGCAAAATTCTTTCTCACCTCCTCAGAAAAGGCTAAGAAGGGGCAAGGATAAAATGTACAGTAGAACAACATTTAAAAATGGAACAGACTTTGAAAATCATCTAGTCCAAAGTCCTAATTTTAATAACTTTTAACAAAATCACCAAAAGGAAAAGCAGTTTGACCTACTAGTCTAGTAGCAGAGCTGGGATTTGAATTCAGGTTCTTTGCCCCTAATGCTCTTTCAGAACTAAACTACCAAGGGCATTTTATGTGATCATTCATTCACTTTTGTCACTCAAGAGTGTGTATGTTCATCCTTTGTTGCCTAAGAAGACCATGTCATCAGAGAAATGACAACTTCCACTTGACTTCGTTTTGAGTGAGGGAGGGCTGTGCAGGTCACCAGCCTCACTTCTCCTCCAGAGCCATCTGAATCCAGTGACCAGATACTCATCAGGATGCCTGGAGATGACCCAGGATGAGGCAGTTGGGGTTAAATGACTTGTCCAAGGTCACACAGCTAGTGAGTGTCAAATGTCTGAGGTGAGATTTGAACTCAGATCCTCCTGACTCCTACACTGGTGCTCTATCCACTGCACCACCCAGCTGTCCCACTCATTCAAGAGTATGGTATAGTGGAAAGAACACTGAGCTCAGAAGATTTGGGTTTGAGGCCCAGCTCTGCTGGTAAATCTGACCAGTGACCTCAAGCAAGTAACTTCCTCTCTAAGGACTTTAGTTTCCCCCTGGAAAGCAAGGAAAATAATTGTAATATTTACTTCTTGAGGTTGTTAGGGGAAAAGTATTCTCCAAGTCTTAGAACACTACACAAAAATAAAGTGTGATATGAAAGAGCCAGGATGACCTTCATAAGCCTGAAATAAATATCAACTTATGCTATTATTATAATAAAAACATATTTCTATGATCTCTTTTCTCACCACTCTATGAGGCAGTGTAAAGTAGGTATTATTATTTTATCCTCATTTTATAGGTAAGGAAACTGAGGTCACATTATCACATGGCTAGTAAGAGACCTACTCAGCACTCAAACACAGACCCCCTGATGCAAAATTCAGGGCTCTTTCTACCATACCAAGATGACTCCTTTGATGAAAGGATAGTGTTGTCCTGCCTTGGTCTCCTGGACTGACCCCCTAGACCATGAGTTTGTCATTTATTAAAGCCAGAGGTACTTCCCATCTTGGCTTGACTCCTCTCCCCTAGGGACTGGCGAGGGTGAGTGCAGAGAAAATGGAAAGGTAGATTCCAAGATTCCCTAGTTCCAGAGTCCTTCCTTAGAATGAGGTTTATTGGTTCAACTCTTAACTTTGAATCTCCCACAGGATCTCATGGATGGTGTGGGGAGACACCCAGTACTGGGGAGCTAGACAGGGTCAGGATTACAGGTGCAGATTGAGACTGGGGAGCCTTATTATTTTTCCATAAATATGCCAATCAAAAAAATATGACAAAAGACTTCAGAGAAAATAGCTTTTGAGAATTGCTCCCTATGAAGGTATAGAACTTCTTACCAAGACTATCCATAACCTTATTCCAATATTCCTTTTCAGCTTTATCTCATACCTATTCTCCTATCATCCACTGTACTTTATTACCCTGACTTCTCCCAGATCCATGGAATGAACCCTTTATATCCTCCATCTCTGTTTGCAGAAGGCTTTCTCTTTCTGCAAAATCTAGTTCATCTACCCATCTTGATGAAGTCATCTCTGACCCCATCTCACCCCAAGCTGGTTGAAAATGATTTCTCCTACCTCTGGTTTCTTGTAACATTTTCCTTGGATCTTTCATTTTACTTACCTCACCCTCCCTTTGTACTATAGTTTTCCATTTACCTATCCTTCCTTCCAGTTATTAGGTTGTAAGCTCCTTTTGGGCAGGATCTGTATCAGATCTAGCTTTATATCCTCAGCAGTGAAAGCAAACTTCTTTGTTTATGGAGAAGTTACCTACTTCATATTTACTGGATTGAATGTTGTTGAATTGAATGGCACTTCTGGATGTTGATTTGGAAAGATTTAACTCTGCCAGTGCAAGACACATTTTTGTTGTTTTTTGAGTCATTTCAGTTGTGGCTGACTCTTCATGACCCTATTTAGGATTTTCCTGGCAAAGACACTGGAGTGGTTTGCCCTTTCCTTCACCAGTTCATTTTACAGATGAGGAAACTAAGGCAGACCAAGTTAAGTGACTTGCTTAGGGTCACACAGATAGTAGGTGTCTGAGGCTGTATTTGGACTTGGGAAGATGAGTCTTCCTGATTCTAAGTCTGATGCTGTAACCATGTACTACCTAGCTGCCCCACATACACAGTAAATATTTGATAGATGCTTGTTGGTTGACTGACTATTGGCTGATCTTGGATATGAAATTAAGAAGACCTGGATTCAACATCTCCTCATAGACATGTCCAACTTCTTAATCCTGGTCAAATCACAGTTTTTCTGTGCCTCAGATTCCTCATCTATAAAATGGGGGTGGGGGTGGTTTTGATGACCTTTGAGGTGTCTTTCAGTTCTAAATCTATGATTATATAGAAGAGCCCCTCACATGGTCCAAACCTTACCTGCCTTTGGGTGGAAAGACTTACTAGTTTCTTCCCTGTGGTCTTCAATTCAGAGCAACTTGGTCTTCTCAGGACCACATTGGGAGAGAGGAGACTTTGATTAAGAACTTAACAAGCATTTGTTAAGCACCTGCTAAAGAGGAACCCCTGTGCTAGGTCTTAGAGATACAAAGGAAGAAATAAAAGCATCAGTTCCTCAAAGAGGAGATAAATAGTACAGCAATAACTTGGGGGCAAAAAGGAAGCAGGACTAAGGACCTCAAAGGCTTCATGAAGGAGGTGGCACTTAAGGGAAGCTGAGCTTTGAAGGAAAATAAAGAATTTTTTAAAGAGTGAAGAAGTGAGGGGAGGGCATTCCAGTCCTAACAGTTGAAAGGGGAGTGTCTATGAAGAAGTAAGTTGGATCCAGATTGCACTTAGACCCTTAGTTTCTATATACACCTCAGTTTTCTCCGTCATAAAATGGAGATTATGATAACATCTACTTCCCAGGTGGTTGTAATGATCAAATGAGATGAAATTTGTCAAATGCCTTGGCACAGAGTAAGCACCAAGTAAACACTTATTCTCTTATCCTAGAGGCAATAGGGAACCACTTAAAGTCTTCAGCAGGGGAATAATATAGTCAGATCTGTACCTTGGAAAGATGATCTCTGTAGCTATATGGGAGATAGATTTGGAGAGGCAAGAGATTGGAGCTAGAGCATCTAACTAGGATTCTTTTACAATAGCCCAAGAGAAAAGTGATGAGAGAATGGACTAGGTGGTGATTATGTGAATGGAGAAGTTAGATATTATGGAGAAAGAATCAACAGCTTGGCAATTGATTGGCTGGGGGCAGGGGTGGTGAAAGGGAAAAGGTACAGACTAAAATTAGTTGACTGGATAGATGGTAAAATCAATAAAAATAGTGGGGGAGGGTAGTTGGGACAATGCAGGGTGGAGGGGATGTTTAGGAGAGAAGAAAATTGTATTTGGAGTATGTTGCATTTAACGGCAAATATCCAACAGCCAGCTGGTAAGGCAGAACTAGGACTTAGAATGTGCCTCTATTCTGCTCCAGACTCTCTTTCCAGGTTCCACAAAAGCTCAGCATCTCTGGTAGAATGGGGAGCTGGAGAATATGAGTACTGATTCCTAAAGGAACCAAATAGACTTGCAGAATACAAAGAGAGAGCCTTGGGATTCTCAGATTTGTAGACTTATAGAGCATGACTTGGACAGTCTTAGGAGATCATCTTGTTCAAACTTTCCTTCACCATATTTTTCAGAAAAGGACCAAATATAGCAAGACATGAAATTTGAGAGGGAAGGACAAACACAACAACAACAACAGAAAAGGAAAATGAAACAGTATCTTCATTCTTTGGAGATTCTCTAAGGCCAAATCCTAAGCTTTCTGACATTTTCCACATTAAGGATGTATAAAAACTTGTTGAATTTGTTGAGAGACAGAGAGAGAGAGAGAGAGAGAGAGAGAGAGAGAGAGAGAGAGAGAGAGAGAGAGAGAGAGAGAGAGAGAGAGAGAGGTTCAAGGGAAAAGAGACTTCCTTAAGAAACTTCACAGTTCCCATTCCTGATTTCACCAGTTTTCACCATCCCACTCCACCTGGTTTGCAACACTCTCATGTTCAATTTACTGTGCACAGCTGCCAATTGAGTTCCTGCTTTCGGAATCCAGAACTGTTCAGACACAGGCAGGCAGAGCTAATGGGAAGAGGCTAGCACCAAGAGGGAATCCCTGGGGGTAGTGACGGAGGGAGCGAGAAGCAATAGGCAAGGCCACAATTTATCCAACTGGAGGAGGCCCAGCTGGCAGCACCTGCCCAAATGGTCTTGGCAATGTCATATGATTGTGTTACTAATTAAGAGCCTAGGGCCAGTCTTTACCAGAGAGGCCAATCCTAAACCTTCCCCTTTCAAGGGAGACAGACTCCTGGACAGGGACAACCAAGGGCTCCCATGGTGAAGACAGAATAAAGTTCTGAATCCACTTAATTTTTCCTCCTTCATCAAATCTGGAAGCTGGAGAGTTATGGTGGGAATAGGCAGTGGGGAGAAAATAAACATTTATATAGCGCTTACTATATGCCAAGCTGAGCAGCTAGCTGGCACAGAGGATAGAGTCAGGAAGTCCTGGGTTCAAATCTGACCTCAGACGCTTACTGTGTCTGATGCTGAGCAAGTCACTTAACCCTGTTTGCCTCAGTTTTCTCTGTCACATGAGCTGGATTAGGAGATGGCAAACTTCATTGACTTTGCTAAGAAAACCACAAATGGGGTCATAAAACACTGGACATGACTAAACTACAATAGAAATGATGATATGGGCTATGGGAAAGGATAAATCAGTCTGGAAAGATAGCCTGAGACAAAAGCATGGATGGAGGCTTTGAATGTCATGCTCAGGAGTCAGAATTTTACTGAGTGTAGGATCTCCAGCTGGAAGGGTGGATCTGGTCTAACATTCTCATCTTAAAAATGAGAGATCCGAGCTTAAGGGACTTGTCTGAAGTCACACAGGTGATGAACATCAAAGATTTGATGGGATTTGAACCCAGGTCTTCTGAATCCAGAACGTTTGCTCTTTCTGGTGTACTGAATAGGCAACTGAGGATTCTTTGAAGGCATTTAAATTGAGGAGTAATCTCATAGAGTTATATTTTAGGAAGATTAATATGGTAACTTCCGCAAGGTAGCTAGAAAGGGGGGCGTTATGGGAGAGCAGATACATTTAGAAGGGCAGATGATTGACATTTGAAGATCAACTTTTCCAGCTTCATAATTCAGGGGTGAACCTTCCAGATTCCCTCCCCCTCTACATATTCACACAAAGGGGATCTCCTCAACTCCAAGAACCCTGGCCAGAGAAGAACAGCTCGCCAGAAAGAGTTGCCAAGTCCTTGGGGAACAAGAGAGCTAAATACTGCTACTTCTGTGTTGCCTGGCAAACTTAGGAGACATTCTGTGCAGGCCAGCAGGTGCCAAGATGGGCCATGGCTGGGCCAGGGTCCAGGAAGGACTGTCAGCTCAGTGTAGGAGGAAAGAGGGGAGGGGAAACAAGGGTCCCTTGCCAAGAAACAGTTTCTGCTTGTGCCTAAGGATCAAATCACACCAGCAGAATGAAAGGGGCTTTCCTTATCTCATTGGCTTGGAAATGAGCCCACTTTGGGGGGAAGACCCATCCTCCAGGGCTTCAGATGCTGCCCTTAGGTTCATAGAAGTATAGTTTTAAAGCTTTGAAGGGTCTTCTAACCCAACCCTCTTGATATAGATGAGAAAACTGTGGCCCAGATTAAATGACTTGTCCAAAGTCATCCAGATAGTAGTTGGGATTCACCATGGCAGCTATAGCAGGGCAGAGAAAGCTGAATTGATTGTAGACTTAGAGTAAAAAGGGACCTCAAAGGTCATCTAGTCCAACCCTCTCATTTACAGATATGGAAATCGAGGCCTGAGGAGTTTTATGACTTGCCTAGGGTCACAGAGGTGATACTTAGGGGCTGCCCTTAGAGCTCCTATAGGGAAGACAAAATGGAATTGGCCAGAGAATTGGAGCTAGAAGGGACCCTACTTATGGATCATCTAGTCCCACCTCTCCATTTTACAGATAAATGCAATAATGGCAGAATCAGGATTTGAACATGGTTTCCTGATTCCTAATCTAGCATTCTTTTAGTTGTACTTAGCTAGTGCCCTGGAGAGAAGCTATGCTCTAAATTCGGAGCTGTACTCCACTTCTCCACTTCCAAACAACCTCGTACCTTCTACTTTTTTCCTGGGGTTTCAGAACATTTAGGTCCTAAGTTTGGTCCCAGCAATGAATTGCTAAAATAGGGGGTATAAAGTGCTTTGTAAACCTTCAAATACTATGTAAACATCAGCTACTTGGTGTAAAGGAAAGGGCCAGAATTTGGAATCAGTTATGAAACATGTATTAAGTGTTCACTGTGGGCCAGGCATCGTGCTAAGGGCTGGGATCCAAAAAAGGCAAAAATAAGTTTTCTGATTTCAAGGAGCTGACATTATATACCTACAATATGTCTGTTTGTGAAGATGACAAATAATATCACAGATGATGTCTTGACTCATGGATGAATTGGATTGAAATGAGGCAGAATTGCACAAAGCCATCCACCTCTCTCTCTTCCAGAGTCATCAATATCCAGGGGCAAGACAATATAGTCCAGATAGTTGGCAATGGCTCACGATGCAACTGACGACCCTAGTATCTTCAGTGACTTACCAGGCTCTAAGTGCTCCACAGAGCCTGCTTCAGCTGCTTTCATGGCCCTTAGAACAAACTGTCCCAACTCATGGTACTTGTTGAAGTCTTCATATGCTTGGGATAGATATCCCATTCACTGATCAGTGAGTTCGAGTTAATTAATTAATTAATTGAGTTGATTAATTAATGCATTAGTTACCCTCAACCTGGTTTAGCCCTTAGACTGTCTTGGCTAGCGAGTGTGAACTGAATGAACATCTAGCCAAGGAGGCTAAGGAGTAGTCAGATAGTTAGAAGAACCAGGAAAGAGCAGTATCAGAAAAATCTAGAGAGAAGAGGGTATTCTAGAGAAGAAAGTTATCAAGGATATCACAGTAAAGCCAAAAAGGATGAGAACTGAGAAAAGGTCAATAGATTTGGCAATTAAAAGATTGTTAGTAACTTTGGGGAAAGCAGGGACTGTTGAATGATGAAATTGGAAGCTAGACTTCAGAGACTTCTAGACAGTGAGAAGAGAGGATTGGAGTCACTGATTATAGATGACTTTCTTAAGTAGATAAGCCGTGAAGGGGAGGGGAGATAGAAGGTGATAGTCAGTGTGGATGGACAGATCAAGTGAGGGTTTTTTAAGGATGATGGAAATGTGGGCATGTTTGTAGCACCAGGGAAGCAGAGGAAGATTATTAACAGAATGCAAATGAGAGAGGGGCAGATCTGCAGGTGAAGAGTGGGAGTTCTTATTAAATGGCCTTCTTGGTGAAGCATATGGCATTGCGATTCTCATCTGAGAGGCTGAGGGAAGGGCTGCCATGGGAAACTTGAGGAGGGATGAAAAGATTTAGAACATCTGTTGTGACAAAGGGAATAGTAAATAGAGTGTGGGAGTCAGAAAGGATTGCCTTACTGCAGTGAGAGTCCAGATGAAATTGTGTAATATAAATATAAATTTGTAGTAGATCCATGGTTTTATAATGTTCTCTAGCTCCACGCAAAAGCATGTGAATCATATATAATCTACATCAAATTGCTTGCCTGCCTTTTTAATGAGGGAAGGAAAGGAGGGAGAGGGGAAATTTGAACTCAACTTTTTTTTTAAAAAATGTTAAAAATTGTTTTTATATGTATTTGAGGAAGAAATAAACTTTATAAAAACAAAACAAAAGTATGTCAATGGGCATGAAGGCAACAGATGGTGGGAATAATATAAGACTGGGTTTTGGAAAAACCTGATCATCAGTAGGATGAGGGTAAAGAGATGGCACTGAAGTGAACTGGCTCATCTAGGAGTTAAGATAGTAAAGGAAACAAACTGCAGCCAGTGCAGGGGTGATGGCCGAGAAAGAACCGAGAGGGACAAGGACTGGAGATTATGATAATGAAGAACAGTTAGTGGTCATAAGATAGAGGGAAAGATAGAATGATAAAATATTATGATCAGATAAAGGAATTTTAACATTCATCACCACAAAAACAGAACATTTGTGGATGATGGCAAGATCAAGGGAATGAAAGTACAAAAATTATTATAATACAGAGAAGAACAATATGTAGAAGAGGGGTATAGGGTGAAATGAGAGGAAGGATATGAAAATATTTTGAAAATTATAATGGGCCACACAAATGTAAACCATTGTTATAATTAATGATGTTACATTATTAAAATTAGGAGTATTTCTCCAGTTTTCTTCTCCTATCTTCCTCAATAGTTGTGACCTGAAGTCTTATTCATGAAACATAGGTGGAGGCTGTGATCAAGTTATAACTAGCTCTATGATATTGTAGATGGGGCTTTGTCCTAAGGAGCAGGTATCCTTAGGGACAAGCTTCTTCCACACAATGACCAACCACACTCTATTATAACAATTAATTCACTTTTCAACCAAGGGACGATAGGATTGTCCTCAAATCCATGTGTCTCTTTCACTGCTATTTTTATGGATTTTTATACTAGATAAAACTTAGTTATATAATCACAAAAGCTCAAAGCTCCCAGTGAGGAAAATTCCTAATATTCAGACAAATATTTGCCTCTTGGCACTAATTTAAATTTGTTAGTATCTCTAGTTAATCCTTGACTTCTCTATATTTGAAGCAAGGTCAGGATACAGAAAATACTGAAGTAATGTTAAAAAATGTACATGACGATGCCTTTTAAGAGCAGACCTTGAAGATGTTAGCACTACCTGGAGCTCCATCCCAAGTCCTCTGTCCTAAGACACCTACACAGATTTCTGCTACAGTCCTGATATCCTTTAAAGTTGCCCCTGTCAATTGTCCCTAAGCCATCAGTACTTTCCTGTTTGGTTTATTACATCTCAGGCAGCACCAAGGACATAATCTTCCTATTTCTTCCTCTCAGTCTGTTATCTCAAAGGCTATATGCATCTATGTGTCAAATCCCCTTTATTACTCTAAGATTTCAGTAGTCCAATTCACTCTTAGAGTTTTGGGGAATGCTTGCCTCTCTGAACTACAAATTCCAGAATTCCAATCAATGCTCAAAGTTCTATTGCAATAATAAAGGTTGTGAAGTGGATTTGTTTTATGTACCTGGAAAAGGTTTACCTCTGGATGGAGCCTGTATAATGGAAAAGATCCTTGAACAGAATCAAAAAGCCCTCTGCTGATCACATCCATACGAACTCAATAAATTGTGGTCCACAAGTGAGAGACAAGCAAATGTTGAGACCTGCAGATTTGTAGAAGTTGGAGGAGCTGTTTAACAATGGCAGTTCTGAAACAGATGATCACCACCATAAAATACCAGAAGTGTTATCTATAAGAAACTCAGGCATTGATCAATGCAGATTATTCAAGGAAATGGTTGAAACTCAGTAATATATCACTAAAGACAGCACACATTTAGTATATACCAAATACCTAGAAGATACAATCTGGTGACTAGAATTATACACCGTAATCTTGTTGTCTTTCATAAAATAATACTCAATACCCTCAAATGGCAAGTGCAGAGCTCAAAATATTCTTGAGAATTCAACAAATAAATTATTGTAATTGGGCCGTTAAACACAGACAGTGCTATTGCTCACAATTGTCAAGACGTAATATTGATCCATAAAAACTTAAGAATGTTTATAAGGTTGTCATCATACCAAATACTCATAATCTCTGAGCTATGTGAAGCAAAAATATTTCAGAATATAGAGACTTAGCATAAGAAATCAGAATCATGTTGGAACAAGATAAGACACTCCATCCCCATCATCCTATCTGCTCGTGGGGTTGTTTCGTAGATGGTTTTAGTGAACCTTTAGAAAATGAGTTTATATCCCAGAGTCATTTCATCCACTTACACAATAGTTTATTGAATATTAAATTTAAAAGGGTAATAACAGAAGAGCAACTTAACCCAGGATCATTTCTATCTGAACTCCAACAAATAAAATGGAGATAAAATGAATAACCATAACAACTCACATTTTTACACATTTTACATTTTAGAAAGTACTTTCTTCAGAACAAGCTTGTGATGTGAGGTAAGATGCACAGTCCTGGGCACATATTTATAGATGTGAAAACCTGAGGCTCAGAGAGATCTCGTGACTTGTCCATAGACCCTTGGATAGTAAGTATTTAAAACTGACCTTGAATCTATATCATTTCACTCCAAGTCCAATACTTGTCTCTCTATATCACATGACTTCATGTATAAGCTTAACAGTTGCTTGAAACATTAAAGGACTAGGTTCTGTTATTTGACTGAGTTTGTAAGTCTTGCTTCTATCAGAGATATTTCCCTTTACACTGAGTTCTTCTGATCTAGCCTCACCTTCAAGGGATTCCCCATCAAGAAGAAGTCTGGGCACTATCCAAACAACTCTAGAGTAGGGTTGCCTAATCTTTCGGTGTCATGGAAACTTTTGATCCCTTTCTCAGAAATTTTTTTTAAAAATTCATTATAGAAAGAAATTCTAGATTTCAGTTAGAGGCTAGTTAATTTTTCCCACTTCCAAGTCCACAGTTTCCCTGAAATCTATCCCTTAGGGATCTATGGACACCATATACTTTGGCGGGGGAGTCTATGGACCCCAGGCTAAGAACTTACCTTTTACCTGCAGATTCAGAGCTTCCTTGGGCTTACTTTTGTGTGAATTTCAGGGAACAGGAGATAGAGTGCAGAGGTTTGGGTCTCGATAATACTAAGTAAATGTCTGCCTCTCTCCTCACCCCCTCCCACACACATACAACCCAGGCAGGGGCATCCAACTATAATTCCGTGAACTGCAGTCAAGATGGAAAAGCAAGTCAAGTATTTGTTTCTAGCCAGATTGATGCTGCCACCAGCCCTTTTTAAGTCTCTGCAGGCAGTGTGCATAGTATTCAAGAGTGGAGGTCGATTAGCACCAACTTCAGCTCCCTGTCTAGCCCATTTTGAGTTTCTCCTGCCTTCTTGCTTCCCCCTTTTCTCAGCTTAGTAAAAAGGCTCACTAGGTGTTGGGGGGGGGGGGGTGTTGTGAGTGAGCTTGCTCCCCGGGTGGATTTCTCTTCATTCCCACAGCTTTAATTATTATTACATGAGCAAATAACTGCTCATACTGGAAAGAGAAGCTTTCTTACTGTAGTAACTAGAAATTTTCAATGGCAGTCACTGAACAATTATACACTACAATTTATACTATATCCTCTAGTCTGTTCTTTGACAAAATGAGCACCTATTATTAGTCAGGCAATAATCAAATGCCCAAAATAGGCCTAGAAAAGATTGCTGATTGCAGAAGCAAGTTGTTACCGAGAGTTATGACTGCAATTCAAGAGCGGATTTCTAGAATAACGTGCATCAACACCGATGGGCTTTTCTCTCTTGCCCGGGAGAAGCACTGAAGGGTAAAGAGGAGAATCCGCCCCCTCTGTTAGTACAGTGCTCTGAACTCCGGAAATTGCTGCGGGGTCTCACATCACTATTCAGAGCTCTCTGCTACACAGGCTATGGGCCAAGTACTTGGTTGGGAGAAGAAGAGGGGAGTGTTTTGTCCTAGTAAATACATCCCAGACTAGAGATTTCTATTTTATTAGAGTCCATCGGAGAGGCTTGATAAGGACTAGAGACCCACCAGGTCAGACTGTAATAGGTTCATAGAATTAGAGCTAAGAAGGACCTCAGAGATCAACTAGTCTGCTCATTCTGTAAAAGCCCCAACATCATATAAGTAATAGACCCAGATTAATTGAGTCCAGTTCCTTTCAGTCCAAATCCAGGGTTCTTTCTACTATCTCATGCCACCTTTTATATTTTAAATCCCAGGCAGAACCAAGAACCCACTAGGCTACATCTAAGAAATCCCTATATTGAAAAAGCTTTGAAAGGAAAAGATATGAAGGTCTGAGCTCACAGGTACTATAAGATTATCTAGTCCTATTCCTCAAGTGAAATCTTTATTTTACAGATGAGGAAGCCAGGTCCCAGATAGGGACGATGACTTTTCTGAGGTCACATAGGTAACAAGCAGTAGAAACAGGAGTTGAAGAATCTTTGACCCCCAATCTGATGTTCTTTCCACTGTCCATGTGATTGGACAAGTGCCTGTTGTATGTGACTGTGAGGGAGGCAGAACCTATATCTCCAACCTCATATCCCTCTAAGAGAGACTTTTATTCCTTCAAAGTACCTTTTTTTAGAGCTAGTTCCAGGAGTCTGAAAACCCTCAGTTCTTCCAAGGTGGCATGATCCAAGGAAAAGAGTGGATGTTGCTCTCCTAGTTTCCACTTTGAAGACAAAGGAGCACCAACAAGTGACTATTCCACTTCACAGAAAAAATCATCAAAGGAATCCTCCCTGCCTTTAAGTGACAGTTTATAGACAATTTAACATTAAATCTGGGGGAAAACTTTAAGAAACAACTGCCCTTTACATCAGATGATCTTAAGCTCAAAGAATACTGGAGCTAGAAGGGACCTAAAAATTATTTAACTCAACTCCCTTGTTTCATAGAGGAGGAAATGGCAGACCATGGTGGTTAATTGCCTGACCCAACATCACCTTGGTATAAGTAGAAAAATCAGGATCCAAACCAGATCTTCTGATTTTACATTCTGTTCTATATTCACTACATTAAGTGTAGCCTCTCTTGAAAGAGTATTCAAAATGATAACCGTAAGAACTCATATTTCAGTAGTACCTTAAAGTTTACCAGGTTCTTTCCTCATGACAAGCTTGTGAAGATGAGTATATTATCACAGTTGTACAGACAAGAAAACCCAGAGAAGTCTAAAGAAAACCACACAATCTCAGAAATGGAAGGGACTTCCGAGTCCATCGATACTTGAACAGGAATACTTTCTATAGCTAGCATTTACATAGTCCTTTTAGGTTCTTTATACATGTGATTTCATTTTATTCTCCCCACAATCTTGTGTGGTGGTGGCTATCTTCCCATTTTACAGATGAAGAAATCAAAACTGGGAGAGTCACTTGCCCAGAGTTGCATAGTTAATGATGTCACCGACATTGTGTGTCTGTGGTAGGATTTCAATATAGTTCCTCCTGATTCCATGCTCAATATGCTGTCCACTATGACACCTAGCTTCTTTCTACAACATCAACAAATGGCCATCCAACATTTACTAAAAACATATGGGATGGAGAAGCTATTACTTCTGAAACTGGCTTGGTTAAACTTGGCTCTTTTTTAAGGAGGATTTTTCTTTCCTTACTTAGAACCTAAATATTACTCTGAAACTTCCATTCTCTCTTAGATCTGCTTTCTGGGACCAAGAAGATGAAGTCTTCCATGATAGTCTTTTGACTACTCTCTTGTTTCCACTTAGTCTTTTCTGCTCCAGGTTATCCTCATTCCTTCAGCTAATTCTAATATGGCAGTACCTCAAAGACCTTCACCATCCCAGTAGCTCTCTTCTGCATTCTCTCTAGTTCATTAATGTCTTCCCTAAAATATGGCACCTAGAACTGAACATCCATGCTCCAATTTTGGTTTCATTCTAACTTCCTTCAAGTCTTGGCTAATGTCTCACTTTCTGTAAAAAAGCCTTTCCCAGGCCTCCTTAATCTTAGTACTCTCCATCGCCCTAAGATGATACCCAATTTATCTGGTATGTGTCTGTTTTATGGGACAGCTACTTGGGGTAGTGGATAGAGTGCTGAGTGTGGAATCAGGAAGACTCATCTTCATGAGTTCAAATCCAATCTCAGATGCTTAGTCTATGTGACCTATCAGTTGGGATTTGTTCTGTGAAGTTTGGATTCAGTCAAAGGTCCTCGAGGACCTAGAGGTCCACATGTGACCTCAAGGCCATTACCAAAGCCTTACCCAGGAGGTAAAATCATCCTAGAGAAGCCCCAAATCAGAGGGTGATTTCAGTTTCCTTTAACTCTCTCCGTCCTGCTCTAGGATAACATTTAGCACCAAAATATCCCTCTCTGCCATGCAGGTGCCCTTCTCCCATTAGTGGATTTCTTCCAAGGCCTCCAACTGGGGACAGGTGCAAGCTAGGCCATGCCTCATGCTTTTCCTAGTTGTGCTTCTGACCCTGTGAACTTTAATATCACATCCCTAAGAGGTCACCTTCTCTCCCTCTTTTTTGATCTATCTTTTCTGTGCTATTTTCTCCCTATTAGACTGTAAGCTCCTCAGAACCAGGAGAACATTGTGTACAGTAACAGCAATACTGTGAAACCTTTAGCTTCTAATGATCAATACAATGATCCAAGACAGTTCCTGAAGATTAATAATAAAAGCTGTCTACCTCCAGCAAGAGAACTGATGGTCTTGGAGTGCAGATTTAAGTATAATTTTTTCAATCTTTATTTTTCTTGTTGGTTTTTTTGGGGGAACATGGCTAATATGAAAATATATTTTTGCTGATTTCACATGTATAAATAATATATGGCTTACCTTCTCAATGGATGAGGGTGGGTTTGAAGGGAGGGAAATAATTTGAAACTTAATTTTTAAATGAATATGATTAATAAATTTAAAAGGGAATGCAAAAGATTATAAGTTCCTTGGGGACAAGAGTTATCGTACTTGTTTTTAATTGTATTCCCAGTGCTGAGCACAGTACCTGGTATAAGGTAAGCATTAATAAATGCTTATTTTCTTCTTATTCCAACTGAGTTCTTACCTTAGTTATAGGAAAAATGCAATTATGTTATTATAAGCATTGAGATCGCTATTGATTCTTCATTACCCCAAGCAAACAGCACTATCATAAGAAGAAGGATAGGAAGAGGAAGAGAAGGAAAAGGAGGGAGAAGACCAAAGAAAGAAAGAAAATTTTGTTTTCATCACTTAATCCTGGACAACTCTGTCCTTTGAAAAATTACAATCTACATTTTTGGCAGAGTGAAGGAGAGTGTACAATGGACAGTGGATTTTGACTTAGAATACCTAAATTCTAATCTTGACTTTTCTATGTGTTACCTGTGTGACTACATACAAGTCATTTTTTTCCCTCTTGGGGCCCTGTTTAATTAATCACCTTAAGAAGATGCAGGAAAACCTGCCCAACAGAGTCAGTGCCAGGAAAGATAGGAAGCAGGGGAGATATGGGCACATGGTATGCTCTCATCCACAGCTTACTAAGTCAAGCAGGATGGTGTAGGGGAAATAGTGCTGACTTGGGAAGCAGCAGCCCTGGCTTGTCATACTCCTTTATGTCACCTTAGATAAGTCACTTCCTTTTGGGGGTTTTTTTTGCCCTCAAGTGGAAAATGAAGGAGTTGGACTAGGTGTCTAATGTACCTTCCAGTTTGGACATCCTAAGAGATTTCTTAGAATTATTACTGGAAAAAATATTATTCTCCATTATTGCCATAAAGAAAGTAGGAGAACCTTTACTTCATACTTCACTGGAGTCATGGAAAGGACTCTGGTTCTCAAAGACTTCATCAATGCAGCAAAGGTTCTGGCTGGTCCTACCAAGGTGAGAAGGTTTTGAGCAGGGTCTCAGTAATGAATTGGATATTTGTTGTCTGAGGACTAGGTGAGCTAAATTTGGAGAGACTTATCACCAGATGATCCACAGGGTGACAAAAGGTCCTGTACTAACTTATAGATGGGCTGTGATCTATATCAGTAGGTGGAGTATCCACAATGGTGAAATTACAGTTCTGTCATGTAATGATGTATTTATATATTATATTAGAGCAGTATATCTAACCAAATAGGTTGGGGAAGGGATAAGTACAAAAAAGAAAACTTATGGGAGACACAATCCCTTTGTAAACAGCAAAATACATCATGAGTCTTTTTACTTCCTTTCGTATATCTGAAAGGCTATCACGGGAGAGTGCAGGCTTGCTCTGTGTCATTCTAGAAGGCAAAATAAGGATCAGTAGGTAAAAGTTACAGAGAGGCAGATTTCAGCTCACTGTAAGGATTATCTTTCTAATGACTAAACCTGTTCAAAAATGAAATGGACTGCCCTGAGGTGGTGAATTCCTATCACTGGGAGAATTCCAAGAGGCTCAGCAAGGATTCTGCCATCAGTAGGAGGTTGGAAAATGTGACCTCTAAGTTCCCTTCCAAATCTATCATAATCAGTTTGTACTTGTCTTGGGAAGGGTCATTTGAGGTAGGGAACTTACAGTGGCCATTATGAAGACAAAAAGAGTAGCCTACTTCACACTTTTTTCTGAGGCTAGTTGTGGAGACAGCAAAGTTTCGTGCTTAGGTCAGGGAGAATCACAAATGATGCCATTGTAATATCTTTTTCCTAGCTTCTATAACATTAATTAAAATGGATTTGTAAGAAAAGTAGGAAGAAAAGTAGTGGCAACAGCACTAGACCTGGGGTTGGGGTATCTAGGTTCATATTTCCCCCATAATACTTAATAGCTTTGTGATCTTAAGCAAATCACTTTCCCACCTGAACTGCAGTTTTCTCACCTATGGGGAGTGGGGGGAATATTACAGGGTTGTTGTGGGCAGTCATGCAAAAAATATGGGCCCTTGCTATTGTTGCTAATGCTTGTTGTTACTGGGGAAATGTTGGACTGAGAAAACTCAGGGCTTCATTTTCCTTATGACCACAGCAGTAGAAGGTATGGCAGGATGGATGAGTGTGGTTTGCGTGGGAACACTGTCCCTAGAAGTCAAGCTGGGATCAGTTTCTCTGAGTGTTGTTTGCTCTCTATAGTCAAGGAGTGGTTAAAAAATCATAAACCAGAGGAAATATAACTTGTCAGAAGGAGAGAGAGAAAGAGAGAGATGGAGAGACAGAGACAGAGAGAGGGAGACAGAGAGAGAAGAGAAGGGTAAGGAATGGAAGGGGAGAGGACAGTGGAGGGGAGAAGAGAAGAGAAGAGAAGGGGAGAGGAGAAGAGAGAAGGGAAGAGAGAGAGAGATAAAAGAGAGAGAGAATGGAAGGAGATACAGAGAGAGAAGACAAGGGAAGGGAAGGCAAGGGAAGAGACAGGAGAGGAGGAGAGAAGAGACAGAAGGGGAGAGAGACGGAGAGAGAATCTAGACAAGTGTGCATTCAGGTAAAGAGAACATTTACCTTTCAAGCATAAACATCCTTAGAGGAAGACTGGGCTAAATTTATGGCAGTCAGACTGAGATGTTTAGAGAGCCAGGGACTTAACTGCAATGTGAAACATTAGCTAAAGGCAGGGGGTGGCCAAACAAGTGAGGTCCAGTTGTGTTCAGAAATATCACTTTGTGTTTATGTTGTACTTTATGGTTACAAAACACTTCACATTAACAATCCCATTTTGAGTAATGTAAGATTAAGTAATAACCACAATGTTATGCAGCATTTTATATGCATTCTCTTATTTCAGACTTCCTCTACAACCTTGTGGGACACCTATTATCCCCATTTTGCCGGTGAAAGAAACTGAGGCTTAGAGAGATTAAGTGATTTAGGATTGTAGAAGCATTAGATAAGGTCCTGCAAGGGACCTCAGAGACAATCAGGTCCAGCGTTTTCATTTTATAGATGAGAAAACTGAAACCCATCTAAATGACACGCGCAAGTCACGGGCCTAGTAAGAATCACAAATAGGATTTGAACCCAGGAATTCCTGATGCTAACCAATAATCTATCCAGTATAACATGCCACTGTCTGTGCAAGAATTATTGTCCATATTTTCCAGATGAGAAAACTGGAGTGTCATACTTGTTCAAGGTTATACAGCTATAACAAGTAGAACCAGAATAGGAACTTAGTTTAATCTGTCTCTAAGGAGGATATTGATTTTTATTTTTTTATATTAGATGGGCAGTGAAAGAACATTGAAATAGGTATAAAATGACCTGGATTCTAATCCCACCTCTGCTCCTGACAAACTGCGCAGCCTTGAGCAAGAAATTCCCTCTCTAGGCCTCAGTGTCCTCATCTGTTAAGAAAGGAGATTGGACCAAATCTCCTCTATCGTCCTTCCTAGCTCTGCCATTCTGAATCTATTTGACAATCTGAAATACAGTATGCATTTTAGTTCACCATGTTTTCTTGAAAGTGAGGATGGCTGGGAATATTTCAGATGCTCCATAGTGTGTCACAGTATCCTTTTTCAAGGAAAGGACATGAGGCATTTCTCTGAAACAGACAATAGAAATGCTATAATGAGTTCTTCTATTAAATAACTTTCCCAGGCCTGTAGCCATGTAAACATTAACAACTTTTGGGGAGAACAGTCATTATTTGAGATCTCCTTACCAAAAGCATATTGCTTTGGTGTTCATTCCCTCTCTGAATTTTCCATTTGCACTGCTGAATTTTAATTACTTCTCTTATTGGTTTTGATTAGACCTTATCAGTGGTGCCGGTAACTATCCGTTGCAAATTACTGGATGATCAAACCCAGGCATCCAGTTGCCCCCCCATGC
Organism: Potorous gilbertii; assembly: GCA_028658325.1. Taxonomy (NCBI): domain Eukaryota; kingdom Metazoa; phylum Chordata; class Mammalia; order Diprotodontia; family Potoroidae; genus Potorous; species Potorous gilbertii. The sequence goes on from CM053769.1 coordinate 316,341,013, forward strand.
CTCATATAGTCTGCCTGCCCCCCACTGCTGAGAAGACCTGGCTCCTTCACACGTTCTCCCACCTCTTTAACTAGAGCCGTGGAAATGATAACTTTCCAAATATTGTCTTACGAGATGCTTATCACTGTAAAGCAATATTTTGTCACCAGGCTGTGACCATCAGGGAGTATCCCCTTGCAAGGTGCTCTCAGGGAAGGAAGGGATGGTAAAGGCTGGGACAGAGAGGTGAGGTGGGGTCTCCTGGTGGTGGGGGAGCAGGTAAAGAGCCTGGGGACAGTGAAGAGATGACAGGCCTTCTTTGGGGAAATTGTTATAGAACTGTATTGGAATGACAACAAAAGCTCACCTTAGTTCATAGGATGGTAAACTTAGATCTGGAAGATGCCATCTAATCCACCCCACTGTCCATTTTACAGATGAGGAAACTGAGATTAAGTGATTTACTCAAGGTCATTTGGATAATAAGGAACAGAGTCAAGATTTGAACCTAGACTCTTGGACTTCCAAATCCGTGATCTTGAACAACTTGAACTTCATCCCAGTGCCAGAAAGGGGAACAAATCAGGAGCATAAGACATTAAGGAGCTAGACTACAATGTTGACGGAGGAGATGAAAAGGAAGGAAAAAAGTTAGGGAGGGGAGCTTTAAGGGTCAAAGATGGTAAATGAAGAGAAGCCAAGCAAGGAGTTTGACCTCAGGAAGTTCCTAATCTAGCGACAGGTGAAAAAAAATCAAACAGTAGGGAACCATACAAGAGAGGTATAAAATTACAAGGGCCCAGACAAGTTCCAGGTCTCAGCTAAGAGAGTTTTAGACTAATTTAGACTAGGACTTGTTTTTTTTAGATGTAACCATCTCTGATCCTCTCTACAATCCTGAGACATAAGTTAGAGTCAGAATTAATATTCCTATCTTATAAGGAAAGATATGAGGGAGATTGACTTTTTGCAAGGTCCTGTTTTCCAAGCTTAACTTGAGCAAGGACATAAACACAACTCTCAATTCTAGGACCAGAGCTCATATCACTACCATATGCTCTTTCCCTTAATAACAACTTGATTGGAGTTGAATGGAAATAGTAGGATTCAGAGAGTTTGGGTTCCAATCCTGCCTCTGACACTACTTGTCTGACCTTGGGTAATTGACTTAACCTCCCCAGGCCTAGTTTTCCTCCTCTGTAAAATGAGAGGTTTAGACAAAATGATCTCTGAATTCTCAGTTTTGCTTTTATGATCCTATATACCCATTATTTCCTTTACTCTCTTTTTTCATAGTATTTTATTTTTTTCCAACTACACGCCAAGACAATTTTATTTTGATACAATCAAAATTGTCTAGTTTACATTTTATAACGCTGTCTATCTCTTGCTTGGTCACAAATTTTTCCCTTCCCCATAGATCTGACAGGTAGAATATTCCTTGATTACAGAAATGCAAATTAAAACAATTCTGAGGTATCACCTCATACCAATCAGATTGGCTAATAATATGACACAAAAAGGAAAATAACAAATGTTGGAGAGGATGTGGAAAAATTGGGACACATGCACTGTTGGTGGATCAGTTCACAACTACACCAGTTATTAAGACAATTTTTCGCCTTCATTTTTACAAGATTTTGAATTCCAAATTTTTCTCCCTCCCCTTTTTCTGAAAATGATAGCCAATTTAATATAGGCTGTATATCTACTATCATGTAAAACATATTTGCATATTAGTCACTGTGGTGAGTCTTTTGTTCTTGTCTTGGGTCATTGCGCTGCTGAGAGGAACAAAATCATTCATATCCACAACTATGATTACTTATTGTGTATTTCCCTCCATCCTATTTTTCCTCCTCTTATTGCTATAGCTAACAGCCTTGCTTTGCTCCTGACCTTATTGGGAAGGCTTCTAGCTTATCCCTATTATAGATAATGCTTGTTGATGTTTTATATAGATACTGCTGATCATTTTAAGGAATGCTCCCTTTATTCCCATGCTCTCTATTGTTTTTAATAGGATTGGGTGCTGTATTTTACCAGAAGCTTTTCCAGCATCAACTGAGATAACCATATGATGTCTTTTGGTTTTGTTACTGATGTGGTCAATTATATTTCTTAATACTGAACCAACCCTGTATTCCTGATATAAATCCCACCTAGCCATAGTGTATAATCCTTGTGATTTATTGCTGTAATTGTCTTGTTAGAATTTTGTTCAAAATTTTATCAGCGATACTCAATAGAGAAATTGGTCTACAATTTTCTTTCTCTGTTTTAGCTCTTCCTGGTTTAGGTACCAGCAACATATTTGTGTCATAAAAGTTGTTTGGTAGGACTCCTTTGTCTATTTTTCCAAATAATTTATATAGTATTGGAATTAAATGTTCTTTGAATGTTTGATAGAATTCACTTGTGAGCCCATCTGGTCCTAGGAATTTTTTCTTCGGGAGTTCATTAATATCTTGTTCAATTTCTTTTTCTAATATGGGATTATTTAGGCTTTCCATTTCCTGCTCCATTAATCTGGGTAATTTATATTTTCATAAATAATCATCTATTTTGCTCAGATTGTCAGATTTATTGGCATATAATTGAGCAAAATATTTCCTAACGATTGCTTTAATTTCCTCTTCATTAGTCATAATTTCACCCTTTTCATTTTTGATACTGGATATTTGATTTCTTTGTTGTTTGTTTTAATCAAATTAACCAATGATTTATCTGTCTTATTGTTTTCTTTTTATTAAAATAAGTTCCTAAATAACTGAATTATTAGCTCAATAGTTTTGCTCTGTTTTTTGCTTTACTTTTAATCTTATTAGTTTCACTTTTGATTATCAGGATTTCCAATTTGGTGCGCAGTCAGAGATTTTTAATTAGTACTTTCTCTAGTTTTTTTTTTTTTGCATACCCACATTCATCTGTTCTTTTTCTGTTTTGTAGATATAAAAATTTTGAGTAATAATTTTTCCCCTAAGTACTGCTTTGATTACATTCCATAAATTTTAGTAAGTTTTCTCATTGTTACTATCTTTCATGAAATTATTGATTGTTTCTATGATTTGTTCTTTGATCCAGTTATTCTTTAAAATTAGTTACCTAGTTTCCAAATAATTTTTATTCTATCTTTCCACTGTCCTATGTGAAATGTAATTTTATTGTATTATAATATGAAAAGAATATATTTACAATTTCTACCTTTCTACATTTTTTAATTTTTTAAATAAATGTATTTATTTAACTTTTTACATTCATTTTCACAAAATTTTGGGTTCCAAATTTTCTCCCCATTTG
>CM053769.1:316344791-316361964 GCA_028658325.1 Potorous gilbertii
CAGATATGGCCAATATTGAATTGCCTGCCTTCCCAAAGGGAATGGGTGGGGAGGGAGGGATGGGGAGAAGCTGGAACTTAAAGTTTTAGGACCAACTGTTGAGTATTGTTCTTGCTACTAGGAAATAAGAAATACAGGTAATGGGGAATAGAAAGTTATCTGGCCCTACAGGACAAAAGAGAAGATGGGGTAATGGAAGGGAGGGATGATAGAAGAGAATGTCCAGTGTATTGGGGAGGGGGGAGGGCACAAATGGGGAGAAAATTTTGGAACCCAAAATCTTGTGAAAATGAATGTAACAAGTTAAATAAATTTATTTTTAAAAAAAACCAATGTATTTTAGGATTCTGTACTCTGCTATCCACTTCTGTTTTATGGGAGAGTTCATTCCATTCATATTCACACTTATGACTATTAACTGTGTATTTCCCTCCATCCTTTGTTTCCTCCTGTTTGTCCTTTCTCTCCTTTTACTCCTTTCTTCACCAGTGTTTTGCTTCTATTTATAACCTTCCCCAATCTTCCCTTCCTTCTGTCAGTATTTTCTCCCTTTAATTTCCTCCCCACCTACTTCACTGTTGGGTAAGATAGATTTCTATATTGAACTGATTGTGTATGTCATTCCCCCTTTGAGCCAATACTGATGATAGTAAGGTTTAAGCAATTTCCATCAATTCCCATCTTCCCTCCACTGTAATAGGTCTTTTGAGATTCTTCATGTGAAATAATTTATGTCATTCCACCTCTCTCTTCTGCTCCCAGTGTACTCCTCTTTGTCATTCCTTAATTAATTATTATGTCATATCCTCAAATTCACCTTATACCCATCCCCTCTGTCTACACATATTCCTTCTAACTGTATTATTAGTGGCATGAACTTTTTAAGAATTGCAAGTATCATCTTCCCATGTAGGGATGTAAACAGTTTAGTTCCAGTGAATCCCTTGTTTTCTTTCCCTTTATACCTGTTTATTCTTCTCTTGGGTTTTGATACCAGAGATCAAATTTGTTTATTCAATTCTGGTATTCTCTTTATGAAAGCTTGAAATTCTTTTATTTCATTGAATGACCATTTTTTCCTTTGATGTATTATTCTTAATTTTGCCAGGTGTGTGATTCATGGTTGTAGTCCTACCTCCTCTGCCTTCTGGAATATCATGCTCTGATCCTTTAATGTTGCAGATTCTATTTACTGTTTAATCCTGATTATGGCTTCCTGATATTTGAATTGTTTCTTTCTGCCAAATGCATTATTTTTTCCTTGATCTGATAGAACTGAATTTTGATTCTACTGTTAATTCATTATATTTTATTTTGGGATCTCTTTTCTGAAATGACCAGTAGATTCTTCCAATTTTGCCCTCTGGTTCCAGAAGATTGGGGTAGTTTTCTTGATGATTTCTTGAAAGATGCTGTCCAAGTCTTTCTTTTGATTATCCCTTTCATGTAGTCCAATGATTCTGACATTGTCACCCCTGAAACTATTTTCCAGATCAGTTTTTCTTCCCACAAAATATTTTACATTTTCTTCTATTTTTTCATTCTTTTGAATTTTTTTGATTGATTCTTGATGTCTCATAGAGTCATTAGCTTCCACTTTTTCAGGAATTATTGTCTTGAATTTGCTTTTGTACTTTCTCTTCTATTTGGCCAATTGTGCTTTTTAAGGAGTTATTTTCTCCAGTGGATTTTTGTGTCTCCTTTTCCATTTGGCCAATTCTACTTTTTAGGTTGTTTTCTTTTTCCAAGATGTTGACTCTTTTTTCATAATTCTCTTCCATTACTCTCATTTCTTTTCCCATTTTTTCTTCTACTTTTCTTACATTATTTTTAAGTTCCTTTTTGAGCTCTTCCAAGACTTGTTTCTAGACTTGAATCCAATTCCCATTTTTCTTTGGGGCTTTGCACATAGACATTTTCACATTGTTGCCCTCTTCTGAGTTTGTGTCTTGATCTTCCCTCTCATGATAATAACTTTCTGTGGTCAGATTCTTTCTTGTTTTTTTCTCTTTATTTTAAATTTGACTTCTTTTCCCAGGGTAGAAGGGGCACTGTCTCAGGTTTCTTGTGCCAGGGCCTGAACCAGAGTCCTAGTGCTTGGATTTGGTGTGTACTGATGTCAGCAGGGTGTTTCTGCATCTCCCAGGTACACACTGAAGCACATAGTGGTCTGGCCACTGGTGGCTGCCTATTTGCCTGAGGCTACATTGAAGCACATAGTAGTTCCCAGCACAGAGATTATTTCACTCCATCTTTTTGCTGGTTCTGCTGTTCCATGATTTGTTTTGGGGCACTATTTTATAGTTGTTTGGAGGTGAATATGGTAGTATTGGAGACAATAGGGGAAAGGGGCACAGATAAACCACAGGATCACCCTGATCTAAGAGGGTCTTTGGACAGAAGACAGGCTGGGGATTGCCAACAACAAGATACTGTACTGCCTTTACTTGGATGCAAGCAAGGAAGTCAAGATTTCTACTCAATGTAATGGAAAGAGATACAAAATAAGCAATAGAAGCCTCGAGTTCTCAACCTAACTCAGCCATTGTGACCTTGAATTTGCTGTGTAATGGTGAGAAAATCACTGAAACTTTCTGTATCTTATTTTTTTTAGTCATTCATTCATTTTTTTCCAGTTCCAAATTCTCTCCCTCTCTTCACCCCTCTTCTACCCATTGAGAAAGCAAATTACAATACCTATTATACATATGAAGTCATGCAAAATATGTTTCCAGATTAACCATAAGGGTAGGGGAGAGGAAGAGAGAAAAATAAAATTTTAAAAATGCTTCAGTTTGTACTGGTAGTTCATCAGATCTCTCTCTGAAAGTGGATAGCATTTTTTATCATGAGTCCTTTGAAATTATTATGGATTATTATATTGATCAGAGTAGCAAAGCCTTCTTTCTGTATCTTAGTTTACTTATCTGTCAAATGGAAATAATGAACCTTACCCAACTAGCATCAGAGGGATAGTGTAAGGCATAAACGACAGAAAATATGTGAGAAGTAGATAATGTACTTTATTTCATTTTGTTTTTGAGGAAATTGGGGTTGTGACTTGCCCAGGGTAACACAGCTAATAAGTATCTAAAGCTAGATTTGAACCGAGGCCCTCCTGATTCCAGCAGCAGTACTATATCCAGTGTACCACCTGGCTGCCCCAACAATGTACTTTTAATCAGGAAAAGACCTGAGTTCAAATCTCACCTCTGATACTTCCTAGTGAGGTGGCTATGGACATTTCATTAAACATCTCTGTGCTTCAGTTTTCTTATCTTTAAGAGAAAGATTATAATCCCCTCCAAAAGATTGTTGTGGGGACCAAAAGATATAATGCATGTAAAAAGCACTTTAGGAACCACGGCTTAGTATAGAACATGGTACATTTTTTTTTTAACCAGACCTGTGATTTCACTGGTGTAAAAAACTCCCTAGTAGGGAAATTCCCTCCATACCAATTCAGGTCAGCAACTATGCTGAATCTTAAAGAACCTTAGGGGACACTGAATTACAAAGTGAGTTACTTAGGGTTACACAGCCAGAAGAGGTCAGAGGTTAATCTCAAACTCGGCTCTTCTTTAACTCTAAGACCCAACCCTCTGTCCACTACTATATATTGCCTCTGTGCCTGGCACACAATAAGTGCTTAATAAATGTTTGTAAAATTGAAGATAAATTGAAAAGTTAAAAGTAATAAATGAATGGGAAGTATTATTAACTTAGGTTTTTCTGAAACAATCTCGGTGAGAAGGGACTAATAAATCTATGAAGTATGTTGCCTTCTAAATATTTGCCAAGTAAATAAGAAAAATCAATAAATCCCCATCTATTGCAATCCTCTCCCTCTTGTTTTACAGATGAGTAAATTGAGGCATAGTTTGACACAGATGGTAAGTGGTTTTGTCCAAGTTACACAGGTAGTAAGTAAAAGAAATGAGATTTGAACCCAGGCCCACTGATGCCAGACAGTGTTTTTCCCCTTGTAGTGGTGCAGTGGAGCACCCAGCCTAGAATCAGGAAGATTGGAGTTCCAACCTGGCCTCAGACACTTACTAACTGGGTGACCCTCAGCAAGTCCCTTAACTCTGTTTGCCTCAGTCTCCTCATCTGTACAATGGTTGCAGAAGGAATTGGCAAACCATCCCAGTATCTTTGCCAAGAAAACCCCAAATGAGAACACAACAGTTCAGATATGTCTGAAATGACTGAACAGCAATAGAAGCATGTTAACTCCTTCTCTCGGCAATGATTAGATTCAAAGCCCTCCTTGGGATTAGAGGATCACAGATATAGTGAAGCATCTAATCCAATTCCTCCTTTTATAGATATGAAAATTGTTAGGGAAACGATAGAGGTAGACATAACTTACCTAAGACCACACTAGTCGTAAATGAGAGTGTCAGGATTGGAACCCCAAACCTCTGATTCCAAATCCAGCATTTCTTCCACTATGTCTTGTTATACATAAGGCACAAGCTACCCCTTTCCCTTTTCTGACTGAGGAAAGAGCAATTTTGAGGAACTCTAGTGGATTACAAGTCCTTCATTATTAATTTTTATAGAGAGTTATTTTGTAGTTCTAGCTTTTTTTTATAATTAGATGCTGTAAAAAAATTTTAGTGATTTGCTCTTCTTTGTAATTAGAAGTAGCGATTAGAATATCTTTTATATTGCATGGCATTTTTCCTTTAAACAATTGTATACATTTTGTATTCTTTGCTTTTCTCCATAGAGACTTTAATGAGAATGAATTCATTGTGTACCATAATTTGCTATTATTATAGTGTGCCATGAAAATGAGTTATTTCCGTCACTGAAATATAATGCCCAGTGTAATGTATTTTTTTTCCTGTTGTTTCTCCCCACCCCCCTTCAGGGATGAGGAAAACGTGTGTGCCAAGTTTAGAGCCTCCTCAAACCTGGAAGGTTGGGCAGTTTCAAACTGAAGGTCATCTTTCTGGTGTCTCAGTTTGTCTCCTGCTGCTTTCTCCTTTTGGGGGGGTGGGGGAAATAGGAGGTGGGAGGAATGACTCTGTAGGTTTTATAAAATCGCACAAAACACTCCAAACGCTGTTAGTTCTCAGCAAATGACATTTGGACAAGCCAGGCACTGGAAAACCAGGAACATGTGGCTAATTGGGAAATCACTCCTGAAACAGGCCCAATAGCCAGTGGAGAGGACTTCAGGTGTGTGGGAAATGTGGCCTACAGGGAGGAGATGGTGAATGGGGCAAGTTCTTTCTGGTATTTAGGTAGTTTAGTCATCAAGTTCAGGATGGTCAATGAGCCAAAAGTGCATCTGTCACTGACGTGTTCTTGACTTTTCATCAAAAACAAAAACAAAACTACAAAATAAAAATAAAACACCAAAACAGTGCACTCACTGGGTGTATTCCATGCTATCATTGTTAGCATTCCACCCTGTTTCTTCCCACAGTCTCATCTGGAGGTCCAGCCAGCCAGAGAACACACAAGTAGGTCCTGCCAGGCCTATTCTCTGGAGCCTCTCAGTTGAGTATCTGAGCCAAGCCCAAGAACAGGGCAAAGAGAATCCATTCTTGTCCCAGGCGTCCAAGCTTTCCCTAAAATAGACCTCCACATTCCTACCCATCAATTAAAGCCTGCACATCCTGAGGTGATTTACAGTAGAAAAGATATAATTTAGACACTGTGTCCAGAGTTTTGGAAGGAGAAGGTTGTCTGTGGGTCCTGGGCACAGACATGACTAGAACAGCAACAGGTTGACATGGCGTCAGGGTTAGGGGGTGGCATTCCACAGATGCCCTCTCCAGATGGTCGAGGTCATTAGCTCCTTGCCACCACTTCAGATGGTTCTACTATAGTTTTAAATTCTGGTCATTACCAGAAAGCTATAAGGTAACGTGGTAGAGTAGAAAGATGACTGACTCCTGAATCAGAAGGATTTGTATTCAAATGCCACTTCTGACATTTATTAACCATATGACCTTGGGAAAATCATTTAACCTCTTTGTGCATCAGTTTCCTCATCTGTTAAATGAGAGGGTTGGATAAGATGGTCTCTGGAATCCCTTCCAGATTTATATTTATGATCCATAAAAGATATTAAAATATAAGAATATCATACTAAGTCTTAGACAAGTAGTTTGGAAAATCTGAAACTTTAATAACTACAACTACTTAGGCTTGAAAGAAATTTAGTCATGGGGAGGGGAAGAAAGAGCTGGGATGGACCAAATTCTTCTGCCAGCCAGTGCCCAGACTGAGAGACCTTTGAATATCTTTCCGACCTCTGTTAGGTAAGCTCTGGGTTGGGGTGGGGGTGGAAGGGAGACAGTTATGGTCCTGAGGCTAGGAGCCTCTCCCTGGCACCCAGGATACACCTTCTAATCCTTCAAGGTTCACACATGAGACCAACTGGCCTCTGTCTGAAGATCATTGATTATACCCTACTGTACCACCAAGCTGTCTGTGGCAAGTCCAATTACTTTGTCTCTGGGCTTTCTGGGTGGAAGTCCCTACCTGCCTGCTCCCACGGGTATCTTTACTTGAATCTGGAGCTGACCCTCTGTCACTCCATCTGCCTAGAGCACTTGTCATGATTAGCCACCCACTAATAGAACCAGAACTGGGGGACAAGCAAAGTGAACCTCAAATGCCTCAGGAAGGTGAACTATAGTTCTAATGAAATAGGAATCAGTATCCTAACCCCTGGTAGTCATTGTTTCAGAGCCAGTAGGGAATAATGGATAGAGAGATGATCTTCAAGCCTGGAAGACCAATTTCTGACATATGTATGTTGTTTAAACCTGGTCAAGTCACTTAACCAAGTAGCCCTGCAACTCTCTAAGATTTGCAAGCAAATGGCAGTGAAGGTCCTAACTAGCATTGGTAGAGGGAGTTTCCTATTCAATAAAATCACAAATCCAGTCCTTATTGTAAGATCATAGAGTTATAAGTGGATGGGATATAAAGACCACCGAGTCCCTGCCTCATCTTCTAGAAGATAAGTTACTTTTCTAGGGTAACACAGCTTGTAAGAGTCTGAGGAAGGATTGGAACGCAGGTCTTACTGACTTCAAGTCCAGCATTCTGTCCACTATACCATGAAGCTTCTCAAAAAGTGATGGAGAGGCCCATCACAGAAAAAATAAGATGGGTCCTTCACATAATGAGAACGAGGAATGGCCAATGGACAATGGGAATGTTCCACTGATCTCTCACAGTAAGGAAGAAGTGATGATGTCTCCTTCCCCTCCATAACAAAATTATGGGAGGATAAGAATTGCCCAAAATGCACAGGCATAGACAGATTGATGTCAAGTTCGCTTTGGAGGAAATGTCCACAACAATAAAATGACAGATCTATTTGATTATTTGTCTGTGTTATAAAAACTTAGAAAAATCTCACTGCTTGTGGCATGTCAGGATTCACTGTAACGGAGTAAGCAGCTCCTGAGAGAGTTTGAGACTGTACATGACGTCCCCTCTCCACCCCACCCTCAGGGATATAATTGTCAAACCTTGCTCAGAGAGCCCAGATGGTTTATTCCACTTCATTTCACCAACCTCACCCACATCCCCCCAAGGCAGCTCTTCCTGGACCACCTTCCTTGTAGTCACTCACCACCCAAAGCTCACAATTTCTAGGTCTATGCTTTTAACAAATGAAACCTTTTACTTCTAAGTGAAACCTAAGGTTGGATGGGTTATTGGTTTGGTTGGGGGAGTACCCATCCCATATAATTCTAATATTAGTTGTCCTTCCAACTCTTGCTAATGAAATATTTACTCTGTGGCTTAATTGGGATCATTTAAATGTTCCACATTATTAGACAAAGCAGAGCAAACCAGATTAAGAATCTGAAATTCAATTATGCAGGAACTGTTGTCCTTTTTGCTTCTAGTTGCATTAAAAATAAAAATATAAATAGAGGTAGATAGAACCTGCTGACCTCACCTGGGGAGAAAGAATTCAGAAAGAGATGTGAGGTTCGTGCCAAATAAATGTCACCACTTTCCATCCATCCACAAATCAATAAATATGCATTTCTCAAGCAATTACTACATGCTAAGCATTATTCAAAGTGCTGGGGATACAAAGAAAAAGAAAAATTGTGCCTGCTCTCAAAGAGTTTACATTTAATTGAGGAGAAAACACGTAAACCATATCTACATACCAGATACATCCAGCACAGATGTTGTTCAGTCACATCTGACTCTTTGTGTCTCCATCTGGGGTTTTCTTGGCAAAAGATACTGGAGTGGTTTGCTGTTTCCTTCTCATTTTACAGGTGAGGAAACTGAGGCAAATAATGACTTGCCCAGGGTCACACATCTAATAAGTGTCTGAGGTCAGATTTGAACTCCTGGTGCTGTTCCTCTATCCACTGTGCCACCTAGCTGCTCTAGATCAGATACAAGGTAACTTTAGAGAAGAAACACTAGCAGTAAGTTGGGAGGTGTGGGGCTAGGGCATTAGGAAATGCCTCTTCCAAGAGATGGTGCTTGTACTGAGGCTTGAAAGAAGCTAGGGATTTTAAGATGGGGAGGTCAGGAGGAAGAATGTTCCAGGAATGAGGTACAGAGAGTCAGTGTAAAGTCACAAAGATGAAATCTGCCATTGCGTAGAGCTAACAGCATCAAGTAGCCTAGTGTGGCTAATCCTTAGAATATGCAGAGGGGTGACATGTGTAAAGAAGCTTGGAAAGGTAGGAAAAAATAGAATAATCTATAAGGAACTTTAAATGACAAACAGAGGAATCAATATTGGATCCTGGGGAAAACTTGGAGACACCAGAGTTTATTGAATGGGGGGATGGGGGTGACATGGTCAAACTTACAGTTGAGTGGAAGGTGGATTAAAATGAAGAGAGACTTGAGGCAGGGTCCAATTAGGAGTCTATTGCAGCAGTCCAGGTGAGAGTCCAGTGGGAGTCAAATGAAGCATTGTGTCTGTTGGAGCTTGGCAAAATAGAAAGACTTACACATTCCTGAGATTAGGTTGTGAAGATTTGATTTATTTAACTTCTCTCTGGTCAAGAGCAGAGTAGACTGGTAAATGGTTTCTTAATGTCTTCAACTTTGGGATAATAAGTGAAGAGAAAAAAAGAAAATAAAAGATTGTTTGAGAGGCACAGGCACAAACTGGAACCCTCTCCTATGCAAATGGGAGCTGTGTGTCTTGGAGCGGAAAGAAAGGAAGGATAACGGGAACATGGATTTAGAGCTAGAAGACCTTCTGGCCGTCAAGTTCAACTCCCTCATTCTACAAATGAGGAGGCTGAAGCACAGTTTGATTATTGGGGCTTTGTCAGGGTTACACACTTATACACACTTACACAAGGAACTGAGGGAAAATCTGAACCTAAGTCTTCTTGCCTCCAGGTCCAACTCATTGTCTACCTGGCTGCCTAAGAGGCAAGCATAAAAACGAGTTCTGAAAGTGCATTAAGAGTGCAAGGTGTACGTTGTTGCTCTGAAGATGTCATGCAACAGTGAATACTACCCGTTCTTTAGAATGCTTGATATTCAGGGTCTCCCCTTCACCATCCGGTGGGTTCTATATTCATCTAAATATAGACCAACCCTCCACAATAGGCAGTCATTAACTAACACTTTTTATGCCTAGGGCAAGCAGGAAAAAAAAAGAAGCAAGTAAATTAACTTTTTAAAGACATGTTTGAAGGGAAGACAGAAGTATTGAAGCACTGGGGTCTGGAGAAGAGGCCATCAGGTGTATGGGAGATAGAGGGAGCAGCATCCTCACTTGGGATAAAGCAGCTAGTTATAATTGACCAAAGAAGGAGAGGGTACTCATTAGCTCTCCTCTGGCATTTTGCATTTGCCCTTCTGGTCTCCAGCAACTTTCCAAAGAATCAACCGATTTTGGTCAAATTTAATCCTTTAGCTAGTTTAATCTTTTAGTTCATTCAACGGCTTGAAACAAAATGGAAAGTGATCCAATTTTCAAATAGTAATAGCTTTGGTAATCAATTTAAAAATCAGATGAATGAAATTTGAATTTGGGACAAAGAGACAGAGAAATTGAACTGTATTGAGTGAGATCTATTGTTCACCAAACAATTGACTGTTAGTAATAGAATTTTTTTTTAAATTAAGTTAACATTTATATATTGAGCAACCATGGTATGCAAGGACCTGTGGCAGGTCATAGAGGATAGAAAACTGATAAAAGATATGATCACTGTCCGCAGAAGGAAATGGCAAACCCTTCCATTATCTTTGCCAAGGAAACCTCAAATGGGGTCAGAAAGAGTTAGCACGACTAAAAAATGACTGAACAGAAACATGGTCCCTGTCTTTGTAAGAACTTTCATTTATATAACGCTTTAAGATTTGCAAAGCACTCCATCACATTTGATGCTCACAGCAACCCAAGGAGAGTGGTCATCCCCATTTTACAGGTGCAAAACCTGAGGCAGACAAAGGTTAAGTGACTTGTCCAGGGTCACACAAACAGCTAGATAGTATCTGAGGATTTGAACTGAGGTCTTCCTGACTTTAGGCCCAGCAGGTTACCCACTGCTCCACTTACCTGACTTGGCCTTTAGAACCCCATCCAACCTCCTCACTTAACAGATGAGGAAACGATGGTCCAGAGGTGAAGTAACTTATGCCAGATCTCCATAATAAATGGCAGAACAAATACAGTGTTCTTACAACTGCAACATTCTTCCCCGGTGCCCATATGAAGATGAAAAACAATGCAACTTCTGCCAATAAATTTTAATTTAGCTGACCAAAATGTAAATAACAACAATAATATCTTTTATATAATACTATTGAGTCCTCAGACTAAGTCAAAGTGTGTGTGTGTATGTGTGTGTGTCCTTCATTGCCAAAGAAGACCATGCCATCAGAGAAATAACATGACTTGCACTGGACTTTGTTTTGAGTGAGGAAGGGCTGTGCAGGTCACCAGCCTCATTTCTCCTCCAGAGTCATCTGAATCCAGTGACCAGATATTTCTCAAGATGACTGGAGATGACCCAGGATGAGGCAATTGGGGTTAAGTGACTTGTCCAAGGTCACACAGCTAGTGAGTATCAAGTGCCTAAGGTGAGATTTGAACTCAGGTCCTCCTGACTCCTGCAGTGGTGCTCTATCCACTGCACCACCTAGCTGCCTCAAGTCACAGTAGCCTAAGAACCCAGAAGGAAGAATTATTCCTACCAAGGGATCTTATACATCTTCCCCTCTTCCATGCTCCCCTATCACTACTGATGACACCATCATATTTCCAATCATCCAGCCTAGCAATCTCATTGTCTTCAACTCTTCTCCCTCGCTCAGTCCATGTACCCATTCCGTTGGTAACCACCAAACCTTGTGATTCTATCTCCAAAACATGTCTCACATCTCTAACCTTCTCTCCACTCACTTAGTCACCACCCTAGTCCAGGACCTCATCACCTCTCAGCTGGACTATTACAATAGCTTCCTCATTAAACTCCCTGCCTCAAGTCACTCCATTGTCTACAGAGCTGCTCGAGTGATTATCTTAAAGCAAAGATTTGGCCATGAAATCTACTCTGTTGGTTTCCTATTGCTTCTAAGGATGAAATAAAAATTCCTCCACTTAGCATTTAAAGTTCTTCATAACCTGGGCCCTTCCTGTCTTTCTATCCTTTTAACACATTACTCCCTATAACATGTTGTGCAGTTCAACCACACTGGTCTACTTGTGATTCCTTCAGCGTGAAAGTCAGTTTCCACACTCTGTACCTTTGCCTTAGCCTTCCTCAAACCTGGAGTGTTCATCTTCCTAATTTTCATTGAATCCTAGTTCCTTCAAGACTCAGCTTAAATACTACTTCCTCCAAGGAGCTCTTCCCAGTCCAATAGTCTTACTTTCCAAGGCTTTTATTCTGTATCTATCTTGTATGTACCCATGAGTGTACTTGTTGCTTCCCCATTAGAATGTTAAGTTCTTTGAATAAGTGAACAGGTTTCATTTTTTTTCTTTATATCTCCAACACTTAGATGGTACATAGCAAGACCTTAATAAATGCTTATTGGTTAACTGACTAATAGAAAAAGTGGCATCTGTCCTGTACCTTAAAGGAAAGAAGAGAAGCATTTCAACAGGTTGAAAGGTAGGACGAGACCATTCCAGGCACAGGGAACATTGTTTACAATTATAAGGATATAGGAGAGGACAGGGTGAGCTTGAGGAATATTAAACAGTCCAGTTTGACTGCAACACAGAATGCATGAAGGTTGGCCAGGTGTTTTGGAGCCAGATTGCCTATGTCAGGCCAAAACCTTTATATTTTATTCATGAATTAATGGGGAAACTACTAAAGAATTTTGAAGAGGGAAAGGGGAAATGGGTGTGTCCAAGGGGGGCCTCCAAAAGCAAGTGCACCTGTTGGTAGATCCCCAAGACAACTTAACAATGAGAGGTCATTTTCTTTGACAGATAATGGTGGTTCATGTGTAATGGCTCCAGTCCCCACCTCCCTAGTAAGCTTCCCAAGGGGAATAGGAGGGTTGTTCCCACACTGCTTTGCAGAGGACCATGAGAGGTACAGCACTGCCCTCTTCCCACCCCCCATTCCCTTTTATCTCTTTCTTCTCTCTGCCCGCCCCCCCCATGCAGATTTGCTCTTTCCTTGGCTGAAAACATGGTAACATATCTAAGCTGGGCACAAAGTGACATTTCATCATTAATACCTAATGTGATTTTATTGGGATGTGTAAACATGCACACTGCTCACAGCCCCTCGTCAGGGCCTATAATTGGTTTTACTCTCCTAAATTCAGATGTAATTCAGATAGAGAAATACGCCATGCGGACTGCATCTGCAGCCAGAGAATTATCAGTATTACTTTTCGGCTGCCTGACAGTGATGTTTCAACAATCTATACATATTGATTTAGGCCGATAATAAACAATTTGATTAGCCCCCCTATCTATAGACTGTCATTTCCATCACTGACAGGAGCCCAGTAGAGTGGAAGGCAGTCAGCAGGCACATATGGCAAGAATTCTCAAAATAAGAAACTCGGCCCTGATTAGAGCCTGGGCTTCAGTGAATTGGACAAGACAGCTCAGCTGCCATGTTATTAACTCCCTCAGAAAATACTCGGCCTGTTCCCTGGGGCCAGCCTGAATATTCTGATCTGGATCGATAGGCAATCTCCCGTGTATATGGAATGCGGGACCAAGTCGTTTGTCTCTGTGCAACTTGGTCCAAAGGAAAGAGCCCCCACCGTTGTCTGGGTCCTGCTCTGAGCCACCCAGCCTCCCCTCCCCCGCTGTCCCTCCAGTCCTATCACTTTTCCCCTTCCATTTTTAACTAATGACTGACCAAGAAAACAGAAGTAACTGAACCCATTCCATCATTGGGAAAAGCTGGCTCTCCCTCCCTCCCTCTCTCCCTCTCTCTCTCTCTCTCTCTGATTTTAATGATTGTAATGGCCGCCTTTCAATCTTATAAAAATTATATCCATCACCATATCCCCATGGCATGTTTATATAAGTAATGGGAGCAGCCTGTTGTGACAGCAATACAGAGATCATTGTAAGAGGGCCCCTGGCAAGATCGGCTCTCAGAATGGCAACATTTTAATAAACCAGAAAGCGGCCAGTTGCAACCAGGCTCACTTTGGCAGTCCTTGTAGTGAAAGATGTCAGTCTGTGTTCTCATTGGGACGGGGGTGGGGGGTGGGGGGGGGAAGAGAGGGGAGTGGCTAGAGGCTGCAAAGCTGATTTAGTGACAAAGGACATTTTACCACTTTGTGTTGGCAGAGGACTATTCCTATCCCAAACTATGCTGACACCCATTTAAGTCTCACAATAGCCTTACGAGGTGGGCAGGACAGCTATAATTAGCCCCATTGTACAGATATGGAAGCTAAAGCCCAGGCAAGTTCTGAGACAAGATAAGAAAATTGACCTCTTTCTTCATTTCAGAGGTGGGCCACTAAGAGCAAGGAATATTGCATATACTGTCAGATCAGGTTTATATGCTGGTTAGTTTTGCTAAACTGCTTTTTCCCTCCTTTTAAAATTCTTTGTTACAAAAATGGTTAAGGGAAAGGGAAAAGTATACATTATAAAATAAAGATATATGAAAATAAAAAAGAACAATAAATATTATTTTGAAAAGAAAAAAAATTTTAAAGACAATTGATTAATCACACAGATATATGGTAGAAGGAATTCTAGCCTTAGAGTCTACAGACTGATCTTTGCCATTTCAATGGTCTATCTGCTTAGATAAGTTTCTCTCCTTCTCTAGGGGTCAGTTTTCTCCTCTGTAAAATTAGAGGCAAGACTAGATGATTCTAAAAGTTATTGGCAAAGCTGACTCTGTAACCTAGGTTATAGGGACTTCCTGTCCCCTCATCATCAATAGGCAGTCCTCTATTTGGTCGTAAAAGAGAAACTAGAGCTAGCCCTTACCCCTCTGGTCTTCTTAAAACGTTGTACTAGCTGCTCCTCAAACATGACATTCCATCTCCTGACTCCAAGGCATTTCCATTGACTGTCCCTTGGGAAAGACTCTTCCTGCTCTCTGTCTTCTACCTACTCTTACTTCCTTCAAGTCCCAGCTAAAACTATACCTTTCTCAGGAAGCCTTTCCCAATCCCCTTTAATCTAAGGTCTTTCTCCTATCGATTATTTCCTATTTATCCAGTACCTATCATATTTGTAGATAGCTGTTTGCAAGTCACCTCCGCATTAGACTGGAAGGTCCTTGAAAACAGGGACTGTCTTTTGCCTTCTTGTGTCCTCAGCACTTGGCATAGTGCCTGATTGAGTGACTGACCTAAGGTTCCTGACTATCAGCTTTGGCACACTTCCACAACATCATGAAGTTTAACAAGATAGGACTAGATAATGGTAAACAATAATAATTAATAAGAATAGCATGAAGCAAATTGATCTAATTACTCAGGGGATCTTAACTTCAAGTTTATGAACTAGTTTTTTGTCAATATAGTTTGATAACTGCATTTCAATAAAATTTGTTTCCATTGTCATTCTATGTATTTTATGTATTTAAACATTTTATTCTGAGAAGTGGTGCATAGGTTTCATCAGTCTTCCAAAGGGACCCTTGACACACATACAAAGGTAAGAATCCTTAGTCCAGTGACTAGAGGACCATCTTTGGATTTGAAATGACTTGGTTTCAAGATTTGTTTCTGACCTATATTAGCTATGCCACCATGGGCAACTCATTTACCCATTCCAGATCTATAACTCACTATGGCAAAAAATTACAGATGAGTTGCCAAGAGGCCTCAGAGGAATGGGTTTTCATGTCAAAAGTTCATATACTACGAAACTATGAAAACATGGCTCTGAACCCCTTTCTTCAAATAACAATTCTCATAATAACAATACTCTGATAGGTAACAATACTCTGATCATAGGTAGAGAGTTGGCCTTGAAGCCAAGAAAACCTGGATTCAAAAGCTGCCTCCGATATATCACAACTATGTGACCCTGGACAAGTCACATAACCTCTCTCTACTCTAGGCGGGTGCTAACCTGAATTACCAGAGGGATTTTTCTCATTTGGAAGTTTCCTATGCCAAAGAAATCAAATCTAAAAGGTTCCTCATTATGGTAATAACCTCTCTCTATAACAATGATCCTCACTTCTTGGACTGTTAAAATAATGATTTCTCATCAAAAACCTCATGGAGGGGTGGAGTCAAAATGGCAGAGTAGAATAATGGACCTGCTCAGGCTCCACCCCCAAAGCCCATAAAATACCTGTGAAAAGTGACTCTAAACAAATTCTAGAGCAGGAGAAGCCACAAAATGACAGAGTGAAAGAGATCTCCAGCCCAAGGCATTCTGGAAAGCCTACAGGAAAGGTCTATCATCCTGGGTTTGGAGAAGAGCACAGTCCAACCTTGGCCATGCTGCACGGAATGGACAGGACTGGAGCAGGCTTCAGGGCACAGAATCATGGGAAGCAGCTGCAGTTCCCAGATTCCTCAACCCACAAATGCCAAGACAGCTTCAAAGGTCAGTGAGAAAGCTCTTTCACCTGGGTGAGAAGGGAATGCTGCCTGACCCTGACCCCAGGGCAGCAGTTGCTGAGGCAGGAGCATCAGTTTTAGGAGCCCTCAGACTAAAGCCCCTAGGGAAATCAAGTAGCTGATATAGATCTCAGCCCTACGTGGGCGAAGACAAGCACTGACTGGTGGAGCTGGAGGTGGTTGTGGAGAGGGAACCCTACTCACAGATCCTTGGCAGAAAAGTTTGTGGTTGCTTCCAGACCAGAGCACAAGACAGGAAAGGAGTAAACTCCTCTCCCTTGATTGTGCCACCTGGGAGGAACTGAGAACTTACAGGTCCTTAAAGTATACCCTCCACTTGGCAAAGACTTAAAAGTCAAGTAACTGGCTAGGAAGATACCCAAAAAAGGGGGAAAAAGACTATAGAAGGTTACTTTCTTGGTGAACAGGTATTTTCTTCCATCCTTTCAGATGAGGAAGAACAAAGGATACCATTAGAGGAAGACACAAAAGTCAAGGCTTCTGCATTCAAAACTTCCAAAATAAATATGTAATGTTCTCAGGCCATGGAAGAGCTCAAAAAAAATTTTGAAAATCAAGTGAGAGAGGTGGAAGCAAAGTTGGGAAGAGAAATGAGAGCAATGCAAGAAAATCATGAGAAACGAGTCAACAGCTTGCTAAAGGAGACCAAAAAAATTACTGAAGAAAATAACACCTTTAAAAATAGACTAACCCAAATGGCAAAAGAGATCCAAAAAGCCAATGAAGAGAAGAATGTTTTAAAAAGCAGAATTAGTCAAATGGAAAAGGAGGTTCAAAAGCTCACTGAAGAAAATAGTTCTTTAAAAATTAGAATGGAGCAGGTGGATGCTAATGACTTTATGAGAAACCAAGAAATTACAAAACATAATCAAAAGAATGAAAAATAGAAGACAATGTGAAATATCTCATTGATAAAACAACTAACCTAGAAAACAGATCCAGGAGAGACAATTTAAAAATTATGGGACTACTTGAAAGCCATGATGAAAAAGAGCCTAGACATCATCTTTCATGAAATTATCAAGGAAAACTGCCCTGATATTCTGGAACCAGAGGATAAAATAAATGTTCAAAGGAGTCACCAAACGCCTCCTAAAAGAAAAGAAAAGAAAAATTCCTAGGAATATTGTATTGAATATAT
>CM053769.1:316362464-316391981 GCA_028658325.1 Potorous gilbertii
TTTTTTGCATAAACAAACCCAATGCAACCAAAATTAGGAGGGAAGTAGAAAACTGGGAAAGAATTTTTACAACCAGTGTCTGTTATAAAGGTCTCAGTTCTAAAATATATAGAGAACTGAGTCAAATGTACAAGAATACAAGTCATTCCATCAACTGATAAATGGTCAAAGGATATGAACAGGCAGTTTTCATAGGAAGAAATTAAAGCTATCTATAGTCATATGAAAAAATGCTCTAAATCACTAGTGATTAGAGAGATGCAAATCAAAACAACTATGAGGTATCACATCACATCTATCAGATTGGCTAACATGACACAACAGATAAATGTTTGGATAAATGTTGGAGAAGATGTGGGAGAGTTGGAACACTCTCCCACTCTCATTGTTGGTGGAGCTGTGAACTGATCCAATCATTCTGGAAAACAATTTGGAATTATGCCCAAAGTGCTACCCTTTGACCCAGCAATATCACTTCTGGAGCTATATCCTAAAGAAATCATGAGAATTAGAAAAGTTCTCACATGCACAAAAATATTTATAGCACCTTTTTTTGTGGTGGCCAAGAACTGGAAACTGCCCATCAATTGAGGAATGGCTGAACAATCTGTGGCATATGAAAGTAACATAACAATATTGTGCTATAAGAAATGACAAAGTTGGACTTCAGAAAAACCTGGAAAGATTTATATGAATTGATGCTGAGTGAAATGAGTAGAACCAGGAGAACATTATATACAGTAACAGCCACAGTGGGCAAGAATTGTTTCTGACAGACTTAGCTCTTCACAGCAATGCAAGGACCTGAAATATTCCCAAAGGACTCTTGAGGCAAAATGCCATCCACATCCAGAGAAAGAACTATGGAATCGAAATGCAGAATGAAGCAGATTATTTTCTCTTGTGTGATGTTTTGTTTTGTTTTGGTTTTTCTCATGGCTTCTCCCATTCATTTTAATTCTTCTATACAACATGAAAATGTGTTTAATAAGAATATATGTGTAGAACCCATATAAGATTGTATGCCTTCACTGGGAAGGAGGGGGAATGAAAGGGGAGAAAATTTAAAACTTATGGAAGTGATTGTTGAAAACTGAAAACAAATAAATTAAATTTTACAAAAAGAGAATTGGTGTGGATCAAGTCATCCACATTCTCTTCTCCATTTCTCCCTTTGTGATCAATGGTACTCTTCACAGAGCTCTACTCCAGTGTGTCATTGGGATGTGGAGTTCTCACAGACTATTCCAAAATAGCATAGCCCGTGGAAGATTCCAGAATGTTAGAAAGTCTTCAGTTATTTCCCTGGCAATAGACAAAGTCTGTTTCCCCAGGGCCAGTCTAACCAAGCCTCATTACCAGTGGGCTGACCACCTAAAAATTATGTACCCTTTGTCCATAGCAATACATGAAATGAAGAAAAATGCACACCAACCCTTGGTCCTGTGTGGCCCTCTCTGCTTTTGTAGGGATGATGGCAGAGTAACAGAGAGGGAGGAAAGTGGGTGCTAAGAACCACATAACTTTTAGTCTGTTTGTAAAACTTAATTTGGCTTTGGTACTACAAATGTGAGATCCAGTCCAGTGACTGGATATATATCAAGCTAGAGGGACTGAATCACTCTGTCTTGATATTCTCATTATAAACAAACCACAAGAAGGAATTTGTTAGCTAAAAAAGTACTCCTTGCAATGGCAAAAAAAGAAATCAATAACTTTGGTTTTATCTCATGCCCAAAGGCAACAAGAAACATTTTTTCATGGGATATTTAGCCATCTCATATTATAGTGCTTATGATAAGTATTTTTTAAAAATCTAGCATGAAAATAATTACAACTGGTGCACTTATCTTGGTTGAAGAAGATGAAGAAGTAGAGAAATTCTACAGAGAACTCAACAAGATGCTCCAGATTAAATCAATCTACCCTTGATACTTGGTGACTTTGATACAAAAGTTGAGTATGATGAAGAATATATCCAAAAACATGGGCTAGGCTTAAAAAATGAGCAAAGCTCAAGACTTGTTGAATTGCTAATTAATTCATGGAATTATGAAATGAGAGCATGCAGTCCAGTTCTTGGAGTACTTACCAGGAAAGACCACAACAGCACAGAGGAGTGATACTTCAATCATGTTTCAATAAGACACAAGGGGTACAGAGGCAAACAGCACAGAAAGTACAGAGACAAGCAGTGAAAGGGGGAGACAAAAAGGCAGACCAAGTGGGAAGGGGAATGGGGTGGTAGAGAAAGGTAGGGAGCATGGAGAATGAGAAAGTCCCACAGAGTAACTCATAAAACTAACCATGGATTAGAATTGTAGAACTGGGAGCACACAGGAGTATAGACCCAGATGATGATGGAAGACTGCTTAGGAGCAGGAGTTTGGGGTCTCATTTTAATAGGATTTTTGTGGGAAACAGAATAACTCTTCTCTGTACCATCATGGGACTAGTTCATGAATATATTTGCATCATCTCAAAGTTATCAGCAACATTTGGTGTTTTGATTTTCTTACTGTAAATGTCTGGAGTTCATCTGAGTTTCACTTATCATAGGACCAAAAAGTCCTGTGAAGCAAAGCCTATACGACATCCCCTGATTTAACACATAGCCTCAGTATGTTATTTTTAATTAATAGATAATACAGTTTGCAAACTATGCTCCTTTGATCTTTAAGACAGTCTGTTCATGAGCTCTAGGCTCTCCTTTGCACTCTTGCTTCCTTCTATTGTTGCTTTACATTGACTACTTATCAACTTTACTAGTTGGGGGGGCAGTGTGTGGTGAGGGAACAAAACAAAATTTTAACACATTTGAAGACAACATAGATGCTTCATATATTTAGCTCATGAACACATTCCTTAGGAAAAGAACTGCTAGTTTCTGAATATGGTGAACACCAAACAGCATCCCCTCAAAATGGAATTGATTGAATTTTAACAGAAAGAAAAAGACTTGTTATTGATGTGTGAGTCATTCCTGAACCACCTGGGTATAGTCACACACTACTGAGTTCTCAGAGCAAAGATAAGAATTAGTAAAAAACTAGAAAAATAATGAGAAAAAGACAAAAAAGACCACTAAAACAATTTAATTCCAAACTATTCCAACTAGTAATTGACAATGAAAATGGAGAAAAGACAGTTGGAATGTTATCAATACCAATTACGTTACTTTTTTACAGAGGTTTAACCAATGTAAATTAATTGTCATAATAAGAAAACCAAAAGAAATTGAAAAGGGCTTTAATTAGCAAACATGACTTCTTTGCCAAATGGAGAGAGATGGCAGCCAAAGGCAACATCAGATATAATATATAATGGTCTGTAAAATCCTACAAATACGAATGATGGATAATTGTGAGCTACATCACCTCATAAAGCAGAGGAAA
Organism: Potorous gilbertii; assembly: GCA_028658325.1. Classification (NCBI taxonomy): domain Eukaryota; kingdom Metazoa; phylum Chordata; class Mammalia; order Diprotodontia; family Potoroidae; genus Potorous; species Potorous gilbertii. Next base: position 316,365,860 of record CM053769.1, read on the forward strand.
GTATTACAAGGTAAAACAAGAAAGTCTGGCAAAAGCTAGTAAGTAAAGGACATTTACAAAAATGGAAGTACAGGAAACAGAATAAAAATGGAAAAAATCTGCAAAGATTTTTTTTTAAACAGCAAACTGTTTTCACTGTCAAGGACAGTGGAACCACCCACCTTGGGCTCAGTATCACAGCTGCAAATGCATATATAAGGTAAGTAGAAATGTCCATAAATAGAACAAAGACAGTTTGGACCAAGTCCACAAAGAACTAGATGGGTGGTGACACATTTGTAAGGGTATTGAGGATCGATTCACAAGCTATCTGGAGGAAAATAGTAACAATAGCTAACATTTATATAATATCATTATTATCTCATTTGATTTTCACAACAACCCTGAGAATTAGGTACTATTTTTGTCCCCATTTTACAGTAAGGAAACTAAGGCAAATAGAGATTAAGCACTTTGCCCAGGATCACACAGATAGTAAGTGTCTAGGTTAGATTAGACCACAGGTCTTCCTAACTTCACTCTATCCACTATGCCACCTAGGTGCTTTTTGGGGGAAAGATACCAAAGGTCCAAACCTCATTAATACTGAAAAAGGTGGCTGAAAGAAAATCGGTAACTATCAGTCATATATCTACTTTCCCAAATATACAAAACCTTCATGAAACTCATCTACGCATGCATTAAGGAGCTCATCAACGAAAGAAATAAAATTTTGTTTTTGTGAATAATATTCTATGAAGGACCACATCTTTATTCATCTTACAAATAAATTGTACATGTAAAGAATTCATGATTCCACTGTACTTATTATTGGCTGACTATGGGAAAGCATTTGATTCTATAGAGCAAAACAATGACTTAAAGATTCTTTTCCAACAAAATTTCTCCAATTCATACATCAAAATCATTCAACATTCCTTGGAAGATATAACAGGGATGACATACAATAGGGAGATTGTTCACCATGATGATTGAAGAAATCCAGTGCAGAGTCCAATGTTGAAAAGGAATTCCCAAGTGATGGTGAAATTTTCCAGAAGAATTTATAGTTGACATTACACTGATTGCATCAAGATTGCAGAGACCCAACCAATGGAAGAGACGTGAAATCATTCAAAATAATTTGATCTGGGAGGCAGAACCAAGATGACAGAGTAACAGCATAGACTTACTAGAGTTCTCCCTGTCAAACCCAGCCAAATACCTGAAAAAATGACTCTAAATAAATTCTGGAGCTGCAGAACCCACAGAATGATGGAGTGAAGCAAATCTCCAGCTCAAGACAGCCTGGAAGGTTACAGTGAAGTGTCTATCACACCATGCTGTAGCAGAGTGTAGTCTAGTGTGGGCCACACTGGCACAGACAGGACCTGAGTAGGCCTTGGGGAGACTTAATCTCTCCTGCTTTGGCAGTTTCCAGATTTCATGACCCCAAAATGCCGAGGACAAATTGGAAGGTCAGTGGAAAAAAACTGTGGAACCTATGAGAGAGTATAGTATGGTCAGGCCCTAGCCCCTAGGTGGTGGAGGGGGTGGAGAAACCTGCAGAGGAACAGCAGCAGGGGCAGGGGCAGCAGCAGCCACTGTTTCTGGAGCTCTAGGCCCACAGATTGTAGTAGGATTGAGTGACTGACAGTATACTTTCTATTCCCACTGGAAGCAGAGAACTATCTTGACAAAGAGTTCAAAAGTCAAGTAAATGGCTGGCAAAAAGAGCAAAAGCCAGAAAAAGAATTAGACTATAGAATCTTACTTTGGTGACAAGGAAGATCAAAATATACAAACAGAGGACAACAAAGTTCCTACATCTAAAACCTCCAGGATAAATATTAATTGGTCTCAGGCCATGGAAGAGCTCAAAAAGGATTTTGAAAATCAAGTAAGAGAAGTCAGAACAAAAACTGGGAAGAGAAATGAGAATGATGTTAGAAAATCACGAAAAACAAGGCAATTGCTTGCTAAAGGAGACTCCCAAAAATGCTGAAGAAAATAACACTTTAAAGAATAGACTAACCCAAATGACAAAAGAGATATAAAAAGCCAATGAGGAGAAGCATGCCCTAAAAAGCAGAATTGACAGATGGAAAAGGAGGTTCATTTGCTCAGTGAAGAAAATAACTCCTTAAAGATTAGAATGGAGCAGACAGAAGCTAATGACTTTATGAAAAATCAAGAAATTATAAAACAAAGCCAAAGGAATGAAAAAATAGCAGACAATGTAAAATATCTCACTGGAAAAACAACTGACCTGGAAAATAGATCCAGGAGAAATAATTTAAAAATTATTGGACTACCTGAAAGCCAGGATGAAAAAAAGATCCTCGATATCATCTCTCAAGTAATTATCAAGGAAAACTGCCCTGATATTTAGAACCAGAGGATAAAATAGGTATTGAAAGAATCTACTGATTGCCTCCTGAAAGAGATTCCAAAAAGAAAATTCCTAGGAATATTGTAGCCAAATTCCAGCTCTCCTAAGTCAAAGAGAAAATATTGCAAGCAACCAGAAAGAAACAATTCAAGTATTGTGAAAATACAATCAGGATAACACAAGATCTAGCTGTTTCTACATTAAGAGATTGGAGGGCTTAGAATATGATATTCCAGAGGTCAAAGGAACTAGGATTAAAACCAAGAATCACCTACCCAGCAAAACTGAGTATAGTACTTCAAGGGGAAAGTTGGTTATTCAGTGAAATAGAGAATTTTCAGGCATTCTTGTAGAAACAACCAGAACTGAATAGAAAATTTGACTTTCAAACACATGAATCAAGAAAAGCATGAAAAGGTAAATGGGAAAGAGAAAGCATAAAGGAGTTACTAAAGTTGAACTGTTTATATTCCTACATGGAAAGATCATATTTGTAACTCTTGAGACTTTTCTCAGTTTTAGGGTAGTTGGAGGGATTATATACATATAGTCAGAGGGCACAGAGTGAGTTGAATTGGCATAGATGATATCTAAAAAAAATAAAATTAATGGGTGACAGAGGAATATATTGGGAGGAAAAAGGGAGAAACAGAATGGGGCAAATTATCTCACATGGAAGAAGCAAGAAATAGTTTTTTCAGTGTAGGGGAAGAGGGGGCGGTGAGAGGGAAAGAGTGAACTTTTGGCTTAAAGAGGGAATAACATGCACATTCAATCTATCTTACACTACAGGAAAATAGATGGGATGGGGACAAGTGGGGATAGAGAGGGCAAATAGCAGGAGGGGGTAATTAGAAGTAAATAGTTTTGAGGAGAGTTAGGGTCAAAAGAGAAAATAGAATTAATAGGGACAAAATAGGATGGAGGGAAATATAGCTAGTCTTTCACAATATGACTGTTATGAAAGTGTTTTGCATAACTACACATGTATCACTTATATTGAATTGCTTGCCTTCTCAGTGGGGATGGGTGGGGAGGGAGGAAGGGAGAATAGCTGGAACTCAAAGTTTTAAAAATGAATGTTAAAAATTGTTTTTACATGCAACTGAGAAATGAGACATACAGGCAATGGGGTATAGAAATCTATCTTGCCCTACAAGAAAAGAGAGGGGATGGGGATATGGGAAGGGAGGGGTATGATAGAAGGGAGGGAAGATTGGGGCAAGAGATTGCAAGAATACAATCAGAATACATGCTATCTTGGGGTGAGTAGAGGGGAGAGATGGGGAGAAAATTTGGGAATCAAAATCTTGTGGAGGTGTCTGTTGAAAACCAAAAATAAATAATTTTTTTTAAATGGTCAGTTTGATCTGATCATTTACACGGGAAAACTAAGTGGATAGAAAATTTACATTCCCAAATAGTGACATACACTTGGATGGACAACCTATAGAGCTTTTCTGTCAGCTGTATATCTGAGAGAGACAGTACAAATCAACAATTAGGAGAAAGAGACAGGACTGGATTAGTTTCAGAAAATTACCATGCTCCATTAAATATTTCAGACTTGAGATAACTACAAATAAATGTCCCATCTTTTTAATATAAATATTCTGTTGATATTGTTGTATGATGGCAACAGTCTGAAAAATTGAAAGTGGATATCACACAGAGGACAATTGAGAGGCTTCTGATGACTGAGGAGGCTGCAACATAGAACCAATGAGTAATTTCATGGAAATGTATGATAAGAAGAGAAGAAGGATTGGCAAGGGTTGTCACATGGCAAGAGCAAAATGTGACAGGTGAGCAGCTTGAGTGCTCTATTGACATCTTCATGATGTCAGGAAAAAACTTGGAAGGATTCCAGGGTGTTGTGGAGGACACACATAAAAGTTACACAGGATAAGCAAGAATGAACAGGTTGTATTCTACATAACTGGCTGAAGCTTCCAAATCAATGAGATCACAAGTCCATTTCAGTATCTGAGATCAATGACCCACCTTTGTAGAGAAAGTTGTCCCAGCTTAGGGTACAAAACTATCTAGGCCACATAAAGGATACAGAGAAATTGTTTTGCGGTTCCTTACAAGCTTTGTTAAATTCTACTTAAATATACTTTTTAAAACTCTGTTCCAGCATATCTGAGCTTTAATTTGGGGTTGAGTTTTGCTTTGTTTCTGTTTTAACTTCTACTTAGTTTAAGAAACCACTTTGAAAACCAGTTGGCTAATCCTGTGTGTAATGGTTGATAAAGAGATTTCTGTATGTTGATCTGAAAGAGAAAAGAAAACATGGAGAGTAAGAGACAGAGCTGACAAAAGTACAGGTAAAAGTACTGACCAAGAAATAGTTGATGGAAGCTTCTCCTAATTATGGGATAGTCCTGTAGGTTTCTGCTGTAGGTAAAAGGATACACTCAACTGTGATTTCTGATGGCAGCATGTGGATCAAGAAGACATTGTTTTCCTTTCTTTCCTTGAGCTAAGAGACAAGGAGAGGCCAAGCAGATCATTCAGTAGTAAGTCAGGTACTGAGTACTATGGACTGACAGTGAGAGAAGATTGTCTCACATGCAAAGCCAGTATTGAAAGCAAAGGCAGCAGGTAATGGACTACAGATGAGTCCAACTTCAAGTTAATAGATTTCTGCTCTACCCAAGCCTGGAGGTAATACTATGGTTAGAGTAATAGAACCATAGACAGACTGCCAAAGCTAGAAGGCATTGTAGAGATCTCCTTTATTTTCCAGAGGTGAAAACAGCCTTCAGAAGAGTAAATGGCTTATTCTCAGTCATATAAGCAATAAAAGGCAAGACTGAGACTTGATTTGACTCTAGATTTCTGTTCTACCTTGGTGACTGAATGAATTTGTTGTTGATCAATTATTTTAGTCATATCCAAATCTTTGTGAAGATATTTGGGGTTTTCTTGGCAAAGATACTAAGGTGGTTTGCCATTTTCCTCTTCCAGATCATTTTATCAATAAGGGACTGAGGCAAATAGGGTTAAGTGACTTACCCAGGGTAACACAGCTTGTAAGTATCTGAGGCTGGATTTGAACTCAGGTGTTCCTGACTCCAGATTCAGCTCTCTTTCCATTGCAGCACTGAATCAAGGCAGTGTCCTAAAAATGGAAAGAATACTGACTGAAGAGTAAGAGACCTGAGTTCTAGTCATTGCACGAAATTCAGCTCAAAGGCCACCTTTTACATGAATGTCCTTCTGTCCTTCCTAAAGTACCTTGTATCTATTCTGTGTAAGTGTGTGTGTGTGTGTGTGTGTATGTGTGTGTGTGTAAATAACTGTGTACATGTGTATGTATGTAAATACATACACATATATATATATATATATGTGGGTATGCATGTGTGCGCGAGCCCCTGTTATTCCTTATCTTCCTCCTTCCCCCATTTAGAATGTCAGCTCTTTTAGGGCAAAAACCATTTCATCTTTGACTTTGTATGACCAATCCCTGGTAGACAGTGAGCACTTAATAAATGCTTGCTACTTGACTGATTGCTAGCTTGGACACTAACTAGCTGCGATGACCTATAGCAGGTGACATTTTTTATTAGATTTCAGTTTTCTGCTCTGTAAAATTTGAGGTTTGCAACAGATATCTATGGTCCTTTCTAGTTCTGACATTCAGTAATTCTATGCTATTAAACAATGATTGATATTGGTTGAAAGTTACCTAATTATTTCTTCTAATTTCTTTTTGAATTGCTAGGTGGCACAAGGAGTACCAGACCAGAGTCAGGAAGACTTGAGTTCAAATCTATAATCAGACACTAGCTATGTGACCCTGGGCAAGTCACTTAACTCCTATATGCCTCAATTTCCTCATTTGTAAAATGGTATAGTAATTCTTCTCAGGATTGTTGTGAATATCAAATGAGATAATTGTAAAGCACCTAACAAGATACCTGGAACATAGTAAGTGACATATAAATGTTAACGAGTATTATTATTATGTAATCTAATACTAATGAGTGTTTATGCTTAATTGTTTCAACAAAATTTGTTTTGGTTACCAAAAAGCATGACCGAAGGAAGAAATGTTCTCTCTGTCTCCATCTCTGGCTCTCTGTTTCTCATGCGCGTGCACACACACATACATACACAACTAGAGGGAACCTATATATTCAGATCACAAGGTCATCTGGTGGCAGATTAACAATCACTAAACAGCCTTTGTAGACATAGACTGCCCAAGACTCTGAATATTGCATATGTGTCTCTGGCCTTATTATCACACTACTTTAACCAATTTGGGAACTTATCAAATAATGGCCAGCTAAGACACTTATATGGCAAATGTACTGAAAAGAGGCAAGAGCAGTTAAGTCGTCTGGTACTTAGTACCTTCCTCTCTAACCAAACTCATCTCCAGAAGACTTCTGGCATGAAGATATTGAATAAAATGTGCTAAAAATCAGAGGGGGAGCAGAGAGGGAATGTTACTGGGAGCTACAGTGATAGTTTCAGTATGAATATGTGGAATGATAGATGGGCACAGACACCCTGATGATTCTCTGGACCTATAAACTGAAAATGAACTACTCACACATTCTTTTCTTAAGGCTACAAGGTAAGCACGTCATGCTGAAGGTAAGTTGAACCTGGTTTGAGCCTTGCTCGGTACTATGTGACCTTAGACAAATCAGTCCCACTCTCTGAGCCTCAGTTCTATTCTTTGTAAAAGGAGGAGGTTCAACTTAATTACCACCTAGGTTTCCCATTAGCTCTAAAAGTCACAGGATCACAGTGAACTCTTTCTCTTATAATTTTGTCACATGCACTTGAAGATTCTACTCCGTCTTATATCAGTGTAGTGGATAGAATGCTGAACATGGAGTCAGGGCTTGAATTTAATTCAAGCACTTGCTAGCTGCGTGACTGGACAAATCCCTTGACCTCTCTGGGCCTCAGTTTTATCCTCTGTAAAATGAGAGGACCAGGTTAGTGATCTTAAAGTTCTCTTCCAGGCCTAAATCTATGATCCTATGATCCTGTCCCTAAAAGGGGGATAAAACATGGAAATTCAGATGATTTTAAACCCTCCATCAATATGTGTTCTTCATAGGAAAGATCACAGCTCTGAGAGACTGCAAGGGGACCTGGGCAAAGAATCTTAAGGGATCAGTGATCCTAGTGCCCACTTTAAAAAAGCCAGGTAGCTAAATGGCACAGTGGATTGAACCTGACATGGAAGTCAGGAAGACCAGAGTCCAAATTTGGCCTCAGACACTAGTTTTATGATCTTAGGCATGTCTGCCTCAACTTCCTCATTTACAAAATTAGGGATGGTCATATAAGCACCTTCCTCTCAGGGTTTTTGTGGCTATCAAATGAGATAGTATCTGTAAAGTGTTTAACAAACCTCAAAATGATATGTAAATGTTTGTTATAAGAAGCCCTTGGCTGAGAATTAGCATCTATTCTCCAACTAGACTTCATAAGAAAATGTTAGGTGACACTGGTTTCCTAGACTCAGCAGGGGGAAAAATGGGCATCAGGGACTGTGGTTAGTTATAGATTAATAACCCAAAGTACAAAATGTTCTGGACAGATTTGGAAGAAAGCATAAAGCCACAATATCTGGTGAAACCAAAGGTCAATAGGACTGGCCTTATCCAGAATACTGGGGTCGTACTGTTTTTGGATGGAATTAGATGATTATAACTGATTGAACTTTGTAACACAGATATCACAGAATCACTGGGTTGGTAGAGAATTCTGAGGCCACATAGTGTAACCTGGGCCTAAAGAGAAACACTATCTATAACATCCTGGACAGGAGGGGTGTTCCACTTGAAGACTTCCACTGCTGAATGGAGACCTCCCTTTGGTTGGAGAACTCACCCCCTGAAAGAGCCTATTTTATTTTGGACACTGTTAGAGGGTTTTTCTTCATATGAAGCCAAAAGCTGTCTTTCTGGAACTCACTTATTGCCTTTAATTTTGTCCTCTGGCACAAAACAAATCAAATCCTTCCTACCCATGAGAATTCTTCTGATACCACAAGACATTGGACATGTTTTTCCAGCACCATTCTCTAATCCTTTCTCCGGCACTCCCACCCCTTCCCCTCACACAGGTCTCTTCTCCAATTAATCCTCCCTTCAGGTGTTCCACATATGGCATCAGTCTACAGCATCTCCACCATCCTGAGCAACTTCCTCTGGAAATGCATTCTAGATCATCAATTTGTTTCCTAAAAGTGAATCTGAATTAAACACACTTCCGTCCTCTTGTCACAAAGATGGGGGTGGGGCACACAAGAGAGAATGTTATATATACTTTCAGGTGTGGGCTCTGCATTGGTTTTTTGTTTGGCTGTTTTTCTTTGTCCAGAAATTATTGTTATCTAAAAGCAAAAGATGTAATAAAACTTATGGGAAGGAAAGTGAGTCAGTTGAGTCCCAATAAGCCTATAAAAACATCATAGGCCTTCTCACTCCCAGACTTGAACCTACCCTTATAACAAAGAAAAACAGTTAAGAGAAAACACAAAAACAAAGCAACAGCCCAGCATGGGAGGATGCACCAGGTTTAGCCTCTATCTCTCATATGGGGAGAGATGTAGCTGATCCAACAAATAACTCACTGAGCGCCTAGTATACAAGGTTCTGGCCTAGGTGCTAAAGGGATGCAAAGAAAAATCAAATAGAAGAGCCCAGTAAGGGGGATAAGATAGGTACCTAAATACCCATAACACAAGTGGATTATAGTAAATGCCAAATTGGTCCGAGAGGGACATGGATTTAGGGAGGACAGCTGGTTGAGAGAGAGGAACAAATCAGAGGGCTTCACAGAGGAGGTGGCTTTGGAGCTGGGTCTTCAGGGACAACACCATCTTTGACAAGCAGAGCTTTAGGAGATGGCAGGGTGGGGTATCCCAGGAACAGCAAAAGCAAAGGTTCAAAGGCAGGAGGATATGGATAAATCAACTGGCTTCTTTAGGATGCCATTTCCTCAACTGTAAAATATAGATCATATTCTCTGAGTCACAGGACTCTCAAGACTCTGAATAAATAAGAAAGCACTTTAAAAACATGAAGAACTAGGTGGTACAGTGGGTAGAGGACTGGCCCTGGAATCAGGAGGACCTAAGTTCAAATTCAGCTTCAGACACTTATTAGCTGTGTGATCCTGGGCAAGTCACTTAACCCTCATTGCCTACTAAAAAAAAAAAAAAAAAGCTTGAAGACCTGAAAAGCCAGACTAAAGGAAGTAGCAGTTCCAGCCCTCTGGGTCCCCCAGGGTTCACCCACATAGCTGTGTCTGGGAAGACAGGATAACCGCTGTTTCAGCCCAGGCAGACTTGATATCTCTCGTTCTCTTAAGAATTTCAGGAGGACATAAGTAGCATGAAAGATACATTGGGAAGAGTGCTGGACCTGGTGACAGAAAACTCCCGTTCGAAACCTACCTCTGTCATTTACTAACTTTGTGACCCTGGGGAAGCCATCTAAACTAGTCTGGGCCTTAGATTGCTCATCTGTAAAATGAAGGGGTTGGATTCAGTAAATCCTAAGGTCTCTTCCCTGTAAATCCATGATCCCATAGTTATTTGCTTCTAGAAATCTTAAAAAAAATATTTGCTTTTTTTTTCAGAGGAGCTATTCTAAGGAAACAAGAATGCTGAAAGAATAAACTACTTTTTTTTAGATATGCACAAACACACGCTAATAGAATAGCTGGGAGCTGACCAGGATGACAAAACGTTAATTCCAAGTAGGATGAGAAACCAAGTCTCTCTTCTCCAGTGGTAGTAATTCTAATTTCAGCTGCGCTCTCACAGGATCCTGGATTTGGAGTCAGAAGGAACTTTGAAGATCACTAGAGAGTTGGTCCTTTTCCTTTATTTCAAAAAGGAAGCCAAAGTTCACAAAGGAGAGGTGACTTACCCAAGGTCTCCCAGCCAGGACAAAAGGAAGCTGGGACTTGAACCAAGCTGTTCTGCCCCCAGGCCTGGGGTTCCTTTCACCTCACCCTTCCACTGATACCTCCTGTCTCAGACTGTCTCTCCAGTTTCCAAGTCTTTGGCCTGGTAGTGACCCAGTGGGAATGGTCATGCATCAGTTGCTCTTTCTGTAGTTATATCTCACATCCTCCCCAAACATTCTTTTAAAGTAGAATTATCTCCCAGCAGACTAAACAGAGTCACTGAAACTCTGAGGCAACAGAGTTAAGCAAAGTTCACTGGTCCCAGTAGAGGAGCACAGTACCTTGAAGCAAACTAGGATTTAGGATTCAGACAGGTGGCCCTGATTTTCCAGTGGTAAGCGGAGCCCTACCTGGGAGCACAGGCCAGAGCTACAGAGTCCTAGGGTCTTCCCCTTTCTGGTGCCTTTCTCCTAGCACCCTCCCAACCCCTATCAAGCAGAGAGCTTGTTTTTCTATGATGGGATCATAGACTTGGAACTAGAGGGGACCTTAAAGGCCATCTTGTCCAATCCCTTTATTTTAAGGATAAGGAAGCTGAAACCCAGAGAAAGGCAGTAATTTGTGCAAGGATACACAAGAAGGAAATGGCAGGACCAGGATTTGAACCCAAATCTTCTGATTCTAAATCCTATGCTCTTCCCTGGGCACCATAGCCCCCCTCCAAATATCTCTCCCTCCCTATATTCACTGACATCTCCATGAGGCAAACAAAGCCAACATTAAAGGATTTAGAGCTGAGATAGCAGAGATCATTAGTTCAAGTTGTTCATTTTACAGAGGAAGAAGCTGAGACCCAGAGAGGTTCAAAGACTTGCTCAAGGCCACACAACTAGGAAACAGCAAAGTCAAGACTCAAACCCAGGATCTTTGAATCCAGAGCCAGAACTCTTTCTACTGTACCATTATGACTCATCCCCATTTAATAGATGAGAAAACTGATAACCAGAGAATTAGGATCACTTATCCAATATAACAAAGGTCATCAGTGGAGAGGTCACGACTGGAACAGAATTTCCAGAATTTTGAAGATGAGTCTGCTGTTATGTTCCTGAATGGTCACAGAAGAAGAAGGTATGGAAAGGAAGCTCCCTGAGCATGTTTCCCCATCTGTCAAATAGAAATAAAATATCTACTTTGCCTACCTTCCAGAGGTGTAATTCAAATCATCTTAGATAATGTTATCTATGTTAGCTTCTCAACCCTGCGAAGCAAGGGCCCTATCTAATTTAAACTCTGTATCTTTTCCAGGGTCCATATGCTATGGCATAGCATCCAGGGGTAGGGAGATCTGTGGCCTCAAGACCACATGTGGCCTTCTAGGTCCTCAAGTGCAACCTTTGACTAAATCCAAGCTTCACAGAACAAATCCTCTTAGTAAAAGGATTTGTGACTCACTGTCACATAAAAAGGAGGATGACTCACTCTCAATAAATAGGTGGTGTTGTTTTTAAATGAATTACTGTTCATTTAAAGTTCTATGTTATGCTAAGCGTTATTGTTTAGTTAAAGTGCTATGAAAGCACTTTTTAATCATAACTCACTCTATATAAATGAGATTTCCTAACTGCCCACATTTATATTTTATATACATATGGGTAGGTACATAATATACACACATGTGCTTTCTATATACTTACATAAGTGTTTATATTATAAGTGTATATGAGAAACAGAAGAGCAGGGTAGATAGATAGGAAGCCCTGGGTTCAGATTCTACCTCTAATCCATAGTACCTTTGTGACTGTGGGTAAGTCATTTAATTTCTCAGTGCTCTAGTCACCTCTATAAGACTAAAACTGCAAAGTTACCAAGCTCAATTCATAGAGTGAATTTCCTTACCCGGGAGTTCCCTAGTCAAAGGAAATCATAAGTCCTTCTTCTATGCTCTCTATACTTCTATATTCAGTCAATCCGCCAGCAAGCATATGATAAGCACCCACTATGTGACTGGCACTGTGTTAAGTGCTGGAGATACAAAGAAAGGTAAAAACCAGTTCCTAATCTCAAGGAGCTCAGAGTCTAATGGCGGAGAGAGCATGCAAACAACTATGTACCAACAAGGCGTATATAGGATAAACTGGAGATAGCATGCAAACAACTATGTACCAACAAGGCGTATATAGGATAAACTGGAGAGAGCATGCAAACAACTATGTACCAACAAGGCGTATATAGAATAAACTGGAGAGAGCATGCAAACAACTATGTACCAACAAGGCATATATAGGATAAACTGGAGAGAGCAGAGAGATGGCACTAGAAGTTATTATTATGAATGGTGGTAACGATGATTATTAGATTGTCGGAAGCCCTTCCCAGTTTTTTGGTTTGTTTTGTTTTTAGCAAACTCACAGAAACTAAGAGAAGTCTCTTTCTGCTCCCTGAATTGAGGGTCTGACAGGAATGGGCCAGGCTGGCAGATTTATTCTGGTACCTCACTGCCACGAGTCTGGTGCTGGGGATCCCAGACAGATCTTTTTTCCCAGGGGGTACTGGACCTCAGGGTATGAGAACTAGAATAAAGGGCAGGGTTTGGAAATGAGGATGGTTTCTATGAAGAACTAGAACTCTATAGGTCTGATGGCCTCGAGATATGTTACTATGAAAGTGTTGGCTGTTGGAAGTGTTCTGGGTTATTAACATTTTGGGGCAAATTCCTGAGAGCTCTCCCTTCAGCGCCCAAGATCAAATGACCTCTTCAAATCATAATGAGGTATGAAATAAACAAAACCCACTCAAGGTGAGTCACTCATTAATCATAAGCAAAACAGGTCCCAATCAAGGACACATCAGCACAAACTGTAAAAGGGGGAAGCATTGCCCAATCCCTGTATTTAATATTAACTACATTATGTTTTTCATGTGAGTTCTGAGAAGGTGATTTCTCTTGTCCTCCCCTCCCCCCTACCACCACCCCTATCCCACATCAGTTTATATGAATGTAATCCAAAGTCAATTCTACTTTCATCTCTGGGCACTCACCTCAGTGGGCCTTTGGATGAGATGAGGGACTACACTGTGTGTCATTATGCATGATATGTACCAATGCAAGACCCTTGTAGGAATGTTAGAAGGCAAACGGCTAGCTGGTAAAGGTGCTATAATCTCTCTAGGAAAGAACCACCCTCTCCCCCAAATCAGATGTGATTTTTCAAGATGGAACAGGAGAGGGGGAGGCACATCATTCTTTATTTCTCTATGCCCTTAGCAATTCATGAATCCAACATTGCTGTGGGAATCTCCTAAACTGGATATTTGGAATGGTGTCATGATATAATAGAGATAGTGCTGGACTTGGAGTCAGAAAGAGCTGGATTTGAATCCTACCTCAGGCATTTACTAGCTGATTGGAGTTCATTATGTCTGTGATCTCATTAGCCTATGAACCCTTGTCCTAGAAACAGATCTGAGTTTGAATCTTCTCTCTAACACTTCCTAGTTATACCCCGTTGGTGAAGAACAGAATTCCATAGCTATTCTAATACCACATTTTCTCAGCTCATCTATGCCCATTTGATAAATGGGGAAACTGAGGCACCGAGAAAATAATAATTTAACTCATCTAGTTGGCTGAAGTGTGAGTGTAACTGAGGGGTCCTGACCCCCCCCCCAACCCAAGTTCTTTCTACTGCCTCACAGTTATCAAATGTTTTCTTCCTCAATGCTGGCCTCCCATAATGTGTGAAATTATAATTTCAACTCCATGAAGACACCTTGAAAAATGAAATACCTAAAAAGGAGAGAGAGAGAGGAAGGAGGAGAGAGAGAGGAGGGGAAGAAGGCTTTGTAAAAATAATTTTGAAAAGAAAAGAAAATTGAAATGCCTCATATACATGAGGAAGTATTTAAAGGTGGATTTTTTTTTTTCTTTCCTCTCTCACAACTAGAATGGAGCAGCCCTGTTTTCAGTTCTTTGTCCTTCATTCTCAAAGAGGACCGTGACATCAGGGAGGTGATGTCATGACTTGCAAGTGAATTAGATTTAAGTGAGGGAGAGCTATGCAATGTCACCCTCCTCACTTTCTCCTCCAGAGCCATGTGAGCCCAGTGGCTAGATATAGATCAGGATGACTGTAGATGTCCCTGGATGCTGCAGAAGAAGTTTGACTGAGACAGAATCCATTCAGTGATTAAATCTAGGTAAGAAATGAGGCAGAGAATGGCCCCTTTTACCTAATCAAAAAAATTCCATCTGGGAAGGGAAGACCCTCAGCATCTGACCCTCTGGCCAAAACAGAAATAATTGCTATTTCCATTCCCTCTAGTCAATCAGGGCCCAAACAATGATCAAGTGGAGCTTGACCTGGGTCCTACTGTTGACCTTGGAAAGAGAATGTGAGACAGTAGGCCTGGGCTTCAGTCCTGATTCTGCCTGCTTACTAGCTGGGATGTGATTAGGTAAGTTACATCCTCTCTGGGTCTCAAGTTCTTCAACTGCCTAATGGATACAATAATGCTAGCTTACTTCCCAAAGCTATTTTGAGGAGCAAATCAGATCACAGATGGAAAACTGCTTTGGAAACTGAAAAGTACTGCACAAATGTAAAGTATGATCATTTCACTCTTTCAAGTCAAATTAGCAAACATTAATTATCTATTGTATGCAAGGTCCTTCACATAGTGCTGAGGATGCAAGGTTAAAAAATATCCCCTCTCCTCAAGGGACCAATGGCATGTTATGATATTGTGGAATGTCATAGACTTATAGATCTATAGAAGCTATCTAGACTTTTATTATACATAGAAGAAAATTGAGGCCAAGAAATTAAGTGACTTGTCCAACAAGTAGTAAGCATCCCAAGAGGCTTCGGAGGCATCTGATGTTGTGATCAAGAAGGAAAACATGGCATCTAGGTGAGGCAAGGACTCACTGTGACCTCAATAAGACAGAATGAAACCTATACCAAATTTTGTCCCATAGAATTCTCCTTTTCCATGCAATAAGGAGTTCCATGAGGAAATCTTGATGATAGAGAAAAACATTTTTCCATCTAGCATTCTTTACATAAAACTACATAGTCAAAATACTTATTACATACATTTTTTTGGTTTTTCCTATGAAAATTTCCTGCGTTGCTCAAAATTTCCCAACTTGCTTTTAACTTAGGGATATACTGAGTTGTGGGACAGCTAGGTGGTGCAGTGGATAGACCACCACTTCAGGAATCAGGAGCATCTGAGTTCAAATCTCACCTCAGACACTTGACACTCACTAGCTGTGTGACCTTGGGAAAGTCACTTATTGCCTCATACTGGGTCATCTCCAGTCATCCTGATGAACATCTGGTCACTGAATTCAGATGGCTCTGGAGGAGAAGTGAGGTTGGTGACCTGCACAGCCCTCCCTCACTCAAAACAAAGTCAGGTGCAAGTCATCTCATCATTTCTCTGATGGCATGGTCTTCATTGGCAACAAAGGACAAACACATACATACTAAGTTGTACCTCCAGGACTCAACTTAATGGGTTCTGCCCATATATTTTAAGTCATTGATCATAGAATATGAGAGTTGAAAGTGACGATACATTATCTAGTCCAGTGCCCTCATTATTCAAAAAAGAAAACTGAGGCCCAGAGGGAAAAAAGTGATTTACCCACAATCACACAGGTTGTAAATAGTAAATCAGGTCATCAGGCTCTTTCCGTGAGAATATTCTTCCCAGCTTACCAAGCACTTGCCTTGCAACAACCAAGGAAGGAGTTTAAGCTAAATACTATTAATTCCATTTGATGGCTGAGGAAACTTCAACTCAAGAAATTAAGTGACTTGACCAGTGTCATATACCTGGAACTTATCACTCCAAGAAGCAGTCTAGGAAAAGCCTTGACTTAGAGCCAAAAGACATGAGTTTGATTCCTATGAGTTTGCCATGAACTAGCTACAAGTCATCTATCTGGACTTCACTTTCCTCATCTGTGAAATGGGGACAATAATGCCTCTCCTCTTAAGCCTTTTTCCTTTGAGCCTCAGATAAAATCATGTATGTGAATTTAATTGACTGTGTTATAAACTGTAAAGAGCCAAATGCACATCAGGTATCATTATTCCATACCATTCCATTTCTATTCAGTTCAGCAAACACTGGTTAAGTCCCTGCTCTGTGTAAAGCTCTACTCACCACTAGGGAGAGACAGATGAAAAATAACATGGTTCCCATACTAAGGAACATTGTATGAGGAGCCTACTGTTTTCTCTGTCTCTGTCACTGTCTCTGTCTCTGTCTCTCTCTCTCTGTTTCTCTCTGTCGGTCTGTCTCTCTCTCTATCTGTCTCTCTCTGTCTGTCTCTCTGTCTCTCTCTGTCTGTCTGTCTGTCTCTCCTTCTATCTTTTTCTGCCTCTGTGTCTTTCTCTCTGTCTCTCTCTCCTTCTATCTTTTTCTGCCTTTGTGTCTTTCTCTCTGTCTCTGTGTGTCTCTCTGTCTGTCTATCTCTCTTCCTCTCTGTGTTGTCAACCTGCATTTATTAAGTGCCTGCTGTATGCCAGACATTTTGCTATCTACTGGAATTACAAAGAGGAAAAAATATAGTTCCTGTTCTCAAGGAGCTCATAATCCGATAATGGAAGAAGAAACAACAAACAGGATGCAGTATGTCTATGTGTATCTCTTGGTGTCTATATCTCACTGTTTCTATCTCTTATGTCTATGTGTGTCTCTTTGAGTGTCTTTGCCTCCATGTCTGTGCCTTTATTCATCTCTGTATCTGTTTCTTTCTCTCCCTCTTTTTGTGTCTCTGAGTCTCAGTTTCTATCTCTCTTCTGTCTCTGAATCTCTCTGTGTCTCTACGTCTTTGTCTCAGTCGGTCTCTATCTCTAGCTTCCCAGCTGCTCTCTTTCTCAGAGGTCATTTTCCTGACCAAGAATCCCACTATACTGTCTCAGAGAAGGGCTCATGCCCATGAAAATGTACTTTTAAAATTTCTGTTCCAGAATAACTGAATTTTGGTTTTGTTTACAGATTTGAAATTTTAGTTTTACTTCTTTATAGTTTAAGAAGGTGGCCTGTATTTAAAACAGCCTAACCATGTTTGAGAGGTTGGCAGCCAGATTAAAAGAGGCTGAAAAGTGAGCAGGAGGGGAGGAAACAGAGGCAATGAGTATAGGTGGATTTTTCTATGAATTTGACTGTTTTTATAGGTATCTGGGAAGGAGACAAGAGAAATGAAGAGGAGAGAGAGACATAGACATAGACAGACAGATAGCGAGACAGAGACAGAGAGAAAGAGAGAGGAGAGGGAGAGGGAGGGAGAGAGAGACAGAAAGAGACAGAAACAGTGACAGAGAGAGAGAACGATAAAAGGACAGGCCCCTGGAGGAAATGAGAAACAAGGACTGAAGAAAGGCAAATTCTGAATTTTCATTTTTTTAAAGGAATAGAATAAAATTTATAAACTATAAACCAATGTTATAGCCTTCAATTCCTGGCAAAGTACTAGGACATTTTATTAATGAGACAGTTAATGAATATCTAGAAAGGAAGTGGTGATCACAGAGTACCAGCATGACTTCATCAAGAACAGATTGTACCAGACTAACCTTATTTACTTTTTTGGACAGGATTACTAAACCAGCACAAAAGGGAAAGGTTATAGACGGAGTTTAGCTAGATTTAAAAAAAACTGTGATAGCTCCTCCTGTTCTTATAGAAAATATGGAGAGATACATTCTAGATGACAACATAGTTAGTTAGAAGAGGCATTTGATACTGGTGGATAGGTCAGATTCACAGAGCTGTCATTACTAGTTCAATGTCATCTTGGAAGGAAGTCTCTGGTAGAGTGACCCTGGTATCTGTGATTGACCTGGTGCTGTTTAATGTTTTTATCTTGCATGAAGATTAGGTGACTGTTTACTGAATCTGTAGATGACACAAATCTATGAGAGACAGCTAATATACTAAAGGGCAAAGTAAAGTTCTCAAAAGATTTCATCATTTCAGGTAAGACCTTGGACCAAGTGGAATAAAATGAAATTTAATAGTGATAAATATAAAGTCTTACACATGAGTTAAAAAAATCAGGATCACCAGTACAAGATGGAGAAGGTGTAGTTAGGGGTTTGTTAGAATAGTCTGGAAATTTTAGTAAACTTCAAGCTAACTATGTATCAATAGTGTGATGTGAGAGCCAAAGATGCCAGCATTATCTTAGGCTACATGAAGAGATGCATAGTTTCCAGGAATAAGGAGATATCCTAGACACACCACTTCCACAGTATTGTGTTAAAGCTTGGGCACCACAATTAGTTAACTAAAAGTATAATCAGCCACCTCAGGAGGAAATGAATTTTCCCTCAATAGAGATCTTCAAGCACAGACTGCATTATCAATTGTTGGGAAAGTTGTAGTGGGGAACCTGGTTTAGACTCAGTGACCACTGAGGTCCCATACAACCCTAAAATTCAGCTATTCTGTATAGTAGAACAGTGTTCATCTTTGCAGGAAAAGGGTTACCTCTTCATCAGAGTTTAGAAAGGGAAGAGGAAACAGAGGATGGTGTACAGTGGTTTGGAGATGGAGAATAGGGATTACTCCTGAAGGACTAGGGGTGGAAATATTCAGTGTCTTTCCAGGAGGGAAAGGAGAGGGATTGGGAACATTAGCAGGGAAGTTGGGAGAGAAGCTTTGCTGTGTCCTCTGTTTCCCTGATGAGTTTGTAAGAAGCCTGGGCAGAGATGTAATAGGAGGAGGGAGGAGAAAGTGAGGAGAAGGAAGGAAAAAATAAAAGAATGAGGTACAGATGAGTGAGGAAAAGGGGGGAAAGGAAGGCTTGGAGGCTGAGGTCAGAAAGAGGGATTTCATGAAGATATATCATTTAGAATCATGGCTTCCTTCAAGTTCCAACTAAAATTCTACTTTCTATATGAAGCCTTTCCTAAACTTTCTCAATATTTCCCTCTGTTGAATCTTTCCAGTTTATAATGTGCATAGCTTGTTAGTACATAGTTATTTGCACCTTGACTCCCCTATTAGATGGTGAAATCCATCAGAGCAAGGATGTATTTTAACTTTTTTTTTTTACTCCCAAGCATTTAGCACAGTGACGGGCACATAGCTGGCACTCAGTTATGCCTATTGATTGACTGGTAAGATCAAGAGAATGCCCAACCCTATGTATTACTGAAGTAGAATCAGATTCAAGGAAACTGATGAATTGGGAGCCAACCCACAATAGTTAAGGGAGCGGCCATATGTATATTGAAGTTCCTAAATATGAAAGCAAGGGTTGATATGGGAAAGAAGACTGTGACCAAAGGGACAAGGAACTGAAGTCTTTGAAAAAGGAGATAGAATGACTCAGAAGATGGCCACAAATAGGGTCTGGAAAGAGAAGTGTCCCATGAAGAAAGAGATAATGAGGAGAGACAGAGGCAGAGGGAGAATCTGGAGACAGTAATAATCATGGAGTCTTCCTATTTCTCCCCTTGGTCCAGAGTATCAGAGTATGAGAGAAGGTATACATTGTGCTAGTGAAGGTGGCC
Organism: Potorous gilbertii; assembly: GCA_028658325.1. Lineage (NCBI taxonomy): Eukaryota > Metazoa > Chordata > Mammalia > Diprotodontia > Potoroidae > Potorous > Potorous gilbertii. The sequence continues at coordinate 316,385,666 of CM053769.1, forward strand.
AAGAACACAAAATATTCTGGACGATACAAATTTCCATGAGTACATCAACCTCACAGGGTTGTGGTGAGTTATGTGTATGTAATGTGATTGTGTTTGTGTGTTACCCATGCAGGTTAAAAGTTTGTATGCACATGCTTTACAAGGAGGCAAGAAGTTATCTCTAATTTCTTCAGTCTACCTTTATCCAAAGAAACTACTTCCTACCAGGAGGGAATGTAAGAGATTGGCTCCTGAATCAAGAATCAGAAATTGACAGGATGCCCATCAGTTGGGGAATGGCTGAACAAGTTGTGGTATATGAATGCAATGGAATGCTATTGCTCTATAAGAAGTGATGAGCAGGCAGACTTCAGAAAAATCTGGGAAGACTTGAATGAACTGATACTGAGTGAGGGGAGCAGAACCATGAGAATACTGTATGCAGTTACAGTCACATTGTTCAAGGAATAGCTTTCACATAGACTTAGCTCTTAGAAATGCAAGGATCTAAGACAACTCCAAAGGACTCATGTTGGAAAATGCTGTCCATATTCAGTTCTTTCTATAGAGTCTGAATGCAGATTGAAGTATACTATTTTCCATCTCTTTTTGTTGTCTTCTTATGTTTCTTCTTTCTTGTGGCTCCTCCCATTGGTTCTAATTCTTTACAACATGGTTAATGTGAAAATATATTTAATATAAATGTATATGCAGAGCCTATATCAGACTGCACACTGTCTTGGGGAAGGGGCAGGGAGGGAGAGAAAATTTAAAACTCAAAACCTTGTGGAAGTGAATGTTGAAAACTAAAAATAAATAAAATGATTTTTAAATAAAGAAAAGAAATTGGTACCTGATGCTGGCTAGTCTGCTCTCCTTAGAAAACGGTACTAGGCTAGAATTATATGTCTTTTCCCTTAAATATTTCTAGTCTAGGAAAAATAATTTCTAGGTTAAAGATGAGCTCCTGATCTCTATCCCTTAATAGAAAGAGTGCTCCAAGCTTTGTATCCAAGGCTTGACTCCTCTCCTCCTGTCCACAAAGAAAACACATAGAAAATGGTAAATAAACCTACTTATCTAAACTGATAACAAACAGAAATTAAAGATGATATAGAGATGAGAATATATCAGACAATACACACAGTGAATGAACTATCTCACTGTAAATGAAGTAACTTAGCTAAACCAAGAGAATCTCAGATCTCATCAAAAGTGAAATTCCCCAGAGTCTCTAGTACAGAGAATTGGAGATAGAGATAGGATTGAGGTGCCAGTTCTTTTACATGTCAATTTCTTCCCAGCCTTTCCTTCCCTTCAGGGACCTGAAGAGAATCTGGAACTGTATGTCTTTCTCAAAGCTGGAAGCCAGAAAACCAAGTTCTGCCCCTTCATATGGAAATGGATCACTGAGAAGTCAATCTCTGCCAATAAAGTGAATCTTATGCAAATAAGCTTTGGATTACAGTGCTTTACACACCATGAAGCATTATAATAACATTGCTGTTATTATTATTTTAAGAAGGAAGGAATTTGAGAGGAAGTGGTCTAAGAGAGTAAGTTTGTTAATAACAGACCAGGATTGCAGAAGGTACTGTGAAAAGGGAGGTCAGGGTAGAATGAGGACTTAGATTGGGTAAGACTGAAAAGGATGGGACTGAGAGAGCTTGAAGTGATAGAAGCAGAAGGAGTTTTTCACTTAGGTGGTCAACAACCCTGAATCTCAGAGTTTAAGAGAGAGGAAGTGGGAATTTGCTAGCCATAAACTGGCAAGTACTAGCTGACTAGGCTCTCACCCTTATCTCTTCATTCTATGCTTCCTTTCTAGACACACACACACACACACACACACACACACACACACACACACACACACCCTTCTCCCTGCCCCACCCTGATCTGTCTGACTTGTTCAGCCTTCACTCCTTCCTAAATCTGAGCTGTATTTCTTTCCTCTGGGAAAGGTTCCCTTTGTAAGTTAGATCAGGGACAGTTTGACATGGTTTCTGAAGGGTTTTGTCATTCTCTAACCTTCACATCAAGGTCTGACTCAAAGTATTAAAAGCAAGTAATAGTTATACCTGAAATTCTCCTCCTGGTCTATTGTGTAGTCACTTTTTTTCTGACTCTGAAAATGGCTAGGCTGTAGAGTACTCATTGATTAGAGACTCCAGCGAGGTGAGAAAGGTGGGTGGCTTGACTGGAGGTGTTCCTGCTATCCATGTAATTTACACAGCATGGGAGCATGAAAATCTAGGCATAAAATTCAGAAGTTAACAAAAAAATGAGGTCTATAGATGGGATGATGAGGGAGATGAGATGGGAAGAGAGAAGAGAGCAAAACTCAGTAAAAATTAACCAGCATATGTTTCACTAAAGAGAGATTCCAGCAACCAGGGAAATGCCTGCCCCCTGCATGGGTGGGAATTATTGGCCTGGGTCTTTTTCAGTTGACAAGAGGGGTGATATGTTCCCTCACTCTGTGGGAAGTCATAGAAACACAGACTCTCAGAATTGGAAGGAACACTTGAACATAGACCATTAGAATGTGAAACATAGAATATTAAGATATAGAACATCAAATTTCAGAGTTGAGAGAAATCTTAGAGATCATCTCTCTCAGAGGTTCTCATCTTGGGGTCCACAGACCACTCTGCCCCTCCCCTGCCAAGTAATCCATGGATAGATTTTAATGAGGCCATGAAAAAAATACATCTATTTTCATGAACCCTTGATTTCCTTTGTAATGTTATATGTTTTATTTTATGAACTTTACAACGTCATTTTGAGAATATTTACCAGTCTTCTGCAGGGGTTCATGACACAAGAGAGGTGAAGTATCCCTGATTTAGCCTAATCCAGCTTTCTTGCATATGGAAAAGTTAAGGTCCTTTAAAAAGAGGTATTACACATAAAGTTAGCCAATTCTAAGACTCAAGAAAAAAAAAGCAAATAAGCTTATTTATTCACAAGTTTAGGATTTTTACCTCAGTGCTCTGACTGGAAACAAGACAATTTTTAAAGTAGCACCAAACAGCAAAACTTACCTTGACTGCTTTTCCAACATATGAAGTCAATTTTGCGTGTACATTATGTATACCTGAAGTTGCATTAGACAGAGGCAAATGATGTCAGTGTTTGTGGTCAATGTGTACACTGTGTACCTCTGAGAGGACAGAGCCAGACTAGAAAGTAGGATGGGGATTTATGGGTAGGTACATCAGCAAAATAAATGTGACCCTTCCTACCCAATCAAGGCATCAAAAAATCAACAAGTATGTGTTAGTAAGCATTTACCATTAGGAAGCATTGTTTTAGCTAATGTGATGAGCTATATAAAGACAAAAATGGAACAATCTCTTTCTCTAAGGAGCTTGAGTCAGTATAAACAATGCTACTTTTAGTATATGTCCTCTATACTGAATTATGCATGCATATAAGTATAGACAGATGTACAAATATAATCCTCCAGGATTCTTATAAAGACCAAGGAAATAACAGTAGCAAAATCACTGACTCTGAATCAGAGAATCTGGGTTCATATTCTTACACTAACATCTATTACTTGGGTGACTTCGGACAAGTCATTTCCTCTCCCTGGATCTTGTGGGGTAAGTGATTGGACAAGATGGTCTCTGAGGTCCCTTCCAACTCTAGATCTAGAACTCTATAGCTATGAGATAATAGCTAGAACATGTTGAAAATGCAAAAACATTAAATAGATATAACAATTTGTAGGATTTAATTAAATAGTTACACAGAATTAAAGATCTATCCCTTCCCTTCTTCCCCATTGTTACTGTTCTATCAATTCAGTTGTGTCCAACTTTTTGTGACCCTATTAGGGGTTTTCTTGGCAGAAGTATTGGAATGGTTTGCCATTTCCCCCTCCAACTCATTTTATTGATAAAGAAACTGAGGCAAACAGGGTTAAGTGACTTGTTCAGGGTCACACAACTAGTAAGTGTCTGAGGCCTGAGTCAAGTCTTCCAGACTCTAGGCCCCAAGCTCTATGCACTGTGCCACCTATCCTCCATGTCCCCAGACACTGCTCTAAATACCCAGTTTTCATTTGTCCATTTGTTCAGATAATAAACAGACCTCCTGTCTCTGTGAAGAACAAAAGGAGGCAGAATGTCCTATGGGGTCTCAGACTCAAAGAAGATTAGACTAGACCTATAATCATGGAACACAGAATTTACTGCCTGGAAGAGGCCTTAGAACATAGAAGGTTAGACCTGGAAAGAATCTTGGAAAACCATGAATCTTTGGCTAAAGGGCATGGGGTATTTGAACTCAGAGGGCATGCTAGCTAGAGCCTGAGACTCTTCCCACCTATACCATCAAATGAATTGTAGGCTGCTAACTGGAAAGTCTTTTCTAGCATGGCACCTATACCATGGTTAGCCCCTAGCACCCTAAGTTTTGCTTTGCTCGTGGTATTGAACAACCTGAACAGATCCAAATCCTTTTCCTTAAGCAGAACTCATGGGAAAGGATGATTTTTCTCCCTACAATATTCCCTCTATCACCACCTTCCCAATTCCCTTTCTCTCCCTCAGTCTATTCTAATTCCATGTCCTGTGGTCCAGAATCCCTAGTTCTTATGAATTCCATGAGCAAGTTGAATTTTTACACTCAGATTTGTTCAGTCATTTCAATCATATCTGACTCTTCATGATCCCATTTGGGGTTTTCCTTCTCTAGTTCATTTTACAGATGAGGAAACTGAGGAAAACAGGGTTAAGTGACTTGCCTAGGAATGTACAGCTAGGAAGTGGCTGAGGCTGGATTTGAATTCAGGAAGAATAGTCTTTCTGACTCCAGCGCCAGCACTCTACCCCCTGTGCCACCAGCTACCTAGGGCACTCAGAAAAAGAATGCTCACATGTATTATTACAGTCATGATGTGGGAAAGGTCCTGGAGGGTTCATCCAGTCCACTTCCTTGTGTCTAGCCAAACATCATACCTAAGGGAAAACAATTGTCTAGACTTGAATATGGATTTTCAGATATGTCAATGATATACTTTTGGGAAGGGGGAGAGGGAGGGAGAGTTAGCAGCCTACAAATTCATTTGAAAGCAAAGGGTAGAGAACTTTTACCTGATGCTGACAGTCTCATGGTACGGACTTGGGAAGGAGGAGATATGGGAGAAGGGGGAGGGAGAGAAAAAAGGAGAGGGAGAAAAAAAAGAGAGCAAGAAGAGTTGGAGGAGAGAGAAGAGGAAAAAGAGGAGCAGGAGGGAGAAGATGGGGGAAGGGAGAGAGAAAGGTGCGGAAGGGAGGGAGAGAAAGAGAGAGGCAGAGAGAGAGACAGAGAAACAGAGGAGATGGGGAGGATGAGGAAGATAATTTATCTGCCAGACAACAGTAGTTATCTAATGTTCCTAGAATATATTCCCTCCTCAACTAAATCTCTCAGAAGCCCTAATTTCTTTCAAGACTTAGATCAAATGACCAATCAAGTCAGTCAATAGACATTTACTAAGTATATATTATGTGCCACACATTATACTAAGTGTTGGAGGTATACCAAAAGGCAAAAGACAGTCTTATCTCAGAGATCTCACATGCTAATGGGAACATGTAAGCAACTATGCAATATATATCATGCAAACATGATATATATTTGGATAAATTGGAAAAATTCAACAGAAATAAAGGCTCTAGAATTAAGGGACATCAAGAAAATTTTTTTGTAGGTGAGATTTTACCTGGGATTTGAAGGAACCCGAAAGGCACAAATAAGAAGGAGAGAATTCCAGATATAGGAATATCTTCTTCAAGGAATAACAAGCCAGTTTCTTGTTTTTGTAAATTATTTTTAAATTTTTTGTTTTCTTAAAAAATATTTAAATTTTAAAAAAATTTTTTTAATTTTGAGTTCCAACTTCTCTCCCTCCCACCCATTCCTACCCTGGTCACTGAGAAGACAAGCAATATTAATTAATTATGTATGTGAAATCATTCAAAACTTATTTCCATATTAGCCACAACACAAAAAAGAAAGAAAAATAAAATGAGAAAATTATACTTCAGTTTGCATTTAAGAGTTCATCAGTGATCTCTCTGGAGGTAGATAACATTTTTCATCATGAGTCCTTTGGAATTATTTGGATCATTGTACTGATCAGAGTAGCCAAGTTTTTCACAGTTGATCATCATACAATATTGCTTTTACCATATACAATGATCTCCTGGTTCTGCTCACTTCACTTTGCATTAATTTAATCTTCCCATGTTTTTCTGAAATCATCTCTGTCATAGTTTCTTAAAGCACAACAGTACACCATCACAATCATCTGCCACAACTTGTTCAGCAAGAGCCATTCCTT
>CM053769.1:316392481-316413831 GCA_028658325.1 Potorous gilbertii
TTCTTCTGTCTTCAAACCAATTCTAATGAGAGTGAGATACAAACATTGCCCCCCATTTCCCACTCCACTGTAAAAGCTCTTCCTTGCATGTCCCTTAAGTGAGATAATTTCCCAATCTATCTCTCCCTTCCCCTTCTCCCAAAGCAACACTGTTTCTCATCCCTTCATGTTTTTTGAAGATCATCTTAACACAATCAATTCATATCCATGCCCTCTCTCTATGTAGACCCCTTCCAACTACCCTAATGATGATAAATTTCTTAGGAGTTACATGTATCATCTTCCCATATAGGAATATAAACAGTTTAACCTTATTGAGTGCCTTATGGTTTACCTTTCATGTTTACCTTTTTATGCTCCTCTTAAGTCTTGTGTTTAAATGCCAAATTTTCTATTCAGATCTGGTCTATTCATCAGGAAAGCCCTCTATTTTATTATACACATATATATGTGTGTATACATATTATATATTTTTGTATATAGGTGTATATATACATACATATATTATATGTGTATGCATATGCGTATAAATTGCCTTGAAGGATTATACTCAATTTTTCTGAGTAGATTATTCTTGGTTGTACTCTTTAATCCTTCACTTTTCAGAATATTCTATTCTAAGCCCTCCTCTTCTTCAACATGGAAGCTTCTAAATATCATATGATCCTGACTGTGGCTCCATGATGTTTGAATTTTTTTCTGGCTGCTTGTAATATTTTTCCTTTGACTTGGGAGCTCTAGAATTTGGCTATACTGTTCCTAGAAGTTTTTGTTTTGACTTCTCTTTCAGAAGATGATTAATGGATTCTTTCAATTTCTTTTTTACTCTTTGGATCTAAGATATCAGGGCAATTTTCCTTTATATTTTTTTTTGAAATATGAAGTCTAGCATCTTTTTTGACCATGGTTTACAGATAATACTATACTTTTAAAATCATTTTTTCTCAATTTATTTTCAGGTCTGTTGTTTTCCTAATGAGATATCTCACATTTTTGTCTATTTTTTTCATTCTTTGAACTGTGTTTTATTGTTTCTTGAGGGGCAGCTAGGTGGTGCAGTGGATAGAGCACCAATGCAGGAGTCAGGAGGACCTGAGTTCAAATCTCACCTCACACACTTGACACTCACTAGCTGTGTGACCTTGGGCAAGTCACTTAACCCCAATTGCCTCATCCTCGGTCATCTCCAGTTATCCTGATGAATATCTGGTCCCTGGATTCAGATGGTTCTGGAGGAGAAGTGACCTGCACAGCTCTCCCTCATTCAAAAACAAAGTCAAATGCAAGTCATGTCATTATTTCTCTGATAGCATGGTCTTATTCAGCAATGAAAGACACACACACACACACACACACACACACACACACACTGTTTCTTGATGTCTCATGGAATCATTAGTTTTCACTTGTCCAGTGCAAACTTTTAGAGAATTACTTTCTTCAGTGAACTTTTTTGCCTCTTTTTCCAATTGACCAATTATGTTTTTTAAAAAGTTCTTCAGGGGGGCAGAGCTAACATGGTGGAGTAGAAGGACATACATATACTAGCTCTTCCCAAACAGCCCATAAAATGCCTGTAAAGAAAGACTCTCAACAAATTCTAGAGCAGCAGAAGTGGAAAACAGCAGAGTGGAGAACAGCAGAGTGGAGGAGATTTCCAGTCCAGGGTGACCTGAAAGGCCAACGGGAAACATCTGTCACACTGGACACAGAGCAGAGCCTAGTTCAGCCTTGGTCACATGGCGTGGCTCTGGGAGGAGGACACAAGCAGGCCTTGGGGGTGGAATCCCTAGTTGCAGTGGCAGCAGTTCGCAGATCCCTCAACCCACAGGCACCAAAGGTCAATGACAGGGTTTTTTCATCTGGCCAAGAAGGGAGAAGGGCCTTTCCATAGCTCTGGCCTCAGGCAATGGCCACAGAGGTCATATTGGGTAGGCAGCAGCAGTTCCCACAGCAGCCCCTACAGCAGCCCCCATCCATTGTTGGATTGTAAAACCCCTGGGGGCACTGAGTAGCTGATTCTTACTTCAGCCCAGTGTAGAGGCCCTGCAGCAGTTGATCTTTATCTCACATTGAATGGCTGCACAGCCCCTGCAGCTTATCTGAATCTCAGCCCCCAGTGCTGTTTTGGCAGAACTGGAGGTGAAGTGGTTGTGAAGAGGAAACTCTACTAAGATTCTGGGTACAAAAATCCCTACCCGCTCCTAGACCAGTATACTTACTTGATTATACCACCTTGGAGGAACTGAGAACTTACAGATCCCTAGAGTATACCCTACTCCTGACAAAAGACCCAAAAGTCCAGTAACTGGTTGGAAAAATGCCCAAAAAAGGGAAAAAAATAAGACTATAGAAGGTTACTTTCTTGGTGAACAGATTTCTTCTCCCATCCTTTCTCATGAGGAAGAACAAGGCTTACCATCAGGGAAAGACATAAAAGTCAAGCCTTCTGTATCCCAAACATCCAAAATAAATATTCAATAGTCTCAGGCCATGGAAGAGCTCAAAAAGGATTTTGAAACTCAAATAAGAGAGGTGGAGTAAAAATTGGGAAGAGAAATGAGAGAGATGCAAAAAAAGCATGCAAAGCAGGTCAACAACTTGGTAAAGGAGACCCAAAAAAAGTGCTGAAGAAAATAACACCTTTAAAAATTGGCTAACTCAATTGGCAAAAAACGTTCAAAAAGCCAATGAGTAGAAGAATGTTTTAAAAAGCATAATTAGCCAAGTGGGAAAGGAGGTTCAAAAGCTCACTGAACAAAATAGTTCTTTAAAAATTAGAATGGAACAGATGGAGCCTAATGACTTTATAAGAAACCAAGAAATCACAAAACAAAACCAAAAGAATGAAAAAATGGAACATAATGTGAAATATCTCATTGGAAAAGCAACTGACCTAGAGAATAGATCCAGGAGAGGCAATTTAAAAATTATAAGACTACCTGAAAGCCATGACCAAAAAAGGGACCTAGATGTTATCTTTCATGAAATTATCGAGGAAACTTGCCCTAATATTCTAGAACCAGGGGGTAAAATAAATATTGAAAGACTCCACTGATCACCTCCTGAAAAAGATCCAAAAAAGAGAAACTCCTAGGAACATTACAGCCAAATTCCAGAGGCCCCATGTCAAGGAGAAAATATTGCAAGCAGCTAGAACGAAAAAACTTGAGTATTGTAGAAATGCAATCAAGACAACACAAGAGCTAGTAGCTTCAATATTAAGGAATCAAAGGATGTGAAATATGATATTCCAGAAGTCAAAGGAACTAGGACTAAAACCAAGAATCACTTTCCCAGCAAAATTCAGTATAATGCTTCAGGGGGAAAAATGGTCTTTCAATGAAATAGAGAATTTGAAGCATTCTTGATGAAAATACCAGAGCTGAAAAGAAAATTTGACTTTCAAACACAAGAATAAAGAGAAGCATGAAAAGGTAAACAGGAAAGAAAAATCATAAGGGACTTACTAAAGTTGAACACGGAAAGACAGTATTTGTAACTTTTGGAACATTTTTCGGTATCTGGGCAGTTGGTGGTATTACATACACACACACACAGAGCACAGGGTGAGTTGAATAGGATGGGATCATATCTAAAAAATGAAATTAAGGGGTGAGAGAGGAATATATTGAGAGGAGAAAGTGAGAAATGGAATGGGGCAAATTATCTCTCATAAGAGGCAAGTAAAAGACTTTTCCATGGAGGGAAAAAGGGGGGAGGTGAGAGAGAAAACATGAAGTTTTCATTACATTTGACTCAAGGAAGGAATAAAATGCACACACGTTTTAGTATGAAAATCTATCTTGCAATACAGGAAAGTGGGGGAGAAGGGGATAAGTGGGGGGCATGATGGAAGAGAGGGCACTGGGAGGAGAGAGTAATTAGAAGTCAACACTCTTGGGGAGGGACAAAGTCAAAAGAGAGAATAGAAGAAATGAGGGGCAGGATAGGATGGAAGGAAATACAGTTAGTCTTGCACAACATGACTATTATGGAAGTCATTTGCAAAACTATATACATATGACCTATATTAAATTGCTTGCCTTCCCAATGATTATGGGTAGAGAGGGAGGAAGGAAGAGAAGTTGGAACTGTTGAATATTGTTCTTGCATACAATTGGGAAATAAGAAATACAGGTAATGGAGTATAGAAATTTATCTTGCCCTACAGGGCAAAACAGAATTTGTGGCTAAGGGAAGGGAGGTATGTTAGAAGGAAGGGCTGATTGGTGATAGGGGATATTAGAATGCTCAGAGTTTTGAGGTGGGGGAGGGGAGAGATGGGGAGAAAATTTGGAACTCAAAATTTTGTGGAAATGAATGTTGAAAACTTAAATAGAAAAATAAAAATAATAATAAAAACAAAACAAAACAAAAAAAAGTTCTTCAATGAATTTTTGTGCTCCATTTAGCATTTGAGCAATTCTTTTTTTTAAAGTGATATTTTCTTCTATTTTTTTCCTTTTTTTCAAGCTGTAAATTCTCTTCTCATAAGTTCCTTGCATCACTCTTATTTTTCTTCCTGATTTTTCCTCTACTACACTTGTGTCTTTCTTTAACCCTTTTAAGAATTCTTACTAGGCTTCTCTCCAATTGGCATTTTTCCTGTGCTTCTTTGCTTTAGCTGTTTTCACATTGTTGTCTCCTTTTTAGTTTGTGTCTTGGTCTTTCCTGCCATGATAGCAGATTTTTATGGGTTCGTTTTTGTTTTTGTTTTGTTTTGTTTTGTATTTTGCTCTTTGTTCACTTTTTCCAGCCTATTTCTTAACTTTGAACTTTGTGTTAAAGTTGGACTCTTGCTCCCCTGGGAATATGCTTTACAATTTTTTCATACTGCCATTCAGAACTAATTCTGGAAGTCTGCAAGTTTTCAGTGCTTCCAGTGTGGTGTGATCTAGGAAGAAGTATGGTCACTCCTCTCCTGATGCACTGTGGTCTTCACCTAGTAGGGGCCCCTGCTCCCCTGTAACTGCAAGCCTAGTGCCCTGGAATTATGAACTAGTCCCCTACTCTCTTGCAACTATAAGCACTAGTTCTATCTACCTTGCAACTGTGACCAGGGCCCCTGCTCCCTTGTGTTTGACCATAAGCAGTCCTTTCCACCCTATAACTATGACCTAGAACTGTATATAAGCAATAGAATCGCCAAACACCAAGTCTTGCACACGGTATCATCAGAAGGTCCCCAGAGGATTGGATCAGTTGTCCAGTTCCCTTACCATCTCTGAGCTGAGAGTTCTAGAAGCTACTGCCACTATTGTGGTAGCCCCCTCCAACACCCACTACTGCTGTTGCCACTTTATGCACCCTGGACCAGCCCTGACTGTAGTGTCACAGACCTTTCCGTTGACCTGCTAAGTTGTATTAGGCTGGAAAAATGTCTCACCTGCCCCTTTTTTGACTCTGATGCTCCAAAAATCAACTTGAAGCATTATTTTTAATCAGTTTGGAGGGGAATGTTGAAAGAGTTTGGTTGGGTTGCTCCCTCCACTCAACCATCTTGACTCCTAAATGGCCAGATTCATTGATTACAGAGTATGTGAGGTGAATAAAGTAAAAGGAGACTAGAAAGGTAAGAAGGAGCCATGTTATTAAGGGCTTTCAATGCCAGAGAATTTCTTCTACATGAAACATTTTCTGATCCCTCACCCTTCCCATAACTTTGCTTCTATTATGTAGCAATGTAATATACAGTATACATGTTGTATTCCGTGTCTAGACTGTAAGGTTCTTTCTGGTTTTTCTTTGTCTTCAAATCATTAATATCTGGCACAGTACCTGGCACTTAGTAGGTGCTTAACAAATGCTTGTTGAGTGACTGGCTTACTGAATGGTCGTTTTATCAGTATAGGTCCTTGATGCACCCATGAAGATCTGAATCCCTCCACACTTTTCATAGCATTATGGGTTTAAAATTGAAACCTGGTCTAAGAACTTTAACTTATACATCAGAAAACTGGGGCTCAGAGAGGTTAAGTGATTTGTCCAAGTGGCAGGTATTAAGTGGAAGAGCCAAATTGTTCCCATGACTCAAAATCCCTCTCTCTTTCCACTGTGCTAATATCATTGTGCTCTTCTTTTCACTCCCACCACCATCTCCCCCTGCCTCCCTCAACCCCCAAATAGTCTAGCGAGGGGCTTCCCAGCTCAGAAGGGCTTGTTTTGGATTGATTATTGAAAATCCAATAATAAAAATCACTCTTTTCTCTTTATTGCTCATAACCATCTGGACCACTTTATTTCCCACTAAACCCTTTTAACTGACCCCAGTCTCAGGTATTTTTCACTTTCTCAACAACATCCCACTGGGCCATCAAGGGCCCGGTCTGCCTTCAGTCAACTTATTGGGCATACATAGGGCTGCAGGATACCAGTCCATAAATTCTAATTTCATTCATGCCTTAGCAGATAATAATTTAAAGAACTAGTCAGTGCTTGCAATTAAACATGGAGAAAATAGATCAGTCCCATAATTTATGTCTGCAAAAGGTTGGACTGGATTTGTAATTAATGTTTGCTCCTTTTAATGAAATACTCCAAAGGTCTGCACTTCTGTCATTCATGGAGGTAATTTTTCAATTGATTAGTAAAATAATACTTGAAAAGTAAATGCACCTGCTTCTCCCCCGAAATGTCTTAGTCAACTGGACACAGTGATTGGCGCACTAAAAAAATACCATTTCAATACAGTGGAGACTGCTGCTCTCGCTCCATCAGAATGCAGAGCGCCCAAGAAAGAGGAAAGACTTAAAAAGTAATTAAAGCAGCACCACTGTCCCCAGCACACGTCCCTGCGCTTGAATTCCTGGGTGACCTCCGGCAAAGCAAACTGGCTGCTGGGGTCCTTTGCCTTGCTTCTGAATTTCAGCAAAGGTGGCCCAGGTGCCGAGAGCATGAATCTCAATGAGGAGGACAGGCAGCTGGCCACTGATGCTTGTGCAGCTCAGTGCACCTTGATATTTACGTCCCAAACTTTCTTTGTGCCCGTGGGGAAAGGCCATTAGTGTTCCCGTCATGGAAGGGCAAATCACTGTGCTCTTACAGGATGGCTAAATCTGACCAGGAGCTTGAAACAGAGAGCAGTCCTGGCTTTCAGAATGGAAAAGTTGGATGTAGTCCTCCTTAAAAGACCCTCATCCCCACTGTCCCTAGCACTGAGTTAGACTATAAAGTAGTATATAAAAGAAGTATGAAATATAATCTCTCCCCTCAAGGGATTTGTATTTACTTATTCTATACATAGAATAAATGAGAAGCAATGTGGTGAAGGAATACAAAAGCTGGCCTTGGACTCCAGAAGACCTGTACTCATGTTCCATCTCTGATACATACTTGCTGTGTGACCTTGTGCAACTCATTTAACTTTTCAATTTCTTGATAAATTTCTAAGACTGTAAGTTACAGAGGAGGTACCAATCTGCTTTGGTAGAGAGGATTTACTCATTGTGAGTTTCTTATGTCAATGAAGTCATGGGTCCTATCCCTGTCTTTCATATATGTGTATACATACACACACATACATACATACATACATACATACATATATATATATATATATATATATATATACATATATATTTACTTCCAACTCTTTGAGAGCAGGGATAATTTCATTTTTGTTCTATCTCCAAGTCCTTGACCAGTACCAATCATAAAGTAGGTGTTTAATAAATGCTTGCTGATCAATGAATTGGCCCCCAGAGTCCAAGCTAATTCAGAATCCATAGGAAAAGACTGACGAGGGCAATGTTTACTATGACCAGCAGACCTGTGGTTCCCTTGCTGCACTGTGACTAGCACCAGTGACTTCTTGTCTCTTTTAGCCTGGGAACAGGCTCCATCATAGGCTCTGGGTCCCACAGCCTCATCTTTAGTCTCTTGCTCCACCCAAACATATTCACCATTTTTTTTTCACATGAAAGACTAATCTATATTTTTCAACTTCTTTTCTTAGCTCGAACAATGTGAAGCTGCACTGGAAAATGGCTGGATTACACTCTCAGTCACCTCCTTTAAAATTCCCTTAATGGGTGGAAATGCTTGATTATTTCAAATGAATATAATTACAAAATCCTCTAAGTAGAGTAATGTTCCTCCTTTGTGGGAGCAGACATCTCTTTTCTCTCTGTATCTGTTCTAAAAGGGGGCCCTTTACTAGCTGTTAAAAGGGAAGTTCAGTGCTACTGGAAGCATCTTGCCTGAGTGCATTTCATGAGTTTGAACAGCCCTAATTCCCAGATGATTTCTAAAGTTCTCTTTACATATCATTCCATAAAGTCTGAAAGCTGCCCACTCAGGAGGAACATTAACTTTCACATGCCATTAGTACCTAGCTAATCACACCATATCATACTGGTTAGAGCCCAGTAGTCTCCAGACACACCATCACATAATACAAACACCCTTCTCTGCACCCTATCCCTAGAAAGTACCTGCTACTTTTTCTCAAGCTGCTTATCCACATGTAAAGTTCCCATGCTCTTTGAGAGAGTCTGGGTGACGCAGAAGGAAGAGTGCTAGACCAGGCACAATGATGAGCTCTAGCGCCAGCTTGGAAATTTATTAGTTGTATGACCCAGGGCAAATCTCAACAACTCTCTGAGCCTCAGTTTCTATTTGTGTAAAAAAAGCGTATGATAAACCAGACATTGCCTACCTTACAGAGTGGCTGTGAGGCTAGAGATGTTGTCAGCCTGTATACAGACTGATAGAAATGTGAGTGGCATTAGTGTGTGTTTTACGCATCTATGGATTTTAGTGCTACTGTGGGTAAGGCATCATCCTAGGCTCAGCAAGCTGCAGCTGCCTGTAATTTAGTAGGCCATGGGAATGATGGAATCCAATCTTATTCCTGATTATACCTATTAAATACTACTCTTTTTAATTGAAAAGTAAAAGGGGTTTTTTCTACTTTATATTTCAAGTTAAAATGATGAAAAAGCTGCCCTGTGAGAAATGATAAATATGGTAAGTACAGAGAAGCATGGAAAGACTTACAAAACTGCTGGAAAATAAGCAGAAACAAAAACAATATATACAGAGACTGGGAGTTCAGTTGTTTTTCAGTTGTGTCCAATACTTCCTGATGCCATCTGGGGTCTTCTTGGCAAAGAGACTGGAGTAGTTTGTTATTCCTTTCTCCACATCATTTTACAGATGAGGAAACTGAGACAAATAGGGTTAAATGATTTGCCCAGGGTCACACAGCTAGTAAGTATCTGAGGACGGATTTGAACTCAGGAAGATGAGTGTCCCTGACTCTATGCACTATGGCACCATCTAGCTGTCCCATACAACGTTGTTCATCCTTCATTCTCAAAGAGAACCATGACATCAGGGAGATGACGACATGACTTGCAGTTGAGAGAGGGAGGACTGTGCAAGGTCACCAGCCTCACTTTTCCTCCGGAGCCATCTGGGTCTAATGACTAGATATAGATGAGGATGACTGGAGATGGTCCTGCCATACGATGACTAAGACAATATAAACGATACAACCAAACAAAGCTTCCCTCTGATTCCCCTTCTGGTCTTTGGTCCCCTGCTCCTTGCTGCTTCCTCTTCAAAGTCCTCCACTTTGAGAGTCAATAGAGTCCAATTACATACATGATTATACAGGACTTTAGAGCTGGAGGGAGCTCCAGAGGAAAAGTGACATTGGGGGGAGTGAATAACAGTCTTAGAGTCAGGAGCCCTGGGTTCAGTCTTGGCTCTGACATATATTAACCATGATCCTAATCAAGCCAATTAAGCTCCTGATTCTCCTCAGTTTCCTCCTCTGTACTATTTCATGAGGCTGTTGGGAGACAATCATTTTGTAAATCTCAAAATACTAGAGAGCTATTGTTGTCATCTAATCCAACCCCCTTTTCCAGATGAGGAAACTGAAGCCAGACAGGCTAAGTGACTAGCTAGTTTGTGATGAGGCCGGGCCTAGAATCCAGTTCTTCTGGTTTCCAGTCTATATAACTCTTTATCTTGTAGTTTCATTTTTTACAGAACTCTCATTATTTCTGAGCTTTTCAAAATTTTAGTTCCCATTCAAGTAAAGCTGAGTTTATGTGCTATCTGAGGGGTTTAACTTGATAGAAAGGAAAAAGTGTTTTTTGAAATAAATGACTTTATGACCTCATATGTATAATGGGTATCATATGTCTTACCTTCTCAGTGAGCAGGGGAGGGGACAAAAGGAGGGTGAACATTTAGAAGTGAAAATAAAAATAAAATTTTTAAAAATTAGTAAATTTTTTTTAAAAATTTAAATCTCTATAGGTTAGTCATCAGAACTGTTGTGATTCGATTCTAACCAAATTTCATAATAATATAGGATTTAGGACCAGAAAGAAACTTAGAGATAGGTCAATTAGTCCCAACCCTACATTTTACAGGTAAAGAAACTGAGGCCAGGAAAGCAAACAAAAATTGTTCCATGTCTTATGAGTAGTAATTAGCAAAATTTGTGATTCAAACCCAGATCATTTCATCCTAAATAAAGGATTTCAAAATTCAAAATTAATATTTTCAAAACTTAATATTATGCTTCCAAATAACTTTATCCTCTCCCTATCTCCTCCCCCCACCTCCACTTAGAGTTTCTTTTTTTAGGACCTCTTAGAGATACGTATATAGAAATTGGGCTGCAAGAGATACCTTGTTGAAAGGGAAAGGTAGTACAAATGTTAATGTCCTTTGGCAGAAAACAGAACCTGAAATATTGGACACAGAGATGGGGATATATATATATATATATATATATATACATACACACACACACACACACACACACACACACACATACAACCATGTCCATTATCATCTCCCTTATAAACTTTTTAAGAAAAGGAATGGGGTCTTATTAATTGGTGCATCTCCTCCAGCCCTTGATAAAATAGTCTAATATTTGTTGAATAAATAAATTAGTGAACAATAAATTATTCAGGCAATTAGGGCATGAGGAAGCCAAGGTTTAGAGCCAACCTGGTGAATACAAGCAATGTAGACAATGTGGCCAGATCTTTCATAAAAGTTTCTCCCTGCCCCCATTCCCTAGAGTAGGTAATTTGGTGTGAACTATCTGGATAACTGGTCAACTTCTTTCATTTGACTTTACAGGCATGATCTCAACTATTTAGTCACATGAGTCTTTAAGGTAGCTGGTCCCAACCGTTTCTGTCATTGTTACTGCTGTTCAGTCAATTTTCATGACCCTATTTGGGATCTTCTTGAAAAGCTACTGGAATGGCTTGCTATTTCCTTCTCCAGTTCATTTTACAGATGAGGAAACTGAGTCAAACAGTGACTTGCCCAAGGTCACACTATATATACATATATATATATATATGTATATATATGTCTGGTAATTGAGGCTGGATTTGAACTCAGGGCTTCTTAACTCCAGACCAGCACTCTATCTACTGTCCACCTACCTACCAATTTCTTCTTTATCTAAATTAGCATCATCATCATCAACATCACCATCATCATCATCGTCACCAACATCATTCTTATAGAACTTTAAGATTTGAAAATATTTCACAAATATTACCCCATTTTATCACCACAACAGCCCCTGGAGACTGACACTATTATTCATTTTGCCGATGAGGAAACTGAAGCAAAAAGAGGTTAAGTGACTTGCCCAGGGTCATTCAGCCAGTAGGTGTCTGAGGCTGGATTTGAACTCAAGTCTTCTTAACTCTTGGCCCAACATTTGATGCACAGCACCATCTAATAGCTTCAAAAAATTTCTTCCTTTTTTGGACTAAAGCCAAATGAATTTATGCCAAGTAGCTATACTTGGGTATCAACTTCCTTAAACAAAGTAGTTAACCCCAGGATTGTTTTAGAACTGAAAGGAAATCAGTTTAACATTCTCATTTTATACAACATAGGAAAAAAGTTGATAGGGACCTTAAAAATCTTCTAGTCCAAACTCCTTTGATGTATATAGATGAGGAAACCAAGGGCCAGAGAAGTTAAATGATGATTAGCTGATATAGTAAGTAGTTCTCTGGCCCTAGAGTCAGGAAGACCAAGTTTGAATCTTCAGGCAACTGGATGGCACAGTGGACAGAGTGCTGGGCTTGGAGTCAAGAAGACTCATCTACCTGAATTCCAACCTGGCTTCAAATGTTGTGTGACCCTGGACAAGTCACTGAACCCTGTTTACCTCAGTTTCCTCATCTGTATAATGAAAAGGAAATGGCAAAGTACTCCAGTATCTTTGCCTAGAAAACCCCAAATGTGGTCACAAAGACTCTGACATGACTGAAAATGACTGAATAAAGTTGGTGACCGTGGGCAAGTCACTTTAACTCTATCTGCCTCAGTTTACTCAACCATAAAATGGGAATCCTCATAATAGTAGCTGCCTTTCAGAGTTGTTGCAAAGATCAAATGTGTTAATATTTGTAAAGATCTTAGCATGTTGCCTGGCACACAGCAGGTGCTTAATTAATGATTATTTCCTTTCTTTCTTCCTCTCCTTCTTTCCTATGGTCATACTTGTAAATAGGAGACTGCATTTTAACTCAGGTCTTCTGAATGCAGTGCTTTCTACCCTTTCATGAAGTATGAGGCTTGGAAAACCTAAGTGACTTGCCAAAAGTCACAGAGCTATTAAGTTTCAGGGCTCGGACTTGACCCCCGTAGGTCCTCTCAGTATAAATCCAGTGTTCTTTCTACCACCCCAAAACTTCCTTATTTACTTGGATGGATAATTATCATTTGGCTATGTCCAAAGCCAGAAAGGGTGAGACCCGGCTTTCCTTCCTCAGAATGTAGCACAGGGAAGGCAGTGGCTAAGGATTCAGTAGACAAATAGGAAGAGAAGTTCTATTTGTTTCCTTGGTTCTTTGGGGGCAGGGAGAGTGACCTACTAGACATCTTCAGGCATCAGAAAGCCTGTCACAAGGAAGAGGTTCTAGATGTGTTCTGTGTGGCCCAAGAAGGCAGAACTAGATACAAAGATGGTCAAAGTCATAAGGAGGCAAATTTCAGCTTGACATAGCACCACCACCATCACCACCACAACAACTAGAGCTATATGACAATTAGAGCTATATAAAAATGAGATAAGGCTGCCTTGGGAAGTAATAAGCTTTTCCTCATTGGAAATATTGAGCTAGAAACTGAATGACCATTGGTCATGTTGTAGAGAAGATTCTCCTTTGGTATGAGTTAGACTCAGGTCACCATCCACTTCATTTTTCAGATGGGGAAACTGAGGCACCAGGAGGCTAAATAATTCATCCAAGGTAGGAAGGATCTGAACACACATCTTTTGACTCCCTACTGCTACTGCTTTTTCCCCATGTGACCCTGCCTCCCAGATGGCCTCAGAGGTCCCTTCTAATTCTGAGATTCTGTTGAGGGGGAGAGCCCCCATTCTTCTTTTGCCTCTCCACTCTCTTGTCTTCTCTCTTACCTGCTCTTTCTTTGGAAATAGTCCAGATTCACTCTTTCCCTCCCACAGGCAGCATCTCAGCATCCCCCACTTTTGTTGGATTGCCCTGGGGCCTTCCCTATCCAAACTCCTATCCACAGGCTCCCCTTGGCCCTGGTCTCTCCAAATAAACACTTCTAAAAGGAGCACGTTGCTGAGGGAAATCCACTTAGGAAAGTTTCTATCCTGAAAGGTTCCTCTTTCCAGCTCTCCCTGCTGGATGTGTCTGCCAGACTGATTTCCTACTGATGTAGTTGGCTCACTCAGACTGCTTCCTTTCCTGCCCCCTTCTAAATCCTCCATCTAGCTCTGCATCTTGAGGGCATCCCTGCATTTTGCTTGAAAAATTTATAGTCCATTCCTGCAATGAGTGTCCATTTCTAGAAATAGCAAAACAAGTGATATTCATTACCTCACCTCTTTCCCTCATAAAGTGTCGTTGTTTGGTCATGTTCTTCTCTTCGTGACCCCATTCAGGGTTTGCTTGGCAAAGATACTGGAGTGGTTTGCCATGTTCCACTCCAGTTCATTTTACAGATGAGGAAACTGAGACAATCAGGGTTAAATGACTTGCTCAAGGTCACCCAGCTAGTAGTGTCAGAAGCTGGATTTGAACTCAGGAAGATGAGTGTCCCTGACTCCAGGCCTGGTACTCCATCAATTGTACCACTAGCTACCCCTCATAAAGTAACACCAAAGATCTGGATAAGCAACTGTAATGCCCAATACTTTCTGGCTCCCATTCTGGGACTCTTCAGTGACTCTGAATCCTATTCTCAGTTAGAAGACTCCCCCTTACCTAGAGGAAAACGAACCCAATGAAAAAGGGCTATGTCCATATAGGGCTAATAATCTGACCTCAGTTTTCTTATATGCAAAGAAGGAATTATGAGTACTACCTTCAAAAGCCAGTTGGAAAAGTCAGTGAGTTACTATGAAGATGAAAGGTACTGAATGTTATCCTAAGAGGTACATAAACACACATCTCTGACTCAGAGGATGTCAGAAAAAATTATTCTAGCCTAGGCCCAGGCTCAGGCTGACTCATTCATTATCTCTAGAGAAAATAAACAATTTTACCTTTTGTGAAGAAGGAACCAAATGAGGAACATTTCATAAAACTGACCCATATCACTCTCTCACAGCACCCATCCACTTGGAGATGTATGGTGGCAAGGCAGAGTAGCCCTGAGGTGGGGGTGGGGTACAGCTAGAAATTGGGAAAAGCAACCTCAGTTTCCTCTTCCTGCCTCTTCAATATCCTCCCAAGCAACTTTGCTCCATCACCTCTCCACCCCTGGAAATCCAATTTCCTAGTTATAGTGGTGCTTATTAAAAGCTTGACTGTAAAGCCTGTTATCCAAAGATCTATTTTTATCATAACTGTTTGTAATGGTTAAACCACAACAACTTAAACACTTCACACAAAATAATGTATTTTCAATAAATTGAAATATTAACCAATCATATGTAATGGTTCATTTCTAACAAATGGATTGCTAGAAGTCCTCGGGGCATCATAGAAATTGAAAACTGTATTGACTGACTGGCCAGTGCTCAAATTACATTGCATTTGGATCCAAAAGCATAGGAAAAGTTCTCATTATAGCTCCCTGACATTAATTTGAGCATTTTTATATGTGTGTCCTATTAAGCACTTTAAGTGCTTTTTGATAATTGTGCTTTGTAGTTTTTATAGCACTTCAGCCTATTCCCAGTTCAATTTCCTCTTTTATCCGATGTTTGAAATATTGATTTCTGACAGATAAAAGCAAGCCTTATAATCTCAGCAGCACGCAATAAGTGAGTGGGGCGAGGCTTCAGAATGCATCAGGGAACGGTCATATTTGAAACAGTCTTTGTTTTATTACATTTCGTCAACAGAATTTACTTACTGCTCACAGATATTTATGTAAAAAGCTCGGCCGGTGGAGAGTGCAGCGATATTGCCAATTTCAGCGATACTTTTTGCATTTAGTAAGATAAAAGAAGAAACTCCCTTGGTGGTTGATGATTGCAGCTGTTTAAACTGCTGTCAACTAGCTGGAAGTAACGGTGATTTATCTTCTTCGGATTGTGCAGTACAGCGTCCATGAACTTTCCTGAGTTGTGCATTAAAAACTGACAGGCGATCAGAATTCCTGGAGACTTACTTCCATGCTCAGGGCTCCAGGCTGGGAGACTCACTTGCAGACTTCTAGGAAGAGACCCAGATTCTAGGGGATGAGGCTCTGGAGTCAGATTCTGGAGAATCCTGAAAACTGAAGTATAAACCTGGCTGGAAAATAACCCATGTCTAAGTCACATTTATATAAACACTTTCATGTTTACAGGGCTCTTCCCTTACAATAACGCTCCAAGGCAGGGAGTGAGAGGATTGTCCTCAGAAGAGCAAGATGACTTGCCTACAGTTACACAGCTGTTCACTATTGGAGCTGGGACCAGAATCAGATAGATAGATAGATAGGTAGATAGATAGATAGATAGATAGACAGATAGATAGATAGATAGACAGACAGATAGACAGATAGATAGATAGACAGAGAGATAGATGGATGGATGGATGGAAAAATAGAGTACTTAATAAGTGGTTATAATATACTGGACACTGTGTTGAATGCCCTATTGGAAATGCCTTCATTTGGGTTAAACATTCCTCTATTTAAAAACCCAAAACATTAAATGTTCATGACTTAACTGGAAGGATATAGAAATATAAAATTATAGAAATCCTAGGATATTAGAGCCTAGAAAAGAGCAATGCCCTACTTCATCCTACTGACCTGATATAGAACTAAAATCAGAAAAGAATTTATAAAAAAGAATATATATATATATATATATATAATATGTATATGTACATGTGTGTGTGTACACACACACATTCAAATACAGAAACAAGACAAATACTAATTACTAAGGGAAGAGCAAAGCAAGAAAAAAACCCACTATGGATTCTGGGTCACTTGACCAAGAAGATGGTAGAACATCTTGACATTATGACAACTCAAATCTTTCCAAAATGGAATTTATACACCATAGACAAAGCAATTTCCACTATCTCCATGATCTAGAATACCAGAATCTAAAATAAGGTAAATAAAAATCATGAACTAATGCCTACCTTGACTTTACTCAGCATCCCTCCCCTACCATCCACCATACTATAAGAATTGAGGCTAAACTAAATGACCCAAGGACCTGGCCCACACAGGTTTGCAACAAAATCCAACCCTATATTCCAGTCCTCCCACCTTCTTTTCAGTGCCAGGGAGATCTGGCCTCCAGGATGCAGAAGTGTTCTGGGTCTTCAGTGGTCAGTGTCACAGCAGGGTTCTGTGCTACAAAACATTTCTCTAGGATACTGGAGGAAAAGAGGAAAAGGGTCAAGATGGGTGTTTGGGTTTGAAATAGAACTCAGGTGCATATCTCACTCCCACTCTTTCTTCCAAAGGCTCAGATATCCAAATTCCAACCCATATCATCCTTAGATGCAGTGGCCCCTATGTAGCAGTGTGTTGAACTGCCAGGCCAGAAAACTGAAGAGAGGGAAAAGGGAATGGGAAAGGAGGGGTGGGTAGGGGCAGGGTGCAGTTCACAGGACTCCATTAAACCTCAGTGAAAGAGTTCAGAATCTATCTGGGGCAAAGACTCAGTCTGGTGAACTATGAATTGTTCAGCAAGCAGAGAGGCTGAGAGACTTTGAAATCCAGCCACCAGGGAAGCTACCATCAGATGAGGAGTCAGAAAATAAGTAATAGGGCAAAAGAAAAGAGGAAAATCCGAAATCACCAAAAATCTCAGGAAGAAGAAAGCTCAAGAACTTTGAATATAAACAGATAAATCAATAAAGAAAACATTAACAGCAGGAAGAAATACAGTCTTCAGATGTAGTACATTAGTTCAGCATCTATGATGGAAAATGATCCAATACTTGTTGAAGCAGAAGACCCTGTGAAATTTGAGAACAACATAGAAACATAAAATGATATTGCTGACCATTTTCAAATAGAAAAAACTTACAAGAGCAGAATTTATGGCCTGAACAGCAAAAATATTCAGCAGAATAGAAAAACTTGAATCTGCAATGACAAATCTCACCAAAGAAACAAAAGAGAGAACAACTGGGAATTCAAATACACGGAAGTGAAGGACAATTGAAAAGACTAGAAGAAAAAACAATAAAAGAAAACAAGTTCTCCATCCAAACAAAGCATACTAATCTCAGAGACAAAATGTATAGAGACAACTTAAGGATTATATGTTTCCTATAAGAACATGACAAGTCAAAAAACCTTAACTCCATAATGCAAGAAATAATGCAAGAAAAAGAATTTCTGAACACATAAAATGAAAAATCGATCAAAAGAATAAAAATATCTCCAGAAAAAAAGCCTAAGGCTATAAACTCCCAGGTGCATAACAGTCAAATTTAATCATTCAATTCAAAACAAGTTCTGGAAAGGACCAGAAGAAAAAATGTCTTCAAATACAAAGGAAGAGAAATTTCAACAACTGAAGACTCTTTCGTGTCCATCAGAAAGTGCAGGAGGGAATGGAATAATGTGTTCCAAAGAGCGACGGAGCTCAGAACACAACCCAGAGTGATTTACCCTGCAAATCTGAAATTAGCCACAAATGAAAAAAAAATGTTCAATAACAAAGAAGCTTTTGAAACATTCTTAGAAAGAAAAACAGACCTAAAGAGATTATGTGCTTCTTTGAATACCCCCAGATAATAGGAATATAAGAGAGGTGAACGAATACAGCAGCCAAGGAGAGCAGTAGAACAGCATGACATCAGAGAGATCTGTAAGAGATTCACTACTAAACGTGCATAAGGAAAAAGAGGTGAAGACAGAAGGTGGATGCCTTGGCAGACGGGCAAGCCTGGGGCATTATGGACCGACAGTACCTGTTGACAATCTGCCTACAGGCAAATCAATGCGCGCGCGCATGTGTGTGTGTGTGTGTGTGTGTGTGTGTGTGTGTGTGTGTGTGTGTATGTGTGTGTGTGTTAGAGGATGCATGAAAAGGAGGAAAGGAGCAGAGGCATAGAGGGGACTGTGTGGTGTACCCAGCTCAAATCAAGGTCTAGCAATGAGAGTAAGGTGACCCTTGTGGTGTCTCAGGAAGAGCCTACAGACAAGTGAGTTAATGAGGAGGAGGGAAGGACTGAAAAGGGAAGGTGAGTTAAGAAAGAGGCTTCGCTTTAGAAGGCTCTGTGGGCAAAGAGTGATGTCTGTGAAAGGACATGCGGACCTTGTGCAGGGTGTTGTTTGGGGTATTTGGTGCTTGAAAAGACCATTTTTCCTCTTTTAGGAGAGGAGTTGGAATACTTGGGGACACTTGGAATCCAGAGAATTGGGAGTGCATGAACCCATTTTGAGACAAGTGAGGAAAGAAGGTCAGCTACCAGGGGAGGGTGTAATGGACTCCATGATCAGGGATGCAGTGGGTAGCATGGCCCTTCCATGGGGCAATGTCCTCTCTGTCACCTGCAGGAGTTTGGTATTGCTCTGGTATTAAGACACAATGAAAAAGGGGAATCCCATGGGGCAAACTCTACAAGGCAATGGTAGAAATTTCTTATGGGAGAGAGACCAGAATGGGTTCCTTGGAATGGCTACCCTAAGGAAGCCATCAGTAAGGAGAAAGCCTTCATATACAAGCAAGTATTTACAGCAGAACTTTTTATGATAGCAAAGAATTAAAAACAAAGTAGATGCCCATTGATTGGGGATGGCTAAATAAACTGTATGTGTACATAATGGGATATTATGACTCTTCAGCAAGATATAATGTATGTGATGAATACAGAGAAGCACAGAGAGTTCTACATGAACTGGTACGGAGTGAAGTAATTAAAGCTGTGAAAATAGTATATAATACATAATAACTACAATGAGGCAAATAACAACACACAAAGAAATCAATAAATGTAAGAAAATCAAAATGAACAAGCCTGATTCAAATGAAGAGATATAAGAGGATTCACCTATCCCACCCTTTGTGGAGGTGGAAGGTACATGGGTGTTACACATATTTTTGGACTTTTTAAAAAATCTTGTTTAATGTATTGATCAGGTGAGTTTATTTTTTCTTTTTTTAAAATTTTGTCTTTTAAAAATATTATTTGTTATATGGAGTGACTCTCTGAGTGGTCAGGGAGGGATACTGGAGACAACTATGATGATATAAAAAAAATATGACATCAACAAATATTTTTTAAAGAAACTATTGAGATCAATTTTGCCACCTGGTACATTCACAGCAAGCTTTTAAAGAGCTAAAGCTGTATAAGAGGAGGCATAAAAGTAGTGGGTGGGTGGGGGAATCTAATCTCTTCATTGTTTTTCTCTTTTGCTTTCCTTTCAGACAGTTGAGTCTGATTCCCCCTGGCCCTGGAAACAACAAAAGAGAAATTGAGTCCTGAAGGCAACAAGGCCTCCAGGTATAGAGAATATGCTTCCCTAAATGGGAGATTATTGATCCAACATTAGGGATTTATTGGGCATCTATACTTCAACTTGATGTTCAACATGGAAGTTCAGGGGTGTGGGAAAGGATCTGGTTTATGTTCTATACTCACACCCCACTTGGATAATCACAGCTTCTTAGAGTCAGAAGGGAACATATTAGTAGGTTTTTAAAGCACTCTAAAGAAGATTCTAAACATTCTGTCTGTCATCTAATTTCAATTTTTTGGCCAAGTTGAGCTTTCAGAAAAATTCTCTCTTCTAATTCTATCTTATCCAATCACACAATTTATATGAAGCATTTTCAAAAATTAAATTACGACAAAAATGGCAATAATTATCATCGTTATTTTGTGACTACTACTACCATTAATACTACTACTACTAGTACTGCTGCTGCTACTACTACTAGTACTGCTGCTGCTGCTACTACTAGTACTGCTGCTGCTGCTACTACTACTGCTACTACTACTACTACTACTACTACTAGTACTACTACTAGTACTGCTGCTGCTGCTACTACTACTACTACTACTACTACTACTAGTACTACTACTAGTACTGCTGCTGCTGCTACTACTACTACTACTACTACTACTACTACTAACACCTGGCCTACCCCCAGAAAAAAAAAATCAAAGCAAACATTTTCTACACAAACTAAATTTCTTTGATTGATTTAAACAATTTCAGAAGATTAGAGTTTGGGAAAAAAGGAAAGGGACAATATGTTACAATAGAAATTAGATCAAAATTTCCCAGATTCGTTTTTTTCACAGTTTTCCCTGCTCACCACTCAAAAACTAGAGGGATGACCTTGTTCATACAGTAACTGGGGCATTAAGCCCTTATCTAACCCTCAACTTTGGCATTTGTTCATGAGGCATCTTTCTGTTCTCTCTAGGGTCTGCCTGATACATAGACCCAGCAGCCAAATAGGTGAAGTGCCCAAAGTCACTTAACTAATTCATCCTACCATTGGCACCAAGTGGCTGTATGAGCTTAGGTATATCTTTTCCCCTCTTTGGGCCTTACCTCTGTCTCCAAAATAAAGAAGTTGGACTAGATGATCTCTAAGGACCCTTCCAACTCAAAAAAAAAAAAGATCCAAATTGTAAGCTCCCTCTCAGTAAGCCTGTGATATTGTTTTCTGAGCTACCTTCTGTCTCCAACATTCTATATTCTAAGACTGGGGCAGTTAGGTGGTGCAGTGGATAGAGCACCAGTGCAGGAGTCAGGAGGACCTGAGTTCAAATCTCACCTTAGACACTTGATACTCACTAGCTGTGTGACCTTGGGCAAGTCAACCCCAATTGCCTCATCCTGGGTCATCTCCAGTCATCCTGATGAACATCTGGTCACTGGATTCAGATGGCTCTGGAGGAGAAGTGAGGTTGGTGACCTGCACAGCCCTCCCTCACTCA